>LPNX010445206.1:1415-284343 GCA_001517045.1 Pseudotsuga menziesii
ATTTTTGAAACCCCAGCTATCGATCCATTGATTTTAGGTTATAATCTGGTTTTCAATCGGGATACTAGCAGAAACAGAAGAATGCCGTGGCCAAGGCGTTGAACTTGCAACCCTGGCAGGTTGAAGTCTGGTTTGAGAACAGAACAGAAGAGTGCGGTAAGAATTCATTTCAAAGGAGAAACAAATACACACAAAATAATTATTCCGTGGTTGTGATTTTGTGGCCATTAATGTGTTTTCTTGGTTGCTTTTGGTTGCTTTTGCAGAACAAAGTTGAAGCAGACAGAAGTAGACTACGAGGTTTTGAAGCGGTGCTGCGAGAATCTAACGGAGGAGATCAGAAGGCTATACAAAGAGTTTATCACCTGGCTTATCGATCTCACGTGCCGTGTGCAAATAGAGACATATGGTACCAAGACTAAGACATGTGCACTGCATGCACCGGAAAGGACGAAGTGTGAGAGAAAGTGAATGCGATATAAAGGAACTACATTTTATAAACATGAAATGCTAGCAAACTAATGCTAGCATTAGTCTCTTCTTGATTTAGTTTTACGGTGATATACAACCAACTCCTGGAAGGACCATAGCAAAACAATGACCTTGCCTCGAGATGAGGCCAAATAAGAGAAAAAAGTCCGTGATTGGTTGAGAAAAACTGCAATATCAATTGATTGGTAATAAAAACGGTTCTTCATATCATCTCATAAATGAAATAGAAATTGATTGGTAACAAAGACGGTGGTTCTGCTTATGTCATAGGAAACTTAGGTTTTAGATTTTGAATTGTTTTGGGTTGGCGTGCAGACTAATACAAACGACGGCACGCCGATTACAAGAGTCCCTGCTAGCCGGGCAGGGACTAATAACAATGCTACATATGATAGAACCGTCTCTAACAATTACACATCTAGAGAGGAACTTCTTAATTATCTCCTTTGTTCATGTTGACACTGGATTATAACAAAACTACTTTACAATATAACCTAAGATAAATCCCTGGCGAGGAAATCTATGTAACAATACATAACCTTTTGGGATCAAAACCCTCGCCCATAGAAGGGCAGAGCCTTGAGCAGAACAATTGAAAACAAAAAAATTCTCAAAGTAGTCTTTCATTAACCTTTGATAGTGCCATAGAAGACTTTAAGAACCAAATACGACTTTTCCAGATGGCAGGAGTAAGTGTGGTGCACCAGAGTCGATGCTTTCCCTTCACTTCCCTAGGTGAGCCGAAGAAGAAGTCAAAATTTGATCCTTCTTGTTCTTGTTGAGCGCAAACACTGCTACGATGTTCGACAGTACCCCAAAAATGAAAAACGTAAAAGAGATTGATTCTAGGCCCGACCTTTGTAGATATTAAATTCCTTTGAATATTGAAAACCCTCAGTGCTCAGATATCCACACAGTCATGACCTCCACAACAAAAAATGATACAATCGATCGAGAAAAATGTCTAACCTGAAATACTAGCAATGCATTAAGACAACACAAATATCATTCCCCCAAATGACCAGGCAATCCCCAAAATTCCAACGCTTCCACATGGAGTCTGACTTCTCAACGAAAAATTTGTCAAAAGTTTAAAAAGTATAATGTTAATCGCCATGGATGGATTTAAATGAGAATTGAAGAAACCATAAGGATCATTGTTTCTATTGTTGTTATCACTAGGAGTACTGCTATTATCAGAAAAACTTCTTACCCCAAAAACTGGTAAAGCAAAACTGAGATTGACAGAGTTTTCCCTGAAAAACAAATCAAAACCTCCATCATTTGAAACTATTTTTTCTAGGGCTAATCATCTGCTCTTCACTAACCGTATCACAACAGCTTACAACGAAACTTCATGAACAAGGAAAGGAAGAACTGTATGACAGAACCATTAATCAACTTGCAGCCACATGGTAAGATTCCATTCGATAGACCAACGAAGAATATTTGAGACTGGTCTCCATTGTTTAACGCCTTCTTTGTAATTAACTCTTTTGGATTATATATATATATATATATATATATATTAAAGAGTTTAATTTCCAATTAAAATGTAACAATAGATTCATTTACCCATGTTTTTTTTTTATCATGTGTTTTGAAAATTGAGGGTAATAAAAAAAAACTACTAAGAATGACATAAACAAGTCAAAAATAACATTTTTCAACATTATGCATATGAAGTGATAAGCTTAAGAAACAAACAAAACATGGAATCTAGAATCCTTTTAGAAGGTTAATGTTAGGTCGCATGTAATGCAACATACAAAATTTTGTAAGGTTAACATGTTCTGTGAATGGTGTAATTAAAATTGTGAAATTTTAATTTTCAATTAAAAAAATTGTTTTTATCAAGGAGTTAAATTTCCAATTAAAATATAAAGGAAGGACACAACCCTGTATTGGGACAACGCAAATCCATCTCCATTGAAGGCAAACTCACCCACCTAATATTCAATCAAATAGGAAAGTTTCAATTAAGTGGGAAATTTCCAATCTCCATTATTACATATATAATAGCATTCCACCTATTGCAAACCTCTTATGTAGGCATACACATATCTAAACAAGCTTACTAATATAAATTAATGGCAGTTTGGAAAAATAATTAATCGTCAAAAATAGGTCCTAGCAAATTGTTTACCCATTGTTTGAGACGGCTTGTTAAAACATTCAATAGTATTTTTATGGGTAAAATTCCTCATGATGGGCATATGCCCATCAAATTCCAACCATGATTCCAACAATAATTGAACTGCCGCCTCCCGCTTTTGGTAACGATTTTCTTTAACCACCAATTCAGACAGTAATTGAATTGCTACCTCTCGCCACAATTTGTTCATCATTAGGAGAAACACCATATAGCTCCTCTGAGGCCATGAAACAGTAAAATATTTTTCTTATGGGAAGACCCAGTGTAAATAAGATAAATATTCCATGAATGAAATATAATATAAAATGATAAAATATATAAGATGTGATGATTTTACAATTACATCGTCGTGGGTTTTATAAGCCATTTTGCCTCTTTTCACTATAAGTCATGTCTTTTGATTTTTAATAACTTATTTAATTATTTATTTTTATTTTACTAATTATTCTTAATAATAATTTATATTAATATTAATAATTTATATCATTTTTTTATATAACATTGCCTTCCCCTTGGAGAAGCTTTGTCCTCAAAGCTTAGAGTTCTAAGACAAGGCTTACATATGGGTTTTTTTTCTTGAACCATCATCTCTATATTCTTTCTTTTAGTATTTGTGACACTTGATGAAATGAGACGATACGAGTTATGAATTCCAAAGAATAAATGTCGCATCGTCGTTGATGTGGTCCACTCAAGATCTATTTTCATCGTAGCTATTTGATCGCTTTGTGGGGTGGTTCTTCTTGTTTGTTGCTTAGTATGTTGATTTGATGTTCTTGCTTGAGTGAAAATATAACTTTTCTGTGTATGTTCATTTTCACCCCGTCCTTGGTCAAAATGATGTTTATAATTGGGGTATCGATAAGGAGTTTTTGTTGTTTATTTTTATGCTGGATTGACTTCTTTTTCAACTAGGACAAAGAATGGATTTGCATTTATTTGTTATTCCTTAACTTGAATTTGTTTTCTGGAAAGTCTGAATGCTTCCTTATGGATTTGTACTACTTTGTTCTCTAGTAGATTGTTATTACTCTAAATTTTATGGAACGTGTCGTCTTGTGACTTTTTGTCCTCTTTAAACTTCTTGATTTGTTTCTCTTGATTAAGATTTCTTACGCACTAGTTTTCTTACTCCTTTTCTAATATTCTTCCTTTGAGGTCTTCATTGGGAATTTTTGTCCTTTGACTATGTTTCAGCTTCTTGATTTTCATAAGTAATGTCTTGTTATGAATTCTTAGTCGAAATAGTTCTTCGGTAGTGCTTTCTAAATTGTCACTGATTTTCTTATTTTATAGTTTGTGCATTTTCTTAATGTCATCATATTTGTGTTGGAGTTTTTCTTATTGTTGTTGATGCTGACATACCTTTGAATCTTGATCTTCTAGCTTCTTCTGGACTTGCGCCAACTCACTATCTTTTTCCTTGATGAGCGTTTTTAAACTCTTTATGTGTTCTTTGAATTCGTTATCATTTCTATACAATGAGTTTTCATCATTATTTGAATTTTTGATCTGGTCTTCTAAGTTTTGATTATGACTTTCCAAATGTGATATTTTCTCATTCCTATCCAATTACATTTTTTTGAAACCTTCATTATTTTTTTCCAATATTTGATTTTGGATTTCTGTTGACATAAATCTGTCGATAGGGGTTCACACTCTGTCGACACCTCTAAACACCGTGATCTCCTTGAGCACCGACCTAGATAGGTTTTACTGTAACCGTGAATATTTCACCTTCTGCGGACAAAATCTATTCCTCTGGTCTGAATGGTTCAGATACAGAACAAATGAGTGAATGACAAAGGATGAATACCTTCCCTGGATGTCATAGACACCTAGAATGTTGCTTCAATAGTGAACTTGTGTACCTGCAAATATATCAAACATGAAAACACATCAAAGCTACCAGAAAATCATCTACTTATCCATGTTAGTGACTAAGGAATATAAGAACATGTACATGCAAAATCAAAACAACAGTAATGTGGGACGGAAATCAACTTTACATTAAAGATGTATGGATAAGATTACAACCATTGCCTTAGTGTCGACAAGCATCTCCACGAGACAAACACTTCATCCCCATAAGCTCCAACTTTGCTCTCTATGCTCTCCAATGGCTTGGTCTAAGTGGTCAATCCAACAACATAACAATACCTCTATAGTTCTCCCCCTCAACTATGGACATGAGCTTGTATTTCTAAAGCTCAATGGATAGGAATAGTTGAGATATTTGTGGATAAGGTGGCCTCTAAGATCCTATGAAGGGAGATCTCAAGCTCAACTGACCCACAATGATAGGGATAAGGGAGGACACGAGGCTCATGATCTAGAAGCCTCAAGAAACTTCTCTTTTTCCCATTTTACCCAGGGTACCGATTTTCTTCTCTTATGACAGAGCGGTTTAGATGAGAAATGCTTATGGACCAAAGACCATAGGCGGTGGCACCACTTATGGCAAACAGGATACAGGCAGTGTGAGAAAGGTACCACTCATGGGACACAAGGAAAGCTCGGTGCTGAGTTTTTTATGTAGAATTGACAAACAACATGGGTTTCCACTCTAAGTGCTGGGATTAAGGGAAAACATGTAAGTCAAAGGTCTTATCACATTGTGGTGACATGATTTGGGTATAACAGAATGCCCTCCAAAGTGTGAGACTTAGAGGGATATGATAAACAAGAGCTTTGAGAGAACAAGTTGACACTTCAAGGTGAAAATATCAGCTCTATCAGAGCATGTCGTCAAGTAGGCATCTGTAGTACATCAATATTTTTGACTCATAGACACAAGTAACCAGCTCGTGGTTGCAAACCAATACAAGGCAGATCCATGAGAGGAATAAACAAGCATGGCTACTAGAATACAATGTAGATCCATGTGATAGAGGACTCAAACTTGGACATAGCTACCAGAAATACAACGTAGATCTATGTCATACATACATAAATTTGAGCATAGCCACGACCATACAAATGTGGATCCATGCTAGGTATACAAAACTCCATCACAACCTGAGCAAAGCAATGAGCGCTAAAGAAACACCCAGGGCCTTCATCTCATCTTCCATAAAGTACGATTCTATCCATGTGATTACAATGATCTAAAGTCGAACATGGTAGAAACCACTTGATTACTGGTCAATGATGTGAACCGTTAACAAGTGCGAGGGAGATCACCATTGATGTCAATGATTTCCAAGGTACCCTACTACAATCTACTGAGTGTGAATAGATGTCCTGATGTCGAACACCTAGTCGATTCTATCGATCAAAGGTCAATGATGTGAACCTATGTCAAGAGCAAGAGAATTTGTCATTAAGGCATATAGATATCAAGGTACTATTTTTTTGTTTCTAAGGATATTTCTCGGATGATGAGCTGATGTCGACGAGGATAGTCTCATCGAAGGAGGACCATGATGAGTCCCACATCGACGACATGAAACTCGAAACATAGTTCTGGAATGATGTGAATGTAGTAACCATAGGAATGACTCAAAAGTACTGACATAGAGACTGTTTCGACTGTAGAGGTAAACTTCTTCAACTTCCCTTTGAACATCAGGCGGCATGACAAAAGACTTGGCAGCATGACTAAACGAGACAAACACACAATGCGACAGTGGACAATGCATTCTTTTGAAAGACTTAAAGGAGTGGCATGACTCATGAAAGTGGATTGTCATAGAGATCAGCTGAATACCCAATTGAATGAAATGATATGCAGACAAGTGCCATGTTCAAAGGTAATGAGAAACTACTCCCATTTACTTGCAAAAATGATTCCCTTCCCATTTTCCCCATCATGATTGATGAGTGCCTCTTTCCGGTTTTACGAGTTCAAAGAGGGTAACAAACACTCGGTATAGCTCGTCCGAAGACAAGTCCAAACTCATATGTTTTACGAACTTGAGAGAGGAAGGGTTTCTTCCCAAAAATGGGTCCCTTAATGTTTAATTTAACGAGTCCAATGAAAGAAAACTCAGTATCGTTCATGTTTAGAGAGTCTGAACGACCACGGAAGAAGACTCCAAAGGGTCCTTTTTCGTATGATTTAGTCCCTAAGGCTCGAAAAAGTATAAAATAATACCTTATAGAACTCTTCCAATCATGATTGGCTGGAGTGTTCCTTTTTCGTAAATAGTCTATCTGAACTGAAAAAGTGATAACCCACCATCAGAGAGACAACTCTTCAAATGATTTAACGAGCGTGGAGAAGACAAGATCACTTGACTATTTTTTCACATTTTAAGAGTCTGAAAAGATCTTAAAGAAGAATCTATTAGAATTTTTCATGTTTGAATCCAGAGCACGAAAAAGTAATAAACTAAGCTCAAACCAAATTTCATGTTTTAACCAGAGCACGAAAAATGAAAAGTAAGCTCAACACCATCTTACTGTTTTTAACGAGCTCAAAGATCATTTGAAAGAATGCTCGAAGATTGGTTTCTTTTTTACGCAAGCTTGAAACCAATGGGTAAACTATGCTTGAAAAATCCCATTAACATGATATACAGAGGTTGGAATCTTGCCCCCAACATGATTACTAGCGAAGCTTACCTCTAGCATGGTTGTTAGTGGCTTGACATGCCCCCAAGCTTCATTTCATTTGATGATTCTTATTCCATACCCAACCTAAAAACCTGGTTACTAATGTGAAAATGTTCACCAGGGGGTTAGGAAGAATGAGAATCGGGGAGGTGAAAAGAAGGTTCAAGTTATAACACTAAAGTGAAGACTCGACTGAAGGGAAGGGGATCTGTTTCATTTTTACACAATCTTGAAATGGAAGGTAACTATGCTTGGAACATGGTTTCATTTTTATGCAAGCTTGAAACCAAAAGGTAAAATATGCTTAAGGAAACCTACTTCATTTTTTAACGATCTTGAAATAGAAAATGAACTACACTCAAGAATGGTTTCATTTTTATGCAAGCTTGAAACCAAAAGGTAAACTATGCTTGAGGAGACCCATTTCATTTTTTAACAAGATTGACATAGAATGGGAACTTTGCTCAAAGGCATCTATTTCATTTTTTAACAATCTTCACACAGAATGGGAACTATGCTCACCACATGGTTTCATTTTTATGCAAGCTTGAAACCAAAAGGTAAATTATGCTTAAGGAGTGGTTTTATTTTTTAGCAAGCTTGAAACCAAAAGTAAACTATGCTCTCGAACCTGCTCCTACCAACATGATATCCAGAGGTTGGTAGGTTGCCCCCATTTCATAAAAGCTAGTGGCTTAGCTCCATTATGATGTCCATAGAATAGAGCCATGCCCCCCATTTTACCTATGATGGGAAGAAGCTAAGTAGAATAAGGGGAAGTAATCACAAGAACATGCGGCACATTCAAGGTAGTCTGATTACCAGGAGTAATGTGATGGTCAGCTATAACAAAGGAAAGTTGATCAATGGTCACAATCTTCCCATCATGGGGAAAATGCATAACTCTAAAGAGTGTGGACACAACATCATTCATGGCATAAACATAATCACGTCCAAGGAGCATATTGAAATCTAAAGGACCTTGGACCACCATAGCATTGATGCAGATAGTTTTCCCTCCTAATGTAATAGGCAAATAAGGAAGGGTCCCTAAAGGTGTAGTAGGTATTCGATTAAAAACCAGTATCTGATCGGTGGATGGCACAAGATGAGTTGCACCTAAAGCTTTCCAAGAAATTGAGGATAGAATACTAATAGAAGCCCCTTTATCAACAATAATGTGAAGAATCCGCCTAGCAGTAACATTCACAACTACTTGGAAAGGAACACTCGAATGAAGACGACTCTGTTGGGTTACTACAGTCAAAGGAAATAATCTCACTACTCAGAGAGGGTTCTATCGAAACAGAAAAAATTTCCTCTTGTCAAGAACAATCAGAATGAAGCATAAAAACTTCAACAGGTTTCAGTTCATTCTCTACTGGAAGAGAAGAACAAGACGAAGATTTGGTAAAAGAGACTGCTTCAGTCTTAACACTCTTTAATGAAAGAGCAGGATCGGGTGGAAATGACGTCAAATATACCACTTCAACTTCACTCTTTTAAGGAAGAATGGGATCAACCACAGATGAATCCGAATTGACCACTTGGACTTCACTCTTCAACAGAAGAGTGGGATCGACCGAGGTTAGAACCAAATCAACCACTTCATCAACCAATGGCATGTCAAGTGACAAATTACAATAACCTGTTGGAAGCTGTTGGCGAGGAACAGTAAAATATTCCAACAACTTAGAAGCTTCATCCATGAGAGGAAAAAGGTAAGTAAAGTGCCTGTCCTTACAAATCAAGAAAGGATTTCTGAATTTACCCTTATGACCTTTTACCAATGGGTCACTGGTTGAAGGAGTATCGTCAACATGATGATCAGAGGTTGATGACATAGATGGTTTGGACCTTTTATACCACTCTTCTTGTACACGGGAGAGACCAGGACACTCCTTAAGAAAGTGGTCCCCCTTGCAAAGCTTACAAGGGAACTTGGGTTTTCCAAGTGTTCTCTTCGAGCAGGCACCATCAAGAGCAGATGGTTACTACTTTTTATCTTTCTTATCCTTCTTCTTTTTACCCTTCCCTTTCTTCTTCTTCTTATCCACATGACTACTAACCATAGATATTTGGTCAAGTGAATAAGAAGGAAGGGATGAAGAAACAACCGACGAAGGAGAGGTATTAGGTTGAGGTCAATCCTCCCCCAGAGGAGAGGTGACATTTGAGACATTAGGAGTAATAGGAATTACCGGATTAAACAGCCAGACCAGTAATCCTATAGTTAATCTAGGAAGATTTAGAGTGGGAATAAAGGGAAGGCGAATACCTTCACTTGGAGGGAATACAAAAGGTACACCTTGGAAAGGGACCTCTTGAGTGGTATTCCTGGATTGGGATGCCATATCTAAACTCTCTAAAAACCTCCTAACTACCATGCACAAGCAAGTACTAGTTAAACTAAAAGCAATAAGAAAATATGTGAAAGGAGTGGATAAGAGTCAAGAACCTCATAGGACAGGCCAAAAGGATAACTCAGATGGTTTGAGGATTCCTAAAAGGGTCTCCTGGTATACGCAAGGTATGTGGGAGCTCAAATCGGTAGTAGTGTTGTCTAATGCATAACCGTACGCAAGGGTCCTTCTTATATACAATCGAGTATGTGAAGTACCTTTCTATATACCTCAAGGGTACGTGAAAGGCCTTTCGATATACCGACGGTATGTGGAAGAACCATGCGAGTCCAGAGATGTAATGCCAACGAGTAAGGATAGATCCTACACTTAACGACACCCGAACACGTCTCTAACTTATCACTCAAATTGCTAAAATTTTTAACCTAGTACTACTGTTAATTTTATCTTGTGCGTTTAGGTGGAACCATGGAGTGAAAACTTGAAATTAAAGAAGATGCACATTGATCTAAATGATAATGCAATTTTTCCTCTTCAATGAAATTCTACCTAAGAGAGGGAGAGAGATTTACTTTTTTTCCCAAAAATGCACACCCAAATGCAAATGCAATTCTACCTTTTCAAATGAAAAGTGAAATATCAATGCACCCCAAACAGTCTTCAAAGAAAAATAAACAAGATATCTAAAGAACATCAAACATAAATAAACCAAAAATGTTTCCTATCTTTTCATTCTTGAAAAATATGCATAAAAACTTAATGGAAAGATGATTTCACTAACGTTTCCAAACAAATCTAACTCTAAAGCACTCAAAGCTGAAAACAGATATTTCTTCTTAATGAAAGTAAAATATAGAATTTCAAACAATCATGCACAAAACAAGAAGAAAATCATTCAACAATGCTTGTGAATAAAGCTAAGGAGAGAGAAAACTAAAACTTCTCTTTGAAACAGATAAGGAAACAAAAAACCAATCTTTCCTACCAAGCACTGAAAAAATCAGCATGCAAAAGGAAACAAGAATCACCCCAAGCAAAGAAAGACTCAAAACAACATGGATCACTCACGCATTCCAAGTCCAAAACAAACCAAAACCTACTCATGAAAATGAAATGTATATTTCCAATTCCAATGAATAATATCTACAGAAAAGAGCAAGAGGTTTCAATAAAAGAAAAGAATGTAAAATATAATGCAAGAAACATAAACTCTCTTTGAATGCAGAAAGAATATAACAATCAAAGCGACTGCATAATATACAATGCGACAGTGGACAATGCATTCTTTTGAAAGACTTAAAGGAGTGGCATGACTCATGAAAGTGGATTGTCATAGAGATCAGCTGAATACCCAATTGAATGAAATGATATGCAGACAAGTGCCATGTTCAAAGGTAATGATAAACTACTCCCATTTACTTGCAAAAATGATTCCCTTCCCATTTTCCCCATCATGATTGATGAGTGCCTCTTTCCGGTTTTACGAGTTCAAAGAGGGTAACAAACACTCGGTATAGCTCGTCCGAAGACAAGTCCAAACTCATATGTTTTACGAACTTGAGAGAGGAAGGGTTTCTTCCCAAAAATGGGTCCCTTAATGTTTAATTTAACGAGTCCAATGAAAGAAAACTCAGTATCGTTCATGTTTAGAGAGTCTGAACGACCACGGAAGAAGACTCCAAAGGGTCCTTTTTCGTATGATTTAGTCCCTAAGGCTCGAAAAAGTATAAAATAATACCTTATAGAACTCTTCCAATCATGATTGGTTGGAGTGTTCCTTTTTCGTAAATAGTCTATCTGAACTGAAAAAGTGATAACCCACCATCGGAGAGACAACTCTTCAAATGATTTAACGAGCGTGAAGAAGACAAGATCACTTGACTATTTTTTCACATTTTAAGAGTCTGAAAAGAGCTTAAAGAAGACTCTATTAGAATTTTTCATGTTTGAATCCAGAGCACGAAAAAGTAATAAACTAAGCTCAAACCAAATTTCATGTTTTAACCAGAGCACGAAAAATGAAAAGTAAGCTCAACACCATCTTACTGTTTTTAACGAGCTCAAAGATCATTTGAAAGAATGCTCGAAGATTGGTTTCTTTTTTACGCAAGATCGAAACCAATGGGTAAACTATGCTTGAAAAATCCCATTAACATGATATACAGAGGTTGGAATCTTGCCCCCAACATGATTACTAGCGAAGCTTACCCCTAGCATGGTTGTTAGCGGCTTGACATGCCCCCAAGCTTCATTTCATTTGATGATTCTTATTCCATACCCAACCTAAAAACCTGGTTACTAATGTGAAAATGTTCACCAGGGGGTTAGGAAGAATGAGAATCGGGGAGGTGAAAAGAAGGTTCAAGTTCTAACACTAAAGTGAAGACTCGACTGAAGGGAAGGGGATCTATTTCATTTTTACACAATCTTGAAATGGAAGGTAACTATGCTTGGAACATGGTTTCATTTTTATGCAAGCTTGAAACCAAAAGGTAAAATATGCTTAAGGAAACCTACTTCATTTTTTAATGATCTTGAAATAGAAAATGAACTACGCTCAAGAATGGTTTCATTTTTATGCAAGCTTGAAACCAAAAGGTAAACTATGCTTGAGGAGACCCATTTCATTTTTTAACAAGATTGACATAGAATGGGAACTTTGCTCAAAGGCATCTATTTCATTTTTTAACGAGCTTGACACAGAATGGGAACTATGCTCACCACATGGTTTCATTTTTATGCAAGCTTGAAACCAAAAGGTAAATTATGCTTAAGGAGTGGTTTTATTTTTTAGCAAGCTTGAAACCAAAAGTAAACTATGCTCTCAAACCTGCTCCTACCAACATGATATCCAGAGGTTGGTAGGTTGCCCCCATTTCATAAAAGCTAGTGGCTTAGTTCCATTATGATGTCCATAGAATAGAGCCATGCCCCCCATTTTACCTATGATGGGAAGAAGCTAAGTAGAAGAAGGGGAAGTAATCACAAGAACATGCGGCACATTCAAGGTAGTCTGATTACCAGGAGTAATGTGATGGTCAGCTATAACAAAGGAAAGTTGATCAATGGTCACAATCTTCCCATCATGGGGAAAATGCATAACTCTAAAGAGTGTGGACACAACATCATTCATGGCATAAACATAATCACGTCCAAGGAGCATATTGAAATCTAAAGGACCTTGGACCACCATAGCATTGATGCAGATAGTTTTCCCTCCTAATGTAATAGGCAAATAAGGAAGGGTCCCTAAAGGTGTAGTAGGTATTCGATTAAAAACCAGTATCTGATCGGTGGATGGCACAAGATGAGTTGAACCTAAAGCTTGCCAAGCAATTGAGGATAGAATACTAATAGAAGCCCCTTTATCAACAATAGTGTGAAGAATCCGCCTAGCAGTAACATTCACAACTACTTGGAAAGGAACACTCGAATGAAGACGACTATGTTGGGTTACTATAGTCAAAGGAAATAATCTCACTACTTAGAGAGGGTTCTATCGAAACAGAAAAAATTTCCTCTTGTCAAGAACAATCAGAATGAAGCATAAAAACTTCAACAGGTTTCAGTTCATTCTCTACTGGAAGAGAAGAACAAGACGAAGATTTGGTAAAAGAGACTGCTTCAGTCTTAACACTCTTTAATGAAAGAGCAGGATCGGGTGGAAATGACATCAAATATACCACTTCAACTTCACTCTTTTAAGGAAGAATGGGATCAACCACAGATGAATCCGAATTGACCACTTGGACTTCACTCTTCAACGGAAGAGTGGGATCGACCGAGGTTAGAACCAAATCAACCACTTCATCAACCAATGGCATGTCAAGTGAAAAATTACAATAACCTGTTGGAAGCTGTTGGCAAGGAACAGTAAAATATTCCAACAACTTAGAAGCTTCGTCCATGAGAGGACAAAGGTAAGTAAAGTGCATGTCCTTACAAATCAAGAAAGGATTTCTGAATTTACCCTTAGGACCTTTTACGAATGGGTCACTGGTTGAAGGAGTATCGTCAACATGATGATTAGAGGTTGATGACATAGATGGTTTGGACCTTTTATACCACTCTTCTTGTACACGGGAGAGACCAGGACACTCCTTAAGAAAGTGGTCCCCCTTGCAAAGCTTACAAGGGAACTTGGGTTTTCCAAGTGTTCTCTTAGAGCAGGCACCATCAAGAGCAGATGGTTGCTACTTTTTCTCTTTCTTATCCTTCTTCTTTTTACCATTCCCTTTCTTCTTCTTCTTATCCACATGACTACTAACCATAGATATTTGGTCAAGTGAATAAGAAGGAAGGGATGAAGAAACAACCGACGAAGGAGAGGTATTAGGTTGAGGTCGATCCTCCCCCAGAGGAGAGGTGACATTTGAGACATTAGGAGTAATAGGAATTACCGGATTAAACAGCCAGACCAGTAATCCTATAGTTAATCTAGGAAGATTTAGAGTGGGAATAAAGGGAAGGCGAATACCTTCACTTGGAGGGAATACAAAAGGTACACCTTGGAAAGGGACCTCTTGAGTGGTAGTCCTGGATTGGGATGCCATATCTAAACTCTCTAAAAACCTCCTAACTACCATGCACAAGCAAGTACTAGTTAAACTAAAAGCAATAAGAAAATATGTGAAAGGAGTGGATAAGAGTCAAGAACCTCATAGGACAGGCCAAAAGGATAACTCAGATGGTTTGAGGATTCCTAAAAGGGTCTCCTGATATACGCAAGGTATGTGGGAGCTCAAATCGGTAGTAGTGTTGTCTAATGCATAACCGTACGCAAGGGTCCTTCTTATATACAATCGATTATGTGAAGTACCTTTCTATATACCTCAAGGGTACGTGAAAGGCCTTTCGATATACCGACGGTATGTGGAAGAACCATGTGAGTCCAGAGATGTAATTCCAACGAGTAAGGATAGATCCTACACTTAACGACACCTGAACACGTCTCTAACTTATCACTCAAATTGCTAAAATTTTTAACCTAGTACTACTGTTAATTTAATCTTGTGCATTTAGGTGGAACCATGGAGTGAAAACTTGAAATTAAAGAAGATGCACACTGATCTAAATGATAATGCAATTTTTCCTCTTCAATGAAATTCTACCTAAGAGAGGGAGAGAGATTTACTTTTTTTCCCAAAAATGCACACCCAAATGCAAATGCAATTCTACCTTTTCAAATGAAAAGTGAAATATCAATGCACCCCAAACAGTCTTCAAAGAAAAATAAACAAGAGATCTAAAGAACATCAAACATAAATAAACCAAAAATGTTTCCTATCTTTTCATTCTTGAAAAATATGCATAAAAACTTAATGGAAAGATGATTTCACTAACGTTTCCAAACAAATCTAACTCTAAAGCACTCAAAGCTGAAAACAGATATTTCTTCTTAATGAAAGTAAAATCTAGAATTTCAAACAATCATGCACAAAACAAGAAGAAAATCATTCAACAATGCTTGTGAATAAAGCTAAGGAGAGAGAAAACTAAAACTTATCTTTGAAACAGATAAGGAAACAAAAAACCAATCTTTCCTACCAAGCACTGAAAAAATCAGCATGCAAAAGGAAACAAGAATCACCCCAAGCAAAGAAAGACTCAAAACAACATGGATCACTCACGCATTCCAAGTCCAAAACAAACCAAAACCTACTCATGAAAATGAAATGTATATTTCCAATTCCAATGAATAATATCTACAGAAAAGAGCAAGAGGTTTCAATAAAAGAAAAGAATGTAAAATCTAATGCAAGAAACATAAACTCTCTTTGAATGCAGAAAGAATATAACAATCAAAGCGACTGCATAATATACAATTCATGCCCTCTCTCGGCCATGAGGGAGCATTTTTTTTCAAAAATACAATTCATTTTCATCAAAAAGTAAGCCAAAAACACACAAAAATCAAAATACAAAGTCTAGAACAGGGCCTGCCTGGCACCACACTGGAGGGGTCTTGACAGAGCGGTTTTGAACGAGCACCACTTCTAGATAACGGGACTCAGGTGGTGGCACCGCTTATGGATAACAGAGTTTAAGCGATGGCACCGCTTCTTGCCAACATCACATGTGCGGTTCCCTGAATAGATCCAAAACACAAGGAGAATGAAAGATCAAGTTATAAATTGATCAGAGCAAGGAAAAAATTGATGGATTGACAGTAAAAAAGAGCATAATAAGTCGAAATAATTCAGATTTGAACAGATCTGAAAGTTTCAAACCAAAATTCACTGAGTTGGATAGCAGATCTGACTAAAGAGATTTGGATATGGAGCCTGGATTCGGACAAGAGTTCAAGAACTGAGGAAGATTGGATCAACTGATATATGTATCATTCCCTATTGGAGTCACCAGATTTGTAACCAGGAATATTTCACCTTCTGCGGACAAAAGTTATTCCTCTGGTCTGAATGGTTCAGATCCAGAACAAATGAGTGAATGACAAAGGATGAAGACCTTCCCTAGATGTCATAGACACCTGGAATGCTACTTCGATAGTGAACCTGTGTACCTGGAAATATATCAAACATGCAAACACATCAAAGCTACCAGAAAATCATCTACTTATCCATGTTAGTGACTAAGGATTCTAACAACATGTACATGCGGAATCAAAACAATAGTAATGTGGGATGGAAATCAGCTTTGCATTAAAGATGTATGGAGAAGCTTACAACCATTTCCTTAGTGTCAACAAGCATATCCACGAGACAAACACTTCATCCCCATAAGTTCCAACTTTGCTCTCTATTCTCTCCGATGGCTTGGGCTAAGTGGTCAATCCAACAGCATAACAATACCTCTATAGTTCTCCCCCTCAACTATGGACATGAGCTTGTATTTATAAAGCTCAATGGATAGGAATAGTTGAGAGATTTGTGGATGAGGTGGCATCTAAGATCCTATGATGGGGGATATTGAGCTCAAATGAACCACAATGATAGGGATAAGGGAGGACATGAGGCTCATGATCTAGAAGCCTTGAGAAACTTCTCTTTTTCCCATTTTACCTAGGGTACCAGTTTTCTTCTCTTATGACAGAGCAGTTTAGATGAGAAATGATTATGGACCAAAGACCATAGGTAGTGGCACCACTTATGGCAAATAGGATACAGGTGGTGTGAGCAAGGTACTGCTCATAGGACACAAGGAAAGCGCGGTGCTGAGTTTTTTTATTTAGAATTGACAAACAACATGGGTTTCCACTCTAAGTGTTGGGATTAAGGGAAAACATGTAAGTCAAAGGTCTTATCACATGGTGGTGACAAGATTTGGGTATAACATTTACCCTATCCAGCAACACCTGCGAAGCAGATGAAGTTTCACCTGAGATGTTCGAGGGATATTTGCATGAACCGTGTTCCCACAGTAAGGAGGAGAATTGTTTTATTCGAAATACTCACCTTCTGTGGACAGAAGCTATTTCCATATCCTGAAATACTCTATGGTAGAACAAATGAGTCACAACAATGAAAATCACTTCCCCTAAGATTGATAGATGCTTGGAATGGATTCTTTCACCTTTCATACAACTTGATGTGCCAATATTTTAGACTATTGGATCTCCACAGATTCACCTACATGAATTACACAAGCAAAGAATATACAATATCAAAGCACCAAGTACAATCTATAATCCTATGTTGATGACTAAGGAATTCAACAATGAAACAAGTGATCAGTAAACAATATGATTCATGGAAAATGAAATTTCATTGCATTAATGGAATAAGAGAGAGAAATTACATGGGAATTTGAGGTAAGTTTTGATGTTTAGCTCTCATAATATGACTATGAAGAGAAATGTGTGTAACAAAATTCCCCAAAAAGCATGAGGCTAGAGAGATAGGATAGGTGAAGGATTTGTAAGAACAAGTTATCACTTTGAGGAAAAATTTCATTGATTGAATATCTTCACCAACCAAGCTCATTCTATAGTGCATCAAAACTTTGATTCATATCCATATGACTTTCGTCATGGTTGTTGACCAATACAGCGTAGATCCATGTGTAGTACAAAAAATCATGGCTACTAAAATACAGCGTAGATCCATGCGAAGAAGACTCAAACTTGGACATATCTACCAGACATACAAATGTAGATCTATGTAATACAGGTGCAAATTTGAGCACATCCACAACCATACAAATGCAGATCCATTCTAGGACTCATACAAATACTCCATCGCAACCTGGGGAAAGCAATGAGAGCTTAACAAATACCTAGGGAATTTGTCCCGTCTTCAAAAAAGTATGATTCTATCCATGTGATTACAATATCTTGATGTCGAACATGGTAGAAACCACTTGATTACTGGTAAATGATGAGAACCATTAACAAGTGTGAGGGTGATCACCATTGATGTCGATGATTCCCAAGATACCTTAGTACAATCTCTCGAAAGTGAACAGATTATTTGATGTCGAACAATCGATTGAATATTTAAATCAAAGTTCAATGATGTAAATCTATGTCGAAAGCAGGAGGATTTGTTATTGATGCATAGAGATATCAAGGTAATACTTTGTTTCTTGGACTAATTCTCATATGATGAGCTGGAGTCGACAAGAATAGTCTCTTCGAAGGAGGGCCATGATGAATCCCACATCAATGACACGAAACTTAGAGAAAAGTTATGGAATTTGAGTATGATGTAACCATAGGACTGACTCAAAGGTAAATAACACAAAGGTAGTTTCGAATGCAGATGTAAAATATCAACATGAATTTCCTTTGAACATAGGGAGGCATGACCGAAGACTTGGCAGCATTGACTTGACGAGATAGATACCAAGACCTAATGCGACGATGAACGATGCATTCTTTGAAAGACTCAAAGGAGTGACATGACTCATGAAAGTGGATCAATTCAGAAGCAATATGAATACCCAATTGACTGAATGAAATGCAGAAAGGTTCCATGTTCAAAGGTCAAACTACCATTATTGCAAATGAAATATGGTTCACTTCCATTACTTTCCCCATCATGATTGATAAGTGCCTCATTTCATTTTTATGAGTTCAAAGAGGGTAACAAACACTCGTTGTAGATTATCATAGGATAAGTCCATTCTCATATGTTTTACAAACCTAAGAAATGAGGGGTTCATTCCCAAAACAGGGTATCTCAGTGTTTAACTTAACGAGTCTATTGAAAGTAAACTTGATATCATTCATGTTTAGACAGTCCGAACAAAATGGAAGAAGACTCTAGAGGGTCCTTTTTTGTACAATTTAGTCTCTGAGGCTTGAAAAGGTATAAAATAATACCTTAGAGAACTCTTCTAGTTAATGACTAAAGTATTCATTTTTCATAATTTAATCAATTCAAACCAAAAAAGGGGTGAGATACCGTCGAAAAGATGACTCTTGAGGTTCTTTTAAGGGCGTGAAGAAGACAAGTTCACTTGGCAATCTTTTCACATTTTAGGAGTCCAAAAAGAGCTTAAGGAAGAGTCCATTAGGATTTATTTTCATGAAAAGGAGTTTAACGAGCCTGAAAAAGAAGTAAAGTTTGACTCAGAAATCTAGTACTAGGTTCAACAAGCATAAATAAGTTTCGAAAATAGCGCTCAGGAGCTTTTTCTGTTTTGTGCGAGGATGAAAAAGTAAAAAATAAACTCATCCATAACCAAAAATTCGATTTCTCCATGCCCTGCAAGCTTCAAAATGGCCATTAGACTCCAAAAATATTAAAAACTATGCTTTATAGACTAGTTGAGGGTAAATATTTAACAAAATAATTAAAATACTAAAATAAAGCCCAAAAATATTTGAATAAAAGCTAGTAAATAGTAGAAAATATTTACCATTTGCATTTTTACCATTTGGAGAGCATTTTGAGCCATTTAGGGTGCAGATTTCAAATGAGGATTGTGGAGCCTTCATTCCACCATTTTTAGAACCGTCAGTTCCAGGTAAATCCTAAACTAATTCCCAATGTTTTCATGGTTTCCTTTTTCCATTTCATGCCAGTTTTAGGGTTTTAGGAGCATTTACCCAAAGAGAAAATGTGCCCACCAGGTAACACGCTTTTCCTTTTCGAGACAGGAGGTGCCCAAGTGACACCACACATTTTCCTATAGAAAATGGCAATGGCGCCACTCTATCCTATTAGGAGACAGAAGGTGCCACAAGTTTCCTTAGAACATAGTGAAAATAAGCCAAAAGAATGAATTTTAAGTATTTCAAATTGTTGGATTTGTATTCTAATGCTTCATTTTAAAATTTTGGTAGGATATCTTCAGCAAATATGGTGATCTAGAAGGAAAGAGAGAATGAGCTCGATGAAATAAGAGTTAGGAATGATGTTGGTATTTTGGATGCTTTGCATGGGTGTGGGATCTTAAAATTATTCAACGTGCCCAGTATGAGGTCACAAGTAAAGCTATTGGAGTACATTGTCAGGACATGGAATCCTGAGAAACAATACTTTGAGGTAAGGACTCATGTTATGACACTAGGAGTAGAGGATATCTACTTCCTAAAAGGTTTATCATGGTGAGGAGCGCTTATTTCTCTAACTGGTCCTCATGGTGGGGAAATCACCACATAGGTTCTTATTGATAATTACTGTTTTCCAAGTACCCAAATGTGAAAAGAGAAAATACCTATCAAGGATGTCATGGATCTACCTCTATGCACAGTATTGTTCACCATGCAATGCATCTCGAGGAGCTAAGGGTCTCACCAAGAATCTCGTGCACATATTTTCTATTTCATAGAGGAAATGGAGCCCACGTTCTTTAACTAGGAGGAAGCCCTACTTGTTACTCCGAAGGAACATCTGACTAAATTTCAACAAGGAGAGTTGAAGTGGTTTGGTTACGATACTATCCTAGTGTCCTTTTTATTCGAGAGAGTACCATAGCTAAGGCCACAAGTGGCCTTCACTGAGTTGAGGTCACGCGACCCTCGTATGTTGCATTGGGTGCAGATCATGGCCCGCCATGGTGGTGGAGACTATAGGGTAAAGTACAGGTCCACATTCTTTCGATGGTTAGATAATCCACTCCTCATGATTCATGACTATGCATATGCCAATACCGAATTTAGGGGAGATATGGATCTATCCCTACCAGCAGATGCTCAGTGGGGTGATATGGGTGAGTGAGACACTAAGTCATTGATGTTTTTATATTTTATGTTTAATTATTTTGTGTATGTTAATGAGACTTACATTTCTCATGCAGATGGGGGCTCATCTCCCATAGACAAGCGAGTGGAGGCTCTCTTTTTTCATAGAGGAGACGAAGAGATGATCGAGCTAGAGGAGAACCTCAACCGATTGACACTAGATATCCCAAACATCACTATGGATGACCTCCTTAGGAGGTATTAGAGACACAACACGGGAGTGTCAGGCCACTTCAAACGCTTGTTATGTACAGTGGCAAGTGTCATCATGTGTTATCATGAGCACCATTAGGGTCCCCCATGATGTACATATTAAAAGCTATCCATCTTCAATATTTTTTTTATTTTGTATATCTGAAAGCCAGCGTGCTTCAGTTGGTGTCTTGTTGGCCACTTTTCCCCACTTGCACGACCTAGGCTCTACACATACCACCGATCCAACAACTACCCGAGATACCATCCCGATAGAGCAAGCTCTGTCAGCAACACGTACAAAGCAGGCGCAGTCTCACCCGAGATATCTCATAGATGGGTAACCGCCAGAACCATGTTTTCGTGATTGTCAGGGAAGTACACTCCCTTGGATCACAACTAAGGATCTCAAAAAAGGTAGCAGGACAACTAGATGGAGGAGTCGATTCTTCACGAATGAGCAAAACTATATGTCATCACATGCAACCTGGCTTTCCTTTCTTCCTCATAGCTGGCGCAACTCATGCGTCGTAGCTGACTTGTTTCGATTGGCTCTATGACTTACGTTTGGGTTCATAACATGGATTAACCAGAATGATATATATTTATATAGTGTTAATTTGGCAAGATATTATGTTCATCCTTCTACCAATTGCAAGAAACTGACAGAAACTGAACCATATTTAATATTACACTGGAAGCAACTATTAATCAATCACATAAACATTCACCACATCAATAATTCATTTAGACACAAGAAATAACGTGGAAACCCATCTGGGAAAAACCACCAAGGTGCTCTTCATCTAGCATGAGAAAGGATATAGCACCTTGCAGTCTGTGGGATGCAGACTGATCTTGAGATATGTCTTTAAGCTTAGACTCATAATTCTCATGCTCTCTGATTCACTCATCTACTCTACTCCTACTCCTAGTGGTTTTCTCAAACTGCAGCCAGATCCATGGCTCAATATCCCTTCTAATGCTACCATACTCTTCCTGAGTCTACTCTTCTAATCGCTATGACATTACAACATGACCAGCATCCCCTTCCATGGAATCTATTGGATCACCATCTACTGGACACCTGAATAATAATTAATGAAAACCCTACAGACTAATGGATCAACCGTGCTCTGCAACATCAACCAAATAACTCGAAAACAGGAAATAGGACTGACCAATCCTCTAACCATTGCATCCTTCCTATTTATACTAATTTACATGGCCACGCAGGGCCAACTGCATCCGAGCAGTTTGTTAGACATCACCATCATCCACCCCTCTGGTTATAGCTGTGGTGATCATGACTTGACATGAGGCACTATCAGCCTGACTTACAAATATATTCTCATATGTGCGTAGCTACAGGCTTACATCGTCTTATATGGCCATGATTTGGATCTCATATTTGTCACTTTTCGGCCATTTTCCCCTTGCACACATCCATGCTTTCCTTTCCATTGCCGCACAATCCTCTGTTCTGCCTTCGCGGGCCCTTTCTGCCCTTTGTTCTTTTCCTTTGCTTCTATCGTGTGCGTGCACATCTTCCTTGGCTGCGTGCATGAAGTTCCCTCTTATGCCCCTTTCCTGGGCCAACAGGCCCCCAACACTCACTTGTGGCTCATCCCAAGCCACTAAGAAAGGGACATGTGAGCAGCTTGATCTTTGCGATATCTTTTGAGAACGAAAATAGAGATAGATTCTCTTTTTTTTCGGCTGTATCTTAACTTGCGCAGTCTGCTCCTTGCTTTGTGTTTTTTTTTGTTTTTAGGAAACTTTGTGATAGGTTCTTGTGTTTCTTGCATCCTACTGTATTTAATCTGGCCCCTCTTCACATTTGGAATCGCTTGAAGGAAATCCACAGAATCAATCACAGAAGGCTTACTGCTA
Organism: Pseudotsuga menziesii; assembly: GCA_001517045.1. Taxonomy (NCBI): domain Eukaryota; kingdom Viridiplantae; phylum Streptophyta; class Pinopsida; order Pinales; family Pinaceae; genus Pseudotsuga; species Pseudotsuga menziesii. Next base: position 24,214 of record LPNX010445206.1, read on the forward strand.
CCAGAGCCTATGCCAAGGCCCTTGCATTTCACTGAACCATAGGACCTTTTACCTTTATCTTCAATCCTGGAATTGTCCTTATCAATGTGACCCCAAAATTTCTATCCAAACTCTCTAAGTCTATCTGTAAATCACTATCTTTATTGCAGTGGAAAGACGGACACCGACATGGCTGGTTTCACAACACCTTTTTAGAGGATGGGGAGTGGAGGATTCGATTGTAAAGTTTGCAGCTAGCAATGTAAGTCAATGCGCTTCGCACTAAGAACAAGATCTGCACAACTAAGAATGTTGTATTTTCTCTAGAACTCTCTCATCATCTTATCATAGTCCAGCTTGAAATTCAACAATGATGATTAGTGTCCCATTCCGATACAACAATCCAGACGGTCTTGAATCTGCCACCACGCTCATGGTACTGGGATTTTTTTTGTGGGTGTTGCATGCTGCTGTAGCTTGCTCTCTTGTTGTTCTTCCTTATGCTCATTGCTTCTACTGCCTGATTTTCACCACTCTTTTTTCCATAGATATGAACTTTGAAGACTTGTTCATATTGAAAACTGTACAAGTCCTACTATCCATGGTAATGGAGGTGAGTGATTCGCCCCACTATGACAAATATCATCTCAGCAACAAAAAGAATAAGCCAGCCTCTACTTGATGTTCCCTCTGTATCCCAGCAAGAGTTGAACAGCCCGCCTAGAGAGCTAAAAGACGCAGCCACCTCTCAAGCCTACAGACTTTGTGAAAGACTGCAGAGACTGTGGACCGGTTCCCACAGAGCTTGTCAAAATGGGCTGGGTCTCTGGTCCCCACAGGAGCTCGCTCTGGTGCCACCGACAGGACCGCTACTCTACTGGTCTCCTAATAGCCAAGGATGACTTAGCCAAAGGCTTGTCAATGGGTTGAAGCCACTGGTTGACTATCACCATCTTTCTTCTTGCTATCTCTGGATACACCCGACAGGATGAAAGCTGCAGCAACAGCTTTAGCCCTCAAGGCTGCTCGACAAGAGACTCTCCAAGTCATTTGTAACTGTAACTGATGGGTGAGCAGCATACCACAGTGATACCTGCTTAGTGCAAGTGAACCCCGATCTTATAGGGAGAGCATCAGGTCTTTTTTCATGCAGGCTTATCCAGTGGCATTATGAGGAAAAGACACTCACCTTGTGTACCAGATTTCCTTCTTAGATATGCTATGATTATCAACGTTGCCACTTTTGGGTAATGATAGTCATGTGCATGTGTGGATGGGATGGACGATCACAATTATTGAGCTCTCCATACTTGATCCTACTGCATTGTTGTCTCAGTCTAAGTGCCAAATCTCCGCAGATTCTTGATGCAGTTAACGATCTATCAGCACGTGCCAGCTGTCATGGATTTTCCATCACTTGCTTCAGAACTGGTTTTGGAGGCAGTTGTAATGTGTCTCATAATATCTGTACTAATTTTGCCATAAGTTCTACTAGCCTACTACACACACGCGGTGTTATGGTTGCCTCCAAAATTCAAATTTTTTTTTTCCATCCAAATGCCTTCGTCACATTTTTTAATATTATTGCAAACTTGTTGGTTCCAAGTTTGTTTGCTTAGTAGCATAGACCTTTCCTTGTAATTCTTGCACCAGGGCTTCTATATTCACAAATTTTGTTGTAGCTTCCTCTACTTGCGTGACCAATTGCTCCACCTGGTCGGATTGTACATGCTCTAACAAGTCTTTCTCTATTGACTGCAATATGCCTTGAAGCTTTTGCTGGATTGGTTGAATATGATCTGTGAGATTTTCTGCCTCTGTCTGGAATTCCTCAACCTTGCCTTCTCTAGCCTTCTCCTGCTCGTGAAGGGTCTGGACTTCCTGTTGGATATTTTCGATCTCTACATGCTTAAGGACCTTTTGCTGGAGTGGCAGTTTCTGCATATCCACCTTCGCGGTAGTGATACGCTCGTCTGCCTCATGAATGCGCTGCCTTATTTTCTCAGTTGTGCCATCCTCAAGCAATGTTTGCAAAATGGTTGCAACATTGTCTGTGGCCTTTGCACATATTGCTTCTTCACCTTTGATTTTGGTAGCAGCTTCAGAAACTATTGCTTTTCTTTTTGCCAGCACCTCTGGGGATGTGCTTGGTATCTACTGGGCTTGCAGATCTTATACTTGGTGCTGAAGATATTACGCGATCTTGGAAATCCTGGCCACTTTAGCTAAGGAGTCTTCATCGGCCTACCCAGTCTCCGGAGGGAATGCTGCGATGACATTCTTAATGGAATCCGCCAACGTGACATGACTTTTCTCACAGGCTAATATTTCCTATTCCTTCTCGGTCAAGGAGTTGGTGCGTTCTTGCAGCTCATGTTCCTTTCCTTGCAAGAGGATCTTGTGCAGTTTGGCCTTCTTTTTTTTCTGTGCTACCTGATGAGCAATAGTGTTTTTCCTTAGCTGGAGTTCTGCTACAGCTGTCTGCTGGATAACATGGATCTCGTCCAATAGAAACTTAGAGAAGTCTATCTCAGCGGTGCTATTATCAATATCTGGAGTTGTCTCTTCTTTTACGTCGAGTTCTTGCGTCTAAATGAGTACCTTGATTGGTGGTTCCCACGGCGTTGTGAGAAGTGGAAAGTTTGGATCAATGCAATATGCTTTGGTGTCCACCATGTGCTTGACCTCATTGATAGTTGTTGTTAACTGATTGAGGTGGGTCTAGACCTGGGCAGCGATGCTCTCTTGCTGGCCCCTTATGTCACCAAGGTTATCTTGTGCAACTTTCACTACAGCGCTGGCAAGTTCTTGCAACTCATCCTCTGTTAAGGTATTGGTTTTTGCTGTTCTATCTTCCTTTTGCTTCTCCCATGATGTTTGGCCTTCCTCGGGTTGTACACGGGTTTTCATCTCAACTTCAACATGCAACTACGTGGAAGGATGGTGGTATGATTCCTTTGTATGATCATCATATTCCAAGTTTTCTTGCGATGGGTCCACTTGGGTATCATCACCTTCTTTCTCTTCACCCTAAACTTGGTGAATTGGTGGTTCTTCTACATTCTGCTCTTCAGGAAGTGGTCCTGCAAGTGGGCTGCATCATTCCTCTGGCTAGAGTTTGACAATTGCATCCACATCCTCATCAGCTACTATGAACCTGGCTTGATGTATATGCCGAGGTGGACCTTTGACAGGAAACAGGTTTATCTGGTGCATATCAGCTTCAAATTTGACAAAAGAAGCATACCTTTGCACAATTGCAGTGCAGATCCTATGGGTTTTCCGAACAACCTCACTCAGTGCCTCTGCATGCAAGAAGAATACCACATTACTATCCTACTGATGCTTGGTGTCAGTCTTGTCTTCCCATAAATTCTGATATTTCCCCCCCAAACATGATATCAGGACATTCATATGCACATAGTCTGGGGGGTCAGCCCAGACAGTGAAGGAGATCAAAATTAACAGCCAGGAATAGTAGAAGTTATGACCTTCCTTTTGTTGCACCAGCATCACATATTCAAATGGGGAAGTGAGAAAGTACCATGAACAGTTGAATTTCTGTCCCTATGCACATAAATCTGCAATTTCTATTACTCCTGTAGAACATTGTGTCGTTACCATCTTCAAAGGAGAGGATCCTTTTTTTGAAATTTATAATTGTTTGATTGTATATATCCCAATCTATCCCTAGTCGTGCAGGGTAAGGATTTGTGTCATCTACAATGTTGATGACCTCAAATTTTGCATATGTGTGCAATCCCTCAACATCAACGATGACATTGCTCAATCGTCCAATGGGTAGTATCTTCGCCTAATTGGCAAGACGTAGCTGGATATGAGACCAGTCTAAGTGCGGCTTACCCATGCTTTCCCAATTCTGGCACGTTAGGATATTGACATCCAACCCCAATTCCAAGATGATATAATCCATGTCATAATCACCTATCTGCGCATTCATTCTCAATTCGCAGCCAGTCTTATATTTTCGTCCCACTTGGTTAACCTTCTTCTCAATGTGTGGTACTACATGGATCTCATCTATTATTGCTTATAACTATGCAATAGCATCTTTATCTTGGATTAGCATCAAACAACTTGATAGAAGAGGCATCAGCTTACTAACCTCGGTGGAAGCTTTCTTCTGGAACATATGTTGGAATAATTCTGGCATGTGATTGACTTATGCTGAATTTGATGGTACCTCAAGGCTTATGAAGTCTAATTACACATCCTTGAATACTTCCTTCTGATTTGGGCTGGTCGGTGATTCTTTTTTCTGTGCCATCAACCTCACTTGCGGCTGCATTTGTTCTTGTGGGTTCTCGTGCTCTACTCCAGTCGTCGCACCTTCTCTCGTTATGGCAGCAATGTTCAGGTCTCGTGGTTCATCCATGATCATCTGAACATTTGCATTTGCATTCAGGTTTGGGTTTGGTGGGGGGTTGGGTATGGAAACAGTTCTTACTTTCCATTTTGCGATCAGCTAAGGGCATTTCTCAACATTATGGTCTTTCCCTTTACAATATGAGCATGTCCTTGCAGGCTCCAAGAAATCTCTGGCAAAGTGACCTACCTGTCCACAGTTATAGCATGTAACTGGACCTCTCCCCCTACCAATTCCTCCTCTACCACCTAGTCCCTTAAAGTTTCTACCACCCCTTCCCTGAGGATGTAATTGCTGCTGTGGGAACTGGTTCTACCAGTCGTTTTGCTGATAGGGGTTTTGTTGCACGTATGGCTGATGAAGCGCATATGTCTGTTGGTACTGATTAGCTGGGAACTATGCAATTTGGTACGAGGGTTGGGCCTGTTCAACCTAATGGAAACCCTCATTTTTCATTAAGTATGTATCAATTTTTTTCTCTTTCAAGAACTGGTATGCTCTACAGTATTTCTCATCATGTCCTACCGATCTACAAAATTTACAAAATAAGTTTGCAGGGGTACTTACAACCTTCTGCAAATACACACATTCCTCATCACGGTGACCTCTTAACTGGCATATACGACACCATGGTAACCCTTTCTCATTTAATGGGTTAGGTGCACCAGATGCAACATAATTCATGAAGGTCGGACAATTATCCTTGGTGTGTCCATCCGTTCTACATTTTGTGCACCATAAGTCCTCTTGTCCTTCTTTTCCCTTCTTGATATCCTGAAGTTGTAGTGTGAGGTTGGCTAGCTACGACTGAATCTGGACCATTCCAACGACACCGTCAGTAATAGGTAAGGCCTCTAGTTTCATCACCATCTCCAATGCTTATGTTTGCGATTCAATATTTTGCTGCATCAGTGGCCCTCAGATATATGGTAGTAGGAAATTAATAAACCACTCCTTATGTTGTACATTAGACATTTGGAAGCTTACTTCATCCATTAGTGTCTTGAATCTTTGGTTAAAATCCCACACAGTTTCTGCTAGAGCTTTTTTAATCTCCTTAATCTCAGTAATACATTGGGACTCTGATTTAGGTTTTCTGAACTCTGAAATCATTGCAACTTGGATTTACTCAAGGGTCTTCTGTGGTATTCCAGTTGAAATAGCACAAAACTTCATGAACTAATCCAGGGCACGACCCCTTAAGGTCGTAATCATCTATCCTTCTTTATATCGGCATTATGTACTAAATGTACCATCTAGATAGCTTCACAAAGCAACCAATGTTGTTCAGGGTCTTCTATTCCATTCCCATTAAATGTAGGTAACCGGACGTCTGTTGCATCCATTAGGTTGGTGTTCAAGTTCTCTGGGGCAGGGTTCAACTGAGGTGTACCTTCAGGAATGCTAGGTTCAATACTAGTGTTGTCTGAGTTAGAGGTCCTTTCAGGGAATGATACTCTAGATCTCGTCTCAGGAAATATAGTGGGTGTTATGTAATTGTGTTCTCACCCTGAGGTCTCATCAGAGCTATCTGGATCTTTAGGTCCTTTCAAGATCGGGCTATAGTCCTCCTCTTCATCGCAAGACCCTTCGTCTTCGCATGACCAAATTTCGTGTTTCTTCCTTTGAACAAACTAGGATTCCATCGGCCCCTTTCGATTTTCCTTCTCTTTCCTAATCTGAATCTTCTCCCACTCCTTAAGAATCCAACCTCAACTTCAGGTTATGTTCTTCCTGGGAACATCTCCATGTACTCCTCCCCATGTTCTTACCTGCTTGTTAGCGACATAGCCCCTTCCCAAACACAGGACTCAACTATCTAGGTGCAAAATACCTTTCTCATAAGGAAGTCGTTTTATCCATGTACTTATGCTCAAAAAGTATCTCCTTCGTGGTCCTTGGAAGAAATCTCATTTAGCTTCAATATATGAAGTTATGGTATCTATTGCAAACTCAATAATATACCCTTGCAATATACTATCAACCCAAAAATAAACAGCTCTTGAGATAGCGTTACTTACACTGGTTACCTCCTAAACCAATTAGTCGCTCCACTCGGTAATCTCCCTTGTCTGGTAGTTGGTCCATCTAGATGCCAATCCTACCAACCATTCATGCAGTAGAACAGGGAACTCAACAAAGAATATCTCATGAATATCAGAGTATATATAATCATCCAACCATCTTTCTATGCCAAACTGTGTCCCTGCACTTTCTTCTTGCACAAACACCAGTGTTTTATCCTCTAGCCAGTATTTTATCTCCTCCTTTGTTGGGTACCACACCATCTCCCCAACTTAATAAAAAAGGTCCCGACAACGGAACCATTTGTTGGCCACTTTTCCCCACTTGTGCGGCCCAAGTTCTGCACATCCCGCCAATCCAACAACTAACTGAGATGTCGCCTGATAGAGGAAGCCCCATCGACAACACCTGCGAAACAGGCACAGTCTCACCCGAGATATCTCATAGATGGATAACGACTGGAAACATGCTTCTCCAATTTTTAGGGAAGTGCAATCCCTTGTTTCACAACCAAGGAGCTCAATGAAGGCAGCAAGACGACTAGATGGAGGAGTTGGTTCTGCATGAATGAGTGTAACTATATGTCATCGCGCGTGGCTTGACTTTCCTTTCTCCTTCGCAGCTGGCACAACTCATGTGGCGTAGCTGACTCGTGTCGATTGGCTCTATGACTTACATTGGGGTTCATAACAAAGATTAACCAGAATGATATATATTTATATAGTGTTAATTCATCAATATATTATGTTCATCCTTCTACCAATTGCAATAAACTGACAGAAACTGAACCATATTTAATATTACACTGGAAGCAACTATTCATCAATCACATAAACATTCACCACATCAATCATTCATTTGGACACAAGAAATAACGTGGAAACCCATTTAGGAAAAACCACCAAGGTGCTCTTCATCTGGCATGAGAAAGGATATAGCACCTTGCAGTCTGCGGGATGCAAACTGATCTTGAGATATGTCTTTAAGCTCAGACTCATAATTCTCATGCTCTATGATTCACTCATCTACTCTACTCCTAATCCTAGCGGTCTTCTCCTACTGCAGCCAGATCCATGGCTCAACAGACCTTCTAATGCTACCATACTCTTCCTGAGTCTACTCTTCTAATCACTATGACATTACAACATGACCAACATCCCCTTCCATTGATTTCGTTGGATCACCATCTACTGGACACTTGAATAACAATTAATGAAAACCCTACAGACTAATGGATCTACTGTGCTTTGCGACATCAACTAAATAACTTGAAAACAAGAAATAAGACTGACCAACCCTCTAACCATTGCATCCTTCCTATTTATACTAATTTACATGGCCACACAGGGCCAACTACATCCTGGTAGTCTATTAGCCGTCACCATCAGCCACCCCTCTGGTTATAGCTATGGTGATCATGACTTGACATGAGGCACTATCAGCTTGACTTACAAATATCTTCTCATACATGCATAGCTGCAGGCTTACGCTGTCTTATACGGCCATGATTTGGATCCCATATCTGTTGCTTTCCATCCATTTTCCCCTTGTGCGCGTCCACGCTTGCCTTTCCTTTGCCGTGCAATCCTCCATTCTGCCTCCGCGGGCCCTTTTTGTCCTTTGCTTCTATTGCGCACGCACGCATCTTCCTTGGCTACGCACGTGAAGTTCCTTCTTATGCCCCTTTCCCAGGCCAACAAGTCTTGAAACCATTATTTTGTAAAATACACTCTTTATATATATATATATATATATATATATATATATATATATACACACAGACTTATCGATGACCTATCTGTTTTCANTTATATGAGTTGTATGTCTTTTTACTGTTTATGTTTATTTACAATGAACCATGTATTTTACTTATGAAATGTTATGTATGAGCAATAGACCAGTCCAACATGTAATTGGCTAATGAATCTGGAACTGTGTTACAGGATCTAGGGATATGTTGACAAGTAATAGTCTTAAATGACCTTTCCAACAAATGTAGTCTCCGAAAGAAATGAAGAAACACCGCATTCCGAATGACATAAACATGATTTAAATGAGAAACCACTAGCTGGGAGTCCATGAATACTACCAAATGATCAATGTCTCGAGATGCATCTTCGATTAACAAACCTATCACCGCATAGTGTTCGATAATGTTATTGGTGGTCGAACCTATACAAACTACACCTGAACTAACTAGGTCATGGGATTGGGAATATAATACCCAGGCAGGTGAAGCAAGCTTCAGGGTGTGACAACAAGCACCATCAGCAAAATGATAGAAGGCCATTTGATCTGTAGAATCAAAACATGGGATAAAAATTATTTATAAGAACCCAAAACCATAATTAAATAACAAAACCAAAATAAAAGCAAAAAGATGTACATATATACAAGGAACTAATGCAAAATATATCACAATCATAGTACCTTTTCAGGTACAACCCATTGCAAGGTTTACCAAAAGGTATCCCATCATAATCAACAAGCTCATAAGCCCCTTTTCCTAATACTTTACTCATGATAAAAAGGACCATACCACATTGATTCAAGATTCCCCTTCCCAAGCTTGTCATGTTTATGATTGTAGGTCAAAACTAGATCTCCTTCATTAAAACCACAACGATGAACTGATTTATCATATTGAGCCTTGACCAATTTTTTATGTGACTCATTTTACAATGCAACATCCCATTGAGTCTCATCAAGGTTCAAAAGATAAAGGAAATGTTCTTCTTCGGTATAAGTGTTGGGAAGAAGCTCAACTGCAAGCTTGAGTGATGGAATTTCACACTTGGTAGGTAGGAAAACTTCTAGTCCATAGACTAATTGAAAATTCATAAAACTAGTTATTGTTTTGAACAAAATTCTGTAAGCCCATAGTGTGTAAAAGAGAGTTAAGTGTCGATTGTATTTATGATCTCCAACCATCCTATGAAGCATAGTCTCCAATACCTTGTTAATGGATTCAACTTGGCCATTAGCTTGTGGATAGTAAGGGGTTTACTTTTCATGATGAAAACCCAACTTGGTACTCATCTCATCCATCATCTAATTACTGAAATGAGATCCAATATCAGTTACTACGGCTTGTGGAACTCCAAACCTAGCTTTGACATGATTAAATAGGAAGAGGGAGATAGTCTTACCATCCTATGCATATGTAGGCATTGCCTCAGCCCATTTAATGAAATAATCCACAGATATGATGATGTAACCATGCCCCCCAACTGAGGTAGGATAACAATGCATAAATTCAATCCCCCATTTGGAAAAAGGGCCAACAACAATGACAGGGTGTAACGAAGCAGGGTGGGTGCGCTTTTTTGAATAGAAAAGCTAACAGGGTAGGCATTTTTTAATTGCCTCATGAAAATATTTAAAGATTGAGGGCCAAAAGTACCCAACACAAAGGATTTTCTGAGTTGTAGTCATCCCAGAATGATGACCACCATAAGATCCAGAGTGGCAGTCATTCATGACTTGTTCAACCTAGTCATGAGTAAGACATGATCGAAGGATAGATTCAATACCACGCCTGTATAAGGTGTCATTAATAATGATTTAATAGTTAGCATGGTGACGAATGTGTTGACGATCATCATGGGATATATTGGGCTGAAATCCTTGGGTCTAGATATATATGATCAAATCTCCATACCATGGGTTGGTCGTGCTTACCAGGAATGAGAATTCATCTGGAAATGAATCATTGGGATTAGCTTCCGTGAGAGCACGGGGAAGGTCACACATAAAATCCATGAATACCATGGAATTCTTGGAAGTGGTCTTGGAAAACTCGAGATCAAATTCCTATAGGATAACAATCCAACGGGAATATTCCCCCCCTAGTACCGGACGAGTAAGAATATAATAAATAGGGTTTTGATCTACAAGCAGAGTAGTGGTGCGAAGTAAGATGTAGTCACCGAAACATTGCACAATGATGACTGCAGCCAAATCTAGCTTCTCCACATGTGATTAGAGAGTTTCATAGTCAAGGAGACTCTTACTCAAATAGTAGATCACATGTTCTTGGTTGTTCGTATTTTCGTGCACTAAAGCCATGCCAATGGTAGTAGTGGATGCGACGATGTAAAGCAAAAAATATTTTGAATCATTTGTGGGGTACAACATAGGTGAGTGTTCTATAGCTTATTTCAAATTATCAAAATATCTTTGAGCCTGATCAACCCACAAAAAGGGAGTGTTCTTTTTCCAGAGACACATATACCCATGCATTTTCTCTACAAAATTGCATACAAAATGACGAAGAAAGTTTTCCTTCCCTTGAAAACTTTGGAGTTCAGTAATGTCTGACAGAGGTGTAAGGCCAAAATAGAAGCAATTTTTAAGGGATCAATGTGAATCACATCCCTTGAAAAAACAAAACCAAGTAAGCGTCCATTCTCAACACAAAAAACATACTTGTGTGGATTGCACCAAATATGGTAATGACGACATCGAAGGAAAATGTGTCTAGGATGTCCCAAATGATCTTCCCACTGTTGTGAGTCAGTAGGTAGGTCATCCAAATACAGTTCCACTATGTATTTTATATCATGAAAAGCATAGGACATAGCTCATTGGAAGGTAGCTCCAGCTCTCTTCAAACCAAAAGGTAGCTTCTGATAAGAAGAGGTTCCCCATGGGAAAATAAATGTCAATTTGTGCTAGTCAACAGGTAATATATTGATCTTATTATAGCTGAAAAATCCATCCATAAAAGAAAAAAATGACACTTCCAGCACAGTTATCGATGATCTGATCAATGTGAGGGGTAGGAAAGTTGTCCTTTGTACAATATTTGTTCAGGTCAAAAAAATCGATACAAACTCTAACGGTGCCCTGTTTCTTTGTGACATGGACAATATTATACACCCACTCTGTTAAAGGAATGGGGTAGATAAAACCAACTTTTAAAATCTTCTCAACTTCATCTTTAATGGTTGCAACTTACCTTGGGTGGACCTGGCAAAGCTTTTTCCTAACAGGTCTTGTCGTCGAGTATGCATTGATATCATGTACAACAACAGATGGATCAATCCTGAGCATTTCTTCATAAGTCCAAGAAGAAACATCATGGAATTCCTTAAAAAGAGCTCGGTATTCCTCATTTTTTGTTACGGAGCAATTCTGGACTATGTGGATATGCTCAACAACACCTTTCTTAATTGATATATTGAGGGGATTTGTTTTGGTAATGTTGCACAAATTACCTTCAGAATCAACACCTTGTAATAGAACAGGTGTCTGTGGATGCTCAACCATATCAGATCTGATCAGAGAAACAAAAACTGAATCTGCCGAATTGGCATTAGGAAGAAATGGTGATCGATGATGAGAGTCTACCCATAAATATTCATCCAGACTCATTATCTCCATAATAGACTCATCCAAAGGAAAAGTTTGTGAGAGGTAATCTAAAGTTGGGAGAGGGGAATCTAGCCAATAGGGCAGATGGTAAGGATCTTATGCTACCAAATGATGATCATCTATGTAAGCATCATAATTAGACTAAATGGCATCATATAGGGATTTGTGTGGACTCAAAGAAGATGATTCAACATTCTCTTTTCCTTTAGACATGCCCTCGGTCATGGAGGATATCATGTTTACCATGGTGGTTTCTATACTAGGAGGGGTAGTGCTTGATGGAAAAAATCCCATTAGTGAATAATATTTCAACAATCCAACTCCTATATACTGATAGGGAGGGGGTGACTTCCCTAACATGGGAACATTATTTTCCATGGAAGTAGTAATACCCGTTGAGAAATAATCAAGATATTCTATGGTCACAATTTTTCCTTGATGTGGGAATTGGAGCGTGCGAAAAACCAATGACACAATGACCGTCATAGAATAGAACCAATTCCTTCCTATCAAAAAATTGTAATCTAGAGGAGAATCAACCACTTCTACCTGGATAGAAACATTTTTCCCCCCCAGGTCGATGGACAACACTAGTAGCAGGCCATGGGGTTGAAAACCTCATCCGTTGAAAGCTTTTAAGGTGGTTGGTGACTTACTAAGCTCATTAGAACCAATGTCTCTTGATAAATACATAGACAAAACCGAGGTGGAAGCTCCCTCATCCAAAACGGTTCGATGGACCATTCTACCCACCACTCTAGTAGCAATTTGGAAAGCTAGATTATGGGATAGCCTTGATTTATAATTCTCCACATTGAACGTGATCATGGTAGAATTCTCAGCATCAAAAGCTCCTAGGGATGATTACAAATTTTTGTGCTGCATAGGATAGCTTTGGAGTACTTCCAACATGTACATAGCATAGGGTACTTGAGATAAATCTTCAACAACATTATAAAATGGGGTAGCTCGAGAACTAGGATTGAAAACCTTTTTACAGATCGTACTCTTTGGAGGACGCAAGATCATGTCAAAAATAGGATTTTCAATAGTGATAGGACCATTAGAAGGAGGTGGAGGAGAAGGGTTGATGGGAGGAGTCTTTTCAGAAGAATATGTTGTTAGGAATATTGCACCTTCTGTGGAAAAAAGTTGTTCCTCTGGTCTGAATGGTTCAGATCCAGAACAAATGAGTGAACGACAAAGGATGAAGACCTTCCTTGAATGTTGTAAACACCTGGAATAATGCTTTGATGATGAACTTGTATACCTACAGAACATGTCAAAAAAACATGAACATCAAAGCTACCAGAACATTATTCACACATCCATACTAGTGACTAAGGAATCCAGTAATATATACATGTGAGATCAATACAACAGATATGTGGGACGGAAATCATCTTTGCATTAAGAAATGAATGAAGAAGCTTACAACCACTACCTTAGTGTTGAAAAACTCCTCCACAAGACAAACACCTCATCCCTGATAGCTCCAACTTGCTCTCTTGTGCTCTCCAATGGATTGGACTAGATAGTCAATTCAATAGCATAACATTACCATTCAGTTATCCTCCTCAACTATGGATATGAGCTTCTATTTATAAGGCTCAATGGATAGGGATAGTTGAGATAATTGTGGGTGAGGTGGCCATAATATCCTACCAATAGGGATCTCGAGACCAACCAACCTAGGTTGATATGGATAAGGGAGGACACGAGGCTCATGTTCTAGAAGCCTCGAGAATCCTCTTTTTTCCACTTTTACCAAGGGTACCGCTTTTGTTCCCTTATGACAGAGTGTTTTAGGTGAGAACCACTTCAAGAACAAAGCACATCCACGGTGGCACCGCTTTTCTATAACAGGACTTGGGCAGTGCTGAACAAGGTACCGCTCATCAACTAAAGGGAAAGCGCGGTGCTAGGTTTTTTCATGTAGAATTGACATCTAGAGCAAGTTTTCCACTCCAAGTTTGGGATTTATGGAAAACATAGGTGTTAAGGATCTCATCACATGTTGGTGACAAGATTTGGGTATAACAGAATTCCCCCCAAAGCATGAGGCTTAGAGGGATACGATAAGCAAGAACTTTTAGAGAACAAGTTTTCACTTCGAGGTAAGAGTTAGCTTGATCGGAGAGTGTTGTCGAGTAGGCATCTACAATACATCAATACTTTTGACTCATAGACAAATGTAAACAAATCATGGCTGTAGACCAATACAAGGTAGATCCATGAGAGGCATAAGCAACCATGGCTACTAGAATACAACGTATATCCATGTGATAGAGGACTCAAACTTGGACATAGCTACCAGAAATACAATGTATATCTATGTCATATAGATGCAAATTTGAGCATATCTATGACCATACAAATGTGGATCCATGCTTGATATACAAAACTCCAGTACAACCTGGGGAGAGCAATGAGTGCTAAACAAGTCCCTAGGGTCTTCGTATTGTTTTCCACAAAGTACGATTCTATCCATGTGATTAGAATGTTTTGAAGTCAAACATGGTAGAAACCACTTGATTACTGGCCAATGATGTGAACCGTTAACAAGTGCAAGGGAAATCACCATTGATGTCAATGATTCCCAAGGTACCCTAGTACAATCTACTGAGTGTGAATAGATGTATTGACATCAAACACCCAGTCGATTCTATCGATCAAAATTCAATGATGTGAACCTATGTTGAGAGCGAGAGAATATGTCATTGAGGCATACAGATCTCAAAGTACTAACATTTTTTCTAAGACTATTTCCTAGATGATGAGTTGATGTTGACGGGAATAGTCTCGTCGAAGGAGGGCCATGATGAATCCCACATAGATGACATGAAACTCGGAACAAAGTTTTGGATTGATGTGAATAAGGTAACCATAAGACTGACTCAAAAGTACTGACATAGAGACTATTTTGAGTACAGAGGTAAACTTCTTCAACTTCCCTTTGAACATCGGGTGGCACGACAAAAATACTTGGCAGCATTACTAGACCAGACAAACACACAGTGCAACAGTAAACAATACATTCTTTTGAAAGACTCAAAGGAGTGACATGACTCATGAAAGTGGATCGACATGGAAATCAACTGAATACCCAATTAACTGAAATGATATGCAGACAAGTTCCATGTTCAAAGGTAATGACAAACTGCCATTTATTTGCAAAATGATTCCCTTCCCATAATTTCCCCATCATGGTTGATGACTGCCTCTTTTCATTTTTACGAGTTCAAAGAGGGTAACAAACACTCGTTGTAGCTCATCTGAAGACAAGTCCAAACTCATATGTTTTACGAACCTGAGAGAGGAGTGGTTTGTTCCCAAAATAGTGTCCCTCAATGTTTAATTTAACGAGTCCAATGAAATTTAACTCGGCATCGTTCATGTTTATAGAGTCTAAACGACCACGGAAGAAGACTCCATAGGGTCCTTTTTCATAAATAGTTCATCTGAACAAAAAAAGTGATAACCCACCGTTAGATGAATGACTCTTCAAGTGCTTCAATGAGCGTGAAGAAGACTAGATCACTCGACAATCTTTTCATATTTAAGGAGCCTGAAAAGAGTTTAAAGAAGACTCCACTAGGTTTATTTTCATGATGAGGTATTTTACGAGTCTAAAAAGAATCAGAAAAGGACTCAGACCTTTGATGCTAAGTTTGGAGAGCATGACCAAAGTGTCGCAATAAATGCTCAAGTACTTTTTCCATTTTATGGTAGTACAAAAAATTAAAAAACAAACTCTCAAAAATTTTACTACTACCGCTCTTTATCCTCCAATGACTTTAAAACAACTGTTAAAATCTCTAATAAATGACATTAAAGGATCATGATTGATAGATTTTCAAAAACTAACATGCCAAAACCTAGAATGCTTATAAAATTTATGTAAATAGTAAAAAACAAAACATTTTACCATTTACCAATAGTGGAGAGCCTTTCAAGTAGTTTCTTGGTCAAATTTTCAGCTGGTGATTCCGGGAGCATCTACCGTCGGATTTATGCACCGTCAGTTCCAGTTAACAGCTTAAACCTTGCTATTTCATTTCATGTTTCCATTTTTTATTTTTGGAGCTGTTTTGGGCTATTTGAGTGAGCCCTAAAACCATGAATGTGGGCACCGCTCTTATCCCTTGTGGGATAAGCGGTACCCCTCTAGAACCGCACCTAAAACACTTGACACAGGTGGTGCCACTGCCTGTCCTCAATGGGATATAGGCGGTGCCAATTGTGGGTGAATAAAAATATATGTACAAGGAAAACTAGCTCAAATTTGATGATTTGAATGATTAATGATGTTTCTAATTGGCCTTGTGATGGTTTTTGACAGGTTCCCATTGATAAAAAAATGGTAATTTGGAAAGAGAGGAAACATGACAATGATGATGCATTTGTCGAACAAAACGTGGTTTGTATAGTCACGTTGAGAGACTGTGGTCTTATAAAGTTTTTCCGCACACCCAGCATGGTATCACATGAGCGCTTATTAGAGAATATCCTCCGGATGTGGAATCTGGAGCAACAGTATTTTGAGGTGGGTGCTCATGTATTGACAATTGAAGTAGAGGATATCTACTTCCTGACATGCCTATCAAGATGGGGTGCTCCCATATCTTTGAATAGTTCCCATGGAGGGGACATCACTACCCAGGAGCGGATAAATCACCATTGTATTCCTAGGGCCAGAACATTGGGGAACAAAATTCCCATAAAAGCAGTGGTGGATTGCCCTCTACATAAAGTTTAATTTACCATGCAGAGAGTGGCAGGGATCAAAGGGGTACATCAAGCATCTAGAACACATATTCTCTACGCTATAGAGGCCATGGTGCACACAGTCTTCAACTAGGCAAAGGCTCTACTTCCGATCTTTAAAGATCAGCTGACCAAGTATCGGTAGGGGGAGCTGAAGCAATTCGGTTTCAATTCCATTCTAGTGTGTTTCATTTTTGAGCGGGTCCCCTAGATGAGACCCCAGGTGTTTTTTACAGAGTTGAGGGTGCGAGACCCTTGCATGCTGAGGTGGGTCCAAATCATGGCCTTCACAGGAGCGTGTAGAGGCAAGGTGAAGTTCGGTGACCCATTCTTCCGATGGTTGAGAGATCAGCTCCTCATGGTTGAGGACTATGCATATGCAGGCACTAAATTCAATGGTGACCCTAACCTACCGCTTCCACCTGGTGGACAGTGGGGTGATATCGGTAAGGAAAAAAAACCCTAAAATGGAAATTATGTTTTTATGTTTTGATTTTTTATATTTTTTTATGTGTAGTAATGAAACTTATATGTTTTCATGTAGATGTCGGAGCAGCATGACCTGGGGGATCCTCCCCACTAGACAGGTGAGCTGGAGTTCGATTTGTACCACAGGGAGATGATGTGACAGGGGATATAGAGGATAACCTCAATAGGTTGACTCTAGACATCCCAGATGCCTCGATCAACGACCTCCCACTGAGGTACCAGAGGCCCATTGTGGGAGTACGGGGTCGATTCAGTAGACTACTACATCAAGTAGCTTCGGCGGTCATGTGTTACCACAAGCATCACTAGATGATAGGCAGCATGATGTATTTACTAAAAGCTGATAGATAGCTTCAGGATTTTTGTATGATGATTTTTTGCCTGAAATCCTGAGTGCTTCAAATGAGGTCTCGTGACCTATTTTTTGTAAAACATGTTTATATATATATATATATACAGACTTCTACTTTGGTGTTTATATGTCTCAAATGGTGAATGTATTTACATGATTTTATGTGTCTTTTACAGTTTATTTACAGTGAACCATGTTTGATTTCCACGTCATGAATGGGCAATATGCCAGTCTAGGATGTAATTTTCCAATGAGTTGGAAACTGCATTATCTTCCCTAGGGATATGCCTATAGGTAATAGTTTCAAATGACCTCTCCAATAAACATACCCTTCGAAAGAGACGGAGAAGCACGGGATTCCTAATGGTATAGAAATGGTTTAAATGACAAACCACTAGTTGCGAGTCCATCAATACTACCAAGTTACGAACATCTTGGGAGGTAGCTTCAGTCAGGAGACCTATGACTGCTCGTTACTCGATGATATTGTTGGTAGTGGGACCAATACAAATCTCTCCTGAACTGACCAAATTGTAAGCTAGGGAATAGAGAACCCAAGCAGTTGAGGAAAGATTCAAGGTGTGGCAGCAAGCACCATCAGTGAAGCCATAGAAATCCATCTGCTCTACATGACCAAAAAATGGTATAAACAGATACAGACACTAAACTCAAAACCATATTGAAAATACTTAATCACACTAAAATTCAAGTAATATAAATATATACAAGGTACTATACAAGAAATATCTAGGCATAGTACCTCTTCAGGTACAACCCATTGCGAGGTTGTCCTAAGGGGATTCCATCATAGTCCACAAGCTCATAGGCCCCTTTCTCTAAAACTTTGGAAATAATGAAAGGACCGTACCACATGGATTCGAAATTCCATTTCCCTAGTTTGTCATATCTCTAATCCTAGGTAAAAACTAGGTCACCTTTGTTAAAGGCACAAGGTTGGACAGACTTGTCATACTGTGCCTTGATGCATTTCTTGTGTGCCTCATTGGCTAAGGCAGCATCTCTTCTAGTTTCATCAAGTTTGTTTAAGTAGAGAAACCTTTCTTCCTCTGTAGAAGTGTCTAGGAGAAGTTCAACAGCAATTTTCAAGGATGGAATTTGGAATTGAATAGGCAAGACAGCTTCTAGTCCATAGACAAGCTAGAAGGTTGTAAAACCAGTAGTTGTTTTTACCAAAGTCCGATAAGCCCAAAGAGTGGAGAAAAGGATATGGTTCCATTTGGATTTATGGTGTCCAACCATCCGACACAACATCGTTTTCAAAACTTTGTTAATGGCCTCGACTTGACCATTATCTTGCGGATAATCGAGAGTTGAGTTTTCAGGACGAAAAGCTAGCTTGGCACTTAATTCCTGCATCATTTGATTACAAAAATGTGATTCGTGATCTGTAACTATGGACTGTGGGACTCCAAATCTTGCTATCACATGATTGAACAGGAAGAGAGTGGTAGTCTTACCATCCTTTTCATATGTAGGCATAGCCTCAGCCCATTTTGTAAAATAATCAATGGCTACGATGATGTAACCATTCCCCCTGGCTGAGGTATGATTACAATGCATGTAATCAATCCCCCATTTGGTTAAAGGGACAATGGCAATGACGGGGTGTAACGGATCAAGGTAGGTGCACTTTTTCGAACAGAAATGTTGACAGGGTGGGCATTTCTTAATAGCATCGTGACAATATTTAAATACTGAAGGCTAGAAATAGCCAACGTGGAGGATTTTCTAGGCTATATCCATCCCAGATAGATGAACGCCGCATGCTCTAGAGTGGAAATCATTCAAAACTTGTTCAGCTTCCTCGTGGGTAAGGCATCGCTGGAGAATGGAATCGATACCATGTCTATACAGAGTGTCATTCAAGATGAGGTAGTATTTTGCGTGGGGATGGATACGGTGGCGATCGCCACAAGATAGAGTGGGATGAAATATTTGTTTCTGGAGATAAATGAGAAAATATCCATACCATGTGTCAGTATTGCTTATCAGGAACAAGAATTCATTCGGGAATGAATCACTAGGCTCAGATTCCGTCGAAGCACAGGGAATATCACACATAAGCTTAGAAAAGACCAAGGATTTCTTTGACGTATCTTTGGAAAATTCCAAATCAAACTCTTGTAGGATGACTATCCATTGGGAGTACTTGTCATCGAGAACCTAATGAGTCAGGATGTAATACATAGGGTTCTGGTCTGCCAATACGATGGTTGTGCAAAGAAAAATGTAGTGATGAAATTTCTGAACAGTAATGACCATGGCCAATGCTAATTTCTCCATGCATGAGTATTGAGTTTTGGAATCCATGAGATTCTTACTAGAATAGTAGATCACGTTCTCTTGACTGTTGGGATTCTCCTACACCAAAACCATAGTGATGGTAGTAGTGGAGGAAGCAATGTATAAGAGAAAATCCTTTGAATAATCTGAGGGGTGTATCATGGGTGAGTGAGTCAGGGCGTGTTTGAGATTATCAAAGGCTCATTGGGCTTGGTCATCCCAAAAGAATGGAGTGTCCTTCTTAAGGAGACACATATAACCGTGTGTTTTCTCTGCAAAATTGCAAACGAAATGACGGAGAAAGTTTTTTTCCCTTGCAAACTTTGGAGTTCTAAAAGGTTGGTTGGGGCTGGTAGGGCTAGAATAGCGGCAATTTTCAATGGATTTATTTAGATTCCATCCTTAGAAACCACAAAACCTAACAAGTGTCCCGTCTCAATGCAAAAAACACATTTATGAGGATTGAGCCATATGTTATAATGACTACATCTCAGGAAAATGTCTCTAAGATAACCAGGGTGGTCCTCCCATTACTGTGAATGAGCTAGGAGGTCATCAAGGTACGGTTCTACAATATGTTTTATATCATGAAATGCATAGGACATAGCACACCGAAAAGTGGCTCCAATGTTTTTAGGCTGAATGGTAACTTCCTGTATGCAAAGGTTCCGCATGGGAAAATAAATGTTGTCTTGTGCTGATTGTTGGGTAAAATCTCAATCTGATTATAACCCTAAAATCCATCCATAAATGAAAAGATGACACTTTCGGTACAGTTGTTGATAATCTGGTCGATATGTGGAGTGGGAAAGTTGTGTTTGGGACAAGCTTTGTTCAAATATCTAAAATCAATGCAAACTCTAATGGTTCCCTACTTTTTATTGACAGGGACAATGTTCGATACCCATTCCTTCAGGGGTATGGGATAAATAAACCCTACTTTTAGAATCTTTTCTATTTCAGCTTTGATAGCTACAACTTTCCGTGGATGGACTTGTCTCAGTTTTTTCCTGACGGGTTTTGCAGTGGGATAGGTTTTTATTTCGTGAACCACAATAGATGGGTCTATCCCTAGCATTTATTTGTAAGACCAGAAAAAACCATCTCGAAATTTTTTGAAAAGTGCTCTGTATGCTTCAGATTCTTCTACTGAGCAGTTCTTCCCAACATGAACATGCTCAAGGGTGCCAGGATTGGCTGATATGTCAATTGGATTTGTTTGAGTAATGTTGCATAGGTTTCCTTCAGAATCCATGTTCTGCAACAATATAGGAGTTTGAGGTGTTTTGACAATATCAGTAGAAAAAAGGGATGCAAAATCATGGTCTACCAAACTGGTGTTGGGGAGGAACGAGGATCTATGGTGATGATCCTCCCATATAGGTTCATTCGTACTCATGATCTCCATAATGGACTCATCGGAAGGAAAAGTCTAGGAGAGATAATCCAGAGTAGGAAGAGAGGAATCTAACCAGTAGGGTAAGTGGTAAGGGTCCAAAGCCACCAGATGAAGGTCATTAGTGTGGTCATAGGAAAAGGTTTGGATAATTTTGTACATTGCTTCATGCAGACTCAACGAGGTGGAATCAAAAATTTGTTTTCCCTTTGGATCATAATCAAATGAAGAAATCATATTTACTGTCATCATTTCTATGTTAGGAGGGTTTGATGGAAAAATCCCCATAAGTTAAGAATCATTCAACATGCCTACCCCAATCGACTAGTAAGGAGGAGGGGACTGGCCTAACATAGGGATGTTATTAGCCATAGGGGTGGTAACATCTGGTGTGTAGAAATCACGCTGATAAATGGTTACAATCCTCCCAATATGTGGAAACTGGACATTTCAAAATACCGTGGAAGCAACAACAATTATGGCATAAAACCAATTTCTTCCTAAGAGGAGGTTGTAATCTAATGGGGCATCTACTACTTCCACTTGAATGGAAACGGTTTTTCCCACAAGCTCAACTGAAAGGGATGGTATGAGAACATGGGGCTAGAAATCTCATCCATCAAAGGCTTAGGTTATTCTCTCAGATAAGATCCTAAGATCATATTGCTTAAATGATAAAAAATCTAACAAATTGTAACTGATTGAGAGAATGGATTAGACATTTGGAGTTAGCCAGTTGAACTCCGATAATGATTTAGACACTTCTAGTTAGCCATGCATTTAGTATTGAGTCAGATATTTTAATCCTTCCTCGTGACTCTAATTCTCCTATTTGTAAAATTGTTGTATATTGTTGGGATTAATGAAGTTTATAGTATAATTATCTGAGCAATTCTTGTCTGTTTCCTATGAGATTTGTTTCATTTAGTGGATATTATTCATTCCTTTTCAGTGAAAATAATTAAGAATATAATAGCACTCATTTATTGAATATCAATGGCATATTAATGATAACACCTTCGTATCCCAGGACATGCATGGAAATCATGCTCAGAACCCATCAGTCTAACGGGTGACCCCAGACCCCACATAAGGGAACGTGGTTAAGATGGAATAAAGTGGGTGGTCATGTGATCGATGCTTGGTATTTAATTTCTCCCTACATCCATTTAATTTCACCATCTTTTCACCAGAGAGGAAGCATGACTGTGAGAGGAGGTGAGCCGAGGATCTTGACCTGGATTTATGATACCCATACCAAGAAGGGTACCTGGGCTATCATGATTTTCAGTGATGGAATTATTTCAGGGTATGGGAAATTAATATTTATGAAGCTAAGGCTTTTGGAGGTTTCCCATTCCAACTGTTTGAAGGGTGATGTTTCCATAATTGGCCTATTCAGAGTGAGGAAGGTCTGCAACCTTGAGAAATATTTGAGCGGCCAAAGCAAGATGAGCTCATCTAGTCGCAAGGGAAAGGGTAAGCACATGGCGAACCAGGTGGAGGAAACCGGTTGGGGGAATCGAGCCCAGAGTCAGGCGTTGTGGGAGGCCCAAATATTCGAACTAGGACTTCCCAGGGAAATCCAGCAGAGGGTGAATGAGTCTGAGAAGAACTTGTGGGAGAAATTTGACAATGAGATCCTGCAGGAGGAATGCCAGAAAGTGGAGGATTGGGACCCTGGCCACTCTATGGAACATGCAAGCCAGTATGAAAAAATTGTAGCGTTGTTCTAGATTATGAAGAAACTCATTGGACAGGATGCTTGGGATAAAGACACAAAGGAAGTCAAGCTCAGGAAGTGGAGTAAATGGGGCACAGATGTCGACTCCAACCTTAAGAATCTGAACTACAAAGTGTACCTCCTCCTAAAATGGCTTGGCATCTTGATCCCTCTAGTGCCTCCTATGTAGTAAGTCGCTCAGCCAGCACCTGAGGGCTCCCACACGGCTATATGGGGAGACATCCCTTATGTCTTTCTCTACGGGTGTAGGCTCTTCAACCGTACAATATGATGCTTTTGGCAATGGCTTCCCTATGGCTCTTATTTCATTTGGTTGTTAAGTTATGTTTTCAGTAGATTGTAGATTGTGCTTATTTTGCAAAAAAGCTTGTGTTCGGTTAGACATGGATGGGAAAAGACAGTCTGATCTCTCTTTGCATGCACAGTTGTCAGATGGATTTTGGGGGAATGCTTTTGGAAAGTTTATGGGGATACACTTGGGATGGGACAACCCAAGTAAAAATATTAGTACTAGGTTGACTCAAGTGTATGGCCTAATTGATGTCAAGCACCATTTTTTGTAGCCTTTATCCGTCTTTAATACAATGATCTCACTCTAACTTACAAAAAAAAACACTTGCAAGAAACAAAGTATGGAGAAGAGCCAACATAAGAATCGATGAGAGGTGGCATGAAATATAACTTTGATTTACATAATCATTTATATTATATTATAACTTTTGATATATTTATTACACTTTATTTCTATGTTTGTAAATGGAACACAAAAATAATGAACAAAATGAAGCCAATCTAAAAAATATTCAACCATATATTTCAAGTACAATATGGCCTACAAATGATGAAGAAATGAGGCATTGTGTTGGGCTTAGGGAAGACCTGGGTTCTATACTTTTGTCTTCACACCAACAAAATACCCACAGTGTTGCAGTCTCACCCGAAACAGCTATGGGGTGCCGCAGAATCAGGTTTCTGCAAGCAGAAGAGGGATCTTACTGTACCTTTAGCCTTTAACAAATAATAATCATGCAATACAGATTCTTGACATTCACTTATATAGCTTCGCAGTTAGATAAAAAAACAGTGTCTTACTTAACCCTTAATTGGGAATTCACAGCGAAGTTAGTATTTAGCAGTGATCTTACTTATCAGTTATTTACTTATCAATGCATAAAATAACATAATAGAAACCACACAAAAGAACCACAACACAAGATATAACGTGGTTCACCCCCAGTTTAGGGGCTACGTCCACAGAACTGTGTTTTATTCAACTCTTTACAAAAACCACAGTTCTAATCTGCGCACTCAGCTGCAGATCCCTTCAATTCCTCAAGCTACGCACTTAGTTGTAGATCTCTGCGCACACAGTTGCAGATCTTCTTAATTACCCAAAAACCCTCTGCGCACACAGCTGCAGAGGTCGTCCACGCACATAGCTGGGACTTAACCTTTCTTACAAAACTAGCCTTAGCTTCGCATCAAATCATCTTACATCAAAAGCCTAACCTGACTCTTTTACAAAATGCTTATTTATACAAGTGTACTTATTACAAAACCATGGGCTTAAATCATGGGCACCCCGAACCCTAAACCCTGGACTTAAACCATAGGTTAATTACAAAAAGAAGGTTTTGACTCAACCCCGACACCCCTAAGACTATTTTGAGTCGCAATTCCGCTTACAAGTTTCCACAAAAACCACGGAGTTACCATAATTAAGGACTGTTAAGGTGCGCGCCCCAACAGGCCCCTAAGAATCACCATTGTCCCATCCCAGGACACTCTGTTGTTTGTCTGGTGGGAGTACTTTGTTGGCAGAGATAGTGAACTGCTTGTTGAGGCCACGCATGATATTGTCGGCTACTTGCTCCTTCTCCACCAACTCCTGCAATGCTGCTGCTGACGCTTCGCTAGCCTTTTCCTGTGCAAATGCATCATACTTATTCAGAACTTTGAGTTGGCTGTCCACAGCAGTACTCAACTCCAAGGCCTTGTTGACAAGGGGCTGCATAGAGTTTTCCAGCAATGTTTCTTTCGTTCTGTATGACTCAATTTCCTGCTGGAGTTCCTTGCTTTGCTTTACCTTGAGCATTTTCTGCATAGGAGGCAGGGTCTTAATTTCCACTTTTACTGCTTCCAACTCTGCCTGTCGCTGCTTGATGGTTTCCTGCAGCTGTTCTACTTCTAGATTTTCCTGTAGTGTTGTCCAGGCATCGATGCTTTCCTCTAGCAGCTTGGTTGTGTTGCCTACAAGATCAGAGATCTTCGTTGCTGAAGCCTGAATGTCTCTGCGACGCAGCTCCCTGACCTCTGGTGGGATCTCCAGGATGATGCGTAGTTGAAGCTCTACAATTTGAGCCTCATACTCTGCTTTGAGCTTCCCTATTTCACTGTGAGTCTGTTGTGCATAGTCTTTCAGCTTGGCAATTCTTTGCTCCAGATCTTCCTCAACCTGTATGTCGAAGTCAGGAAGACTTCGACATGCCTCATCCAATACTCGTGCCAATGTGACCTGCTTACATTCTGCGTTGCTCTTCCTCTGCTCTGCTTCCTTCAACTGCGCTTCGAGGCTCTCACTCTGCTTCATGGTATTTTCCAATTGTATCTGTGAGTAGTTGTCCCGTGCTTGGATCTCCTTCATGATTGCTAATTGGCAGAGATGCAACTCCGTCATGGACATCTTGGTGTAATCTATTCCAACTATCATGCTTATCTCTAAGCGAGACGCTGCGTAAGTTATTATGAGTGTTGCGCTTGACACTTGTCCCCTGTTTTCTCTAACTGGCCATTGTCTTGTATCGGGTTGCGCACTTACTGGGGTGCTATTTGCTGCAGCACCAGTTGCTGATTTTTCTGCTAACTCCTTCAGCTCTGAAATTCCCTGAGCTGCGCCAGTGAGTGCATCAAGGTGCGCAGCTGCAAACTCTAACCATTTCCTGGTGAGAACTTCTGTGGACTTCATCAGAGCTTGATTGAGCTCCTCAGTTGTCACGGTGGTTTCTTCGTCGATGTTCTTGTCTTTTGATGCCTTCGTTTTCTTTTGGGACTGAGGTTTGGTCACTTCCTCTGCTTCTGGCGACTTGCGCTTATCTGTCTGATTAGGGTCTGAGACTGTTTTGACCGAATCCTCTTCTTCTTCTTCATCTCCGTCATCTCCACCCTGGTCTCCTTCACTCTGCTACAACTCACTCTATTCTTCACTTTCCTCAAGTGGTTCATTCTGCGGTGTCTGACTAGGGCCAGCGCCCACATTGGTGACTGGAGGGATTGGAATGTTGGGCATTGTCCCGATGGCCTTCAATCATTCAGGAGGCTACTACTGAACTACCGTGAGGATGTCTTCTTTGGTCACCATGTATGGCAACTTCCAGCATGCCTTTTTCTTATCTGCACGAGCCTGGATGAATACATTGTGCATGTCGGCCCTGAAGTTGGCCACTCCATCATATTGAGAGAATAGCTCATTACTAAGCCGCGGGGTTTTTACGATCTCATATGAGATACTCATCATATAAAAGGCAAACACATAGTTCATCATTTGTTGGGATGCTTTGTCCTGTGACACCCAAAGAGATGCGTATCTTGCTGTGCCAAGCATGTTCGGAGGCACAACAACAAACTGCGCCTCAGTAGGTTATTTCCATCCCACTAGTGCGAAGAGGACTATCAACCAATATTAGTGAAAAGTTCTACCTTTCTCCTGCGCGTCGTGGGCATCTTCAAGGAATTCCTTCGCAATGTACGCTGCCCAGTTGTAACTGTAGCCTTCTCCACAGTTCGCAGCAATACTAACAATCGGGGCAGGCACTTCATATGGTCTGTGCTTTCTCATCAATTTGCAGGCTAAGAGTTCAGCTGCGAAGTGAATGTTTTGATGCTGAATTGTCGAGGTTTGATATCCTTGCTTTCCTTTCGTTAGGTCGAAGCAGTCCTTCATGCTTTGTGCCAGCTTCATATCTTCGTTCTTTGAAGGGAATTCTATCCCCGGATCAGGCCCTTCCTTTGGTAAGCTTGTGATCCTATGAATGAGCTCGCCATTAATAGGAATTATTTTGTCTCCTATCCATAGGTACCCATCATGTACTAATTCCAAGAGCTACTTGACCACTATGGTCACCTGTGTGCTGCGGCCAAAGTGGGGGACATCGAGCATCTTCAACAAACCAGCTTTATCTAAGCCAGCCGCCCACTGTTTCACTTCCAGTAATGTCGCTCTAGTCTCCGGATATTTGACGAAGTGCAAGTATGTTCCCGGTGCGAACTGTGGGAAATTCCCACGATCAATCATATCATGGTATACATACTTAAGTCAGTCTATTTTCCCTGTCATGGTTCCGACCAACTGCACACCTTGTGGCAACGAAGGGGTGCGTAAAGTGAACTTAGCGTTCCGTCACGGTGGTTGAACTCTTGGTCGAACAGGCTGAAGATATGGTGGGCACTGCGGTTTCTCATCCCCTTCAGATGGGATCTCTGCTGAACCAGATGGATTCATCTTGGGATCCTCCGATGTTTTCCTTGATTGCTTGTGCCTGTCTTCGTTCCACTTAGAGCATACTTCTGGTTTAAATTTCTTCCTGGTAGATCGTGTCTGCATTGGTTGAGGTGGTGCTGGGGAAGTCTCTTCGCAGGGTGTAGGCGCAGGTGGATGGTTGAAAAGTTTCGGTAGACCCCCCTGTTAAAATTCTCTCACTAAATCCTGAAGCTTGTGATCAACTGTCATGGGCTCAATTGTAAAACTCAAGAAACTACGTAATGCAAACATCACGGGTGTGGGTGTCTTCTTATAGAATCCATCAACAAAATCTGTCATAATTGTGCATTGAAGACACCAAATATGACAGAGATCTTGTCCAAATGGCGGTAGCTTTGTCAAGATCTCATTAATACAGGTAGTTAATACAGGTAATGTACCGGTGCCGCCAAATTTGGTTTCCTCCAACGGTCGTATTTTAAGCTCCGACAGATCTTTCCTTCTTTTGCACAAGCAGTAACTCTGGCTGCGCCATAATGGGGACATTCGACACTTCCTGATACCATATTCGACATGGCTTCGAACTTCAAGCCATGACAGAGTGTCTTCCACCGCCTCAATGATTCCTTTTAGTTCTGAGAACTTCGTTAGAAATAGGTCCTGATACTCATGGAGAAGTTGGGTCACTTTGCTCACCATTTCTTCATCCCAATAACCTCCAATGATAGCATACTTAGGATTTCCTTCTGATCCAATGTTTATTGTCCACGTCTTCAAGGGATGAGTCACTTCAGGTGCTTCAACTGCTGGTCCATGTACTTCGCAGTGTCCTTCTGACTCAGGAATGTTAATGTTGGGTGGATCATCATCCTCGTCAATTGTGAGGTTATAACATTCTACTGCATTAGCTTCTTGTCACTTCCAATCAGGTTGGTATTCTACTATTTCTTGATCATCAAACACTTTAATATGGATCAACCTAATAGTTGCATCCAAAGCAGGGAAAACCTCATTAATAGAAAATGTTAACACAAAACTATCAACAAGACTATCCCAACTTACAGTACCATGGCGAAGCTTGACCTCCGCATACCAGTTCTTTGCTATAGGTTCCAGGGTGTGCACAAACCTATGTACCCATTCTTCATGAGGTACATGCTTCCATGCTTCGTAGCATTGCTCCAAATGTCCCTGAGGACTAGTCTTACCATTAAACCTACTTCGCACCTCCTGAGGTTGATCCCTGAATCTTAGGCAAAGGGACTTTTGGCATGCTTCCCAAATATGAATGTACTTTTTATGATTATTCTACCATCTGGCTGTTGTGGCTTTGAATGTTGAATCGAGACTCTCCATTTTCTGTGAATATGGTACCTGATCTGAGAACTGTATAATAAAATCTATTGGGTCTGTCAAGCCATCAAAGGTAGGCAAGTCCCTTGTCTGTGAACCAAGCCATCTGAGAGACTTGGTAATTCTTGCACATTGATGTCCATGTAGTTCATAAAGTCTATTCTGCCAATTCTCTAGACTGTCATCTGAATCCGTCATGCAGGAGCTGTCGCAATGCCAATCCATGATACCTTCGACAGTAGGATCAACATAATCTTCTTCCTTAGCTGTGATGTTGTAGATATGGTCGAAGACATCCCGATCTTCATCTCTGAGTGGTTTTGTGTACCTTTCTCCTTGAGAAGGGTCCAGTGGCACTATGACTCTCAAACCTTTCCCTTCGAAAGTCATCTGTCTCTTCTTAAGGTTAATGACTGCAGCATTGTCTATTGCCCACTCAATTCCTAGCAAAGTTGGGTAGGGGTTGCTATCATCAATTATCTCAATGACTTCAAAGTCTGCTAAAGTATTGACCCCATCAATATCTACTAGGACACTAGGGAATCTTCCTAGGGGCACAATATTCTGCTGATTGGCTAATCTCAACTGTATAGGAGACCATTCAAGGGTAGGATTTCCCATTTGTTCCCATGTTTGTTTAGTTGGGACATTGACTTCTGATCCTAGGTCCAAAATAACATCAGTCATGTCATATTCACCTATCTGAGCATGCAATCTCATTTCTCTTCTAGTTCTT
Source organism: Pseudotsuga menziesii (assembly GCA_001517045.1). Lineage (NCBI taxonomy): Eukaryota > Viridiplantae > Streptophyta > Pinopsida > Pinales > Pinaceae > Pseudotsuga > Pseudotsuga menziesii. The sequence goes on from LPNX010445206.1 coordinate 53,599, forward strand.
CTGACTCTATTAACAGTTTTTTCCTTACCAGAGCTTCGCTGAGGTTCGCAAGAAGCAATAACTTTCTGTAACTCATTTAAAGCATTCTGATTTCTTAGGAGCTTCATGCAACTCTGTAAAAATGAAGATAGTGTACTTACTTTATCTGTCGAAGCTTGTTGAGACTGTGACTATTGCTGATGCTGTTGCGTAGGTGCTACTGGTGTGCTCGGATCAGCGAAGTCTTTTTTGGCTTCCATAAATGTCTCTTTTTATCTTCCCACATCGAAGGTTGGAATTTTCTCTGGGGCCTTACGAACCCAAGCCTCATCAGGCCGTTTCTCCTTATTCTATATTTGCGTCGTAGAACCACTCCTTGTAACAACATTAATGGTTGGGATAGGTCTTTGCTCTACAGCAATCATCTGAATATTCTGAGTAGGAGAACTATTTCATTCTTGTATCTTGGCTATCAGCTGCAGGCATTGCTCAATCACATGGTCGACTGCTCTGCAATATCGACATGTCGTAGTTGGGTTCCGACAGTCTCTAGCTAGATGTCTTGCCTGATTACAATTATAACACACCACCTGGTCTCGACCTCTTCCAGGCATACCACCACGACCATGACCTCCAAAAGTACCTCTACCTGATGTACTACCACGGTAACCATATCCCTCATTGCCTTGTCTATCATTTTGTACCCTATAGGCGTCATAGGTTCATTCTCTCATGAGGTCAAAAATGTGACATTCATCTTCGTTGTGTCCAACTGACTTACAGAATTTGCAATAGGGGTTCTTAGGTACTTGCATGTATCTCTGTAGCAGATAGCAGTCTTCAGGTCAATGCTAACCAGTTGTCCTACAGATCTCACAATATAGAACACTAGGGTTGAATGGGTTTAGTGCACCAAAATTCAGGTAATTTCTTACTGCAGGACACTGTTCCTTGTCGTGACCCTCTGTCCGAAATCGTGTACACCAAACCTCTTTGTGAACAGCTTTTCCTTTCTTCATGTCGCGTAGCTCCAAGGCCATTTGTGCTAACTGCGCTTGTATTTGAGCTATACCAGAATTATCTTCGACAGAAGCTATTTCAGCTTCATAGCAATTTCCAAAGCCTCCTACTGATCAGCAACCTTCTGTTGCATGAGTGGAGTCCTGATATGCGGTAACAAAGCTGTAATGAACCATTCCTTATGTTGCACTGGTCCAATAGTGAAACTGACTTGATCTAACATGACTTTGAACCTCTGATCAAAGTCCCACACTGATTCTCCTCGCCTCTGCTGAATTTCCTTTAGTTCAGTGATACACTGCGACTCTGATTTAGGCTTCTTAAATTCCTTTATCCTTGCTGCTTTTATGTCAGCCAAGACATGGTTCTGAGTACTGGAAAACTTCATGAACCAGGTCAAAACACGGTCTCTAAAAGAAGTAACTAGCTGCACTCTTCTTGTATCTTGATCCGTAATGTTCTTGGCAGTCCACACAACTTCACATAAGAACCAAAACTATTTTGGATCCTCTGATCCGGTTCCTTTAAAAACTGGGAGCTTAATGTCATCATTCATATGGGCCATCGTGGATCTATGGGGGGAGGGAGGGGGACTGGTAGTAGGCGGGGGGGAACTTACTGGGGTAGACTGACCTGCGACAGGAATACTCGGGCTAGGGTTACTTTCAAACTACGACAGGTTCTCAGGGTTAATAGGTCTTCGCTGCGGGGTTACCGGAGGGTTTCCAACAGAAGGGATTTCGTCGGGCGTCGAGTCTGCTGGACTTAGAGGGGGAGACTCGGTATTCTAACCTAGGGTATAGGATTCAAAATTCCTCTTGTATCTTTTACCACTTCGCAGCAAACCACTTTGCTCGTCGAAATCACTTTCACTTCCAAACATAAGTTAGTACTACTAAATCTAACAGTCTGATTCAATGAGCAATATACCTTTTTCAGCCAATAGCATTTTAATTTTAAAATTAAATGAATTCAAGTATTTACCCCTTGGTCCTTTGAAAAACTACCGCTCGGCTTCGCTGAAGGAAGTACTTGTGTCGATGGCGAACTCCGTCACAAATTCTTCAAGGGTTTGCGTTGTCCAAAAATCAACAGCTCGGGATATCTCGTTGTTCACTCTTTTCAATATACTAATTCTTGCGGGGGTCCAATCGAAAAACTGACCTTCTTGGAAGTTCGTCTTTCTCTCTGTCAACCTAGATAACCACTGATGCAACTCTATGTGGATACTACCAAAGAAAATTTCATAAACATCAGAAAAAATGTACCTTTGTAAAAATTCGTCTGAACTGCGACGTGGATCTTTGTTCTCTTGTTCAACAAATTTTAGATAAGTCTCTTCAATCCAATCACCGATTTCTTTCACTGAGGGCCTCCAAAACATATCCCTCGAGGTACAACGTAAACCCCTCTTGAGCAGATATTGAGTTCAACCGGAAACAGAACCAATTTGTTGGGCTTAGGGCAGACCCGGGTTCTATACTTTTGTCTTTGCACCAACAAAAGACCCACAGTGTTGGCCCTTTCAGCAACAACCTGCGAACAGGTTGCAGTCTCACCCAAAACAGCCATGGGGTGCCGCAGAATCAGGTTTCTGCAAGCAGAAGAGGGATCTTACTGTACCTTTAGCCTTTAACAAATAATAATCATACAATACAGATTCTTGACATTCACTTATATAGCTTCACAGTTAGATAAACAAACAGTGTCTTGCTTAACCCTTAACTAGGAATTCACAGTGAAGTTAGTATTTAGCAGTGATCTTACTTATCAGTTATTTACTTATCAATGCATAAAAGAACATAACAGAAACCACACAAAAGAACCACAACACAAGATATAACGTGGTTCACCCCCAGTTTAGGGGCTATGTCCACAGAACTGTGTTTTATTCAACTCTTTACAAAAACCACAGTTCTGATTTGCGCACTCAGTTGCAGATCCCTTCAATTCCTTAAGCTGCGCACTTAGCCGTAGATCTCTGCGCACACAGCTGCAGATCTTCTTAATCACCCAAAAACCCTCTGCGCACATAGCTGCAGAGGTCGTCCACGCACACAACTGGGACTTAACCTTTCTTACAAAAATAGCCTTAGCTTCACATCAAATCATCTTACATCAAAAGCCTAACCTGACTCTTTTACAAAAGTGCTTATTTATACAAGTGCACTTATTACAAAACCATGGGCTTAAACCATGGGCACCCCGAACCCTAAACCCTGGACTTAAACCATGGGTTAATTACAAAAAGAAAGTTTTGACTCAACCCCAACACCCCTAAGACTATTTTGAGTCGCAACTCCGCTTACAAGCTTCCACAAAAACCACGGAGTTACCATAATTAAGGACCGTTAAGGTGCGCACCCCAACACATTGAAGCATCTCGAGCATTGATAGTAGTTCAAGTGAAGGATGGTCATCAATATAATTGAATGTTAATGCAAGCTACATGTTTTGAAATGAATTCCAGTGAAAATAAAACATTTCGTTTAATGTACTAGATATATTGTTTGTTAGGATTTATAATCCCCCCTTTTCCAAACTGGTCTATTAGATTATATTTTCCTAACTTAGGAGTCATTTAGTTATTATTGGGTCCACTAGTAGCATTGGGTCCACTTGGACCAATGGGGCCACATGTACTAGTCACTAGAGTGTGGGGAACACAGATAGAGGATAACTCCAAATCATTGCACATTCATGCATTAGTTTCTGCGCCTCCTAGACCAATCCCTATGATTTAGGACCCACTGGGAGTGTCGGCACCAACCTCCTTTAGTTGTTGGAAGTTGGTGATTAGTCAAGATTATCTATGATTTAGTTACATTCAGTTAGTGCCAGTATTGCATGGCTGCATGTGGACAGGCACCTATTCTCACCTAATTCTCACCTACCACATCAATTAGACTAGTTTAACTGATTATAACTGATTGAGAGAATGAATTAGACAACTGAAGCTTAGCTAGTAAACTCTGATAGTGATTTAGACACTTCTAGTTATCCATGAATTCAGATTGATTTGGTGATTCGAATCCTATCCACATGATTCGAATTATCCTTTATGTAACATTGTTGTATACTGTTGGTATTAATGAATTTTATACTGTAACTATACTGAGCAATACTTGTCTATTTCCTGTGATATTTGTTTTTTTCAATGGGTATTATTCATTCCTTTTTACTGCATAATAATAAAAATCTAATGGCACTCATTGCATGAAGTTCAATGGCATATTAATTCTAATATGGTATTAGATCCTCCTCGGGAAATATTTGATTCTACCCACTCTCCATTGTACACCAGAAGAACCTGGGTTTCCACATAAGTCCCACAAAGTGTGCATTGCTAACTCTGGATTCGTTCAGAGAAGGATCTACAGGCATGACATACCCTGAGAAAGTGTACATGTCAAGAGGGAAGGCTTGATTTTTACATAGCGTGAATTGGTTTTGCTTTTGCAGTGTTTCCTTACAGGTGCTATGTAGCTTGATTGATGAAATTGACTGATTGGAAGGAGAATTGATGGAGAATTAATCTTTCTTACCCAAGATCTTGACACCCTTCAACTATGTTGATTGGGGGGGAGATATGCAGGTCTCCTTATGCAAGCTTGGCTTGTACAGGATGAAAATGGGCCGAGAGACTGAACCTCATCATCCTGATGTGAAGAACAATTTTTTGAACCTGTTAGATGAAGCCTTTGTCTTCCTTTTTGCTCACATCTCCAAAGATCTCCTCTTTCATCTTGATGGATTGAAGAATCCAAAAGAATCTTGAGAGAAGCTCAAATTCTTGTTTGGAAAACAAGATGAGCTTCGAGGACACATTCTATAGAACAAGCTAACATCATTGCAACCCAGTAGTTTCGAGACCATACAACAATTTTTACCAAATTCAAGTCTCTTGCACTACAATGTAAGCAATTTGAAATAGAGAGAAAGGATGAGCAACTTGTGCTCTCTGTACTCAGCAAACTTGGTTCTGAGTATTATGTATTTGTCTCTACCTCCATTACGGAAGAGCTTCCATTCCCAATTGGAAGATTCCTTCACTTGATGGCTTTTTCGAGTCCTTAATACAAGAGCAAGAAAAGTTGGTCTAGATGGGATTCCTCCAAACTTACAAGAACCAAGCTCTACTAAAGATAGACTCTACCAATGTGCAAGCTAAATGGAGGCACAAGGGGAAGGATCCTAAAGCATCTGATTCAAATCCTAAAGAGAGTAAGAAGTATTCTAAAGGAGCTTCAGGCTCTAAGAGAAAGAAAATGTTTGAACAGACAAAGTGTCCTTATTGTATGAAAGGTTTTCATCTTGAAATATCTTATATGAAGAAGGAGATCGACCAGACTGCGGAAATCACTGTATGGAATCAAACAAGCCCCAAGGGCATGGTACTCCAAAATGGATTCCTTCCTCATGTCACAAAATTTGAAAGATGTAAATCATATTGCAATGTTTACATGCAGAAGAAAGAGGGATTATTTCTATTGATTGTGCTTTAAGTGGATGACTTGCTCATTACTAATAGCTCTGCTACTGGATTGAGAAGCATCAAGTCAGCCTTGAACAAAGCATTTGCTATGACTGATCTAGGACTGTTAAGACATCTCATTGGTCTCGAAGTAAGTCAAAATACTTCAGGAATCATGATCTCACAGTCTAGATACTCATCAGACATTCTCAATAGAATCCACATGGAAGACTGCAAGGCATCCCCTTGTCCTTTCCTATCTGGCATCAGGCTAGAGGAAGGTGGCTCTACACCCTTGGTAGACAACACTCTTTACAGACAGCTCATTGTGAGCCTTCTATATCTCACACATTAGAGACCATACATATCCTATGTTGTGAGTGTTGCTGCTAGGTACATGTAGGAGCCACATGAGCTGCATTGGAAGACAGCAAAGAGGATCTTACACTATGTGCAGGGTACTAGAGATTATGGGATTCATTATGCACTTGGTGCAAATCTTGATCTCATAGGATTCACCGATTCAAACTAGGCAGGAGATGGGAATGATAGGAAATCCACGTCAAGATTTATGTTTATGATCAGATCTGGGCCAATTTGTTGGTCCAGCAAGAAGCAAGCAGCACTTGCACTCTCTTCAGTAGAGGCAGAGTATCGGGGAGCAGTGAATGCAGCTATTCAGGAAGTTTGGCTACATGGAATCTTGATAGAATTTGGGATTTGCAATTCACCTTCAGTGGACATTTATTGTGACAACCAGAGCACCATAAAATTTTCCATTGATCTAGTTCATAAGTAAAGAACAAAGCACATTGAGGTTCACATGCATTATATTCGGGAACTAGTGCATGACAAAACTATTACACTACATTATTGTCCTACAAAGGATCATGTTGTATACATTTTCACCAAGTCTCTCACTGAAAATAGATTTACCTTTTTCATGTCTCTTTGAGGTGTAAAGGCTTGATTCATTGTTCCTACCCCTTCTTATTTTGAGGAGGGGTTTTTCCCATGAGGTTTTCCCATGTTTACTTAGTTTATTAAGCAACATTTTTTTTCTTTTAGATTGTATATGGGTGACTTTTCTCCTTGTTTCCAGGGCCCGTAGTTGTCCAAGTTAAGATTCAAGGGGGGGCGGTGTTAGGATTTATAATCCTCCCTTATCCAAACTGTTCTATTAGATTATGTTTTCATAACTTAGGAGTCATTTAGTTATTATTGGGTCCACTAGTACCATTGGGTCCACTTGGACCAATGGGGACACATGTACCAGTCACTAGATTATGGGGAACATAGATAGAGGATAAATGCAACTGATTCCACATTCATCCATTAGTTTATATGCATCCTAGACCATTCCCTACAATTTAGGAGCCACCGAGAGTGTCAACACCAACGTCCTTTAGTTATTGGCAGTTGATGGCTAGTTAAGCTTATTTATGTTTCAGTTACATTCAATTATATATCCTCCAATTTAGTTAGCGCTAGTCTTGCATGGCTGCATGTGGATAGGCGCCTAGTCTCACCTACCACGTCAATTAGACTAGTTTAACTGATTATAACTGATTGGGAGACTGAATTAGAAAACTGGAGCTTAGCTAGTCAGCTCCGATAGTGATTTAGACACTTCTAGTTAGTCATGCAGTTAGATTGAGATGGTGATTTGAATCCTATCCACATGATTCGAATTCTCCTTTATGTAACATTGTTGTATATTGTTGGGATTAATGAAGTTTATACTGTAATTATACTGAGCAATACTTGTCTGTTTCCTGTGAGATTTGTTTTGTTCAATGGGTATTATTCATTCCTTTTCACTGCATAATAATTAAAATCTAATGGCACTCATTTCCTGAAGATCAATGGCACATTAATTCTAATAGCACCGAGAGTAGCGAGGTTCTTACAACCTAGTATGGGGGAGATGTGTAACTTTACACGTAACAAACAAACATTATGTACCAAAAATAAAAGGGAACTATTTTCTTTTTATGTCGACTCATAAGATTAAAAAAAAAGAAAACTGAATAAAAAATAATTTTAAAAAGCTATAAATGTAAAACCGAATAGAATGTCATTAGAAAAATAACACCTCAAGAAATTGGATGCCTTTGAGTGCTTGATAGGCGCACGTTTAGGATGGATGTATGTTGGTCCTAATTAGATCACCGCAAGTTAGCAATAAGTGTAACAATTACATATTGACATTTTCATTAGTGTGGACCTTTATGCTGTCCTATTTTCTATGATGAAGGGTCTCTTATTCATATATAATAAAATGGTCAATTCCTATTCTATTGCATTGTCTAATGTTATAAAATGTTACATTGTTGATTAAAATATAGATGTTATATGAATGATTATATAATGAAATGAATAGATGTGTAATCCAACCGTTTAAGACATTGATACAAACATTATATGAAAAGACAATAATTAAAATTAAAATATCAATATTATTATTATTTTTTAAATTTTATGATGGTTTTTATTAAACTATGTTTTTTTTTAAGTTTGAATAAGTATGCATCTATAATTTTAAGGTATCAAGCGCATCAATGCTTGTATTTATCATAATACATAGTGGTTCCATATAAATTAGCACTATTGTTGTCATATATTACAAATACACCAACATTCAAAAATATTATACAATTTATGTTATACTACAAAACATATAATAAGAGTCACCAATGCATGTTTGTGCACTATTGTTGACGGTGCACATTTATTCATTGTCGGCAATAGTGCTTTAAATATGCAATTAATCATATTTAAATTGAATGCATAGGTGTTATGATATGTAAAGAATGCACTAGTGTGATCATACAAACATAAGCCACTGATGGTTATATAAATGGAAAGCACTCTCAGTAAGGCATCACATTTAGATTGTATACATCTGTGCTAAAAGAAATGGTGCTATGAATTATAAACATGCACTAGGGGGTTAGATAATGAAATGCACCAATGTATCACATTTAAATGGTATGCATCAATGCTTATGTATAATACACTTCATCAATGCAAACTCATATATAGATAATATTTGAATTGATGTAACTTACATATCAATAATGTTTTCCAATAAATATTTATATAAATGTGATCATTTGATAATAACTAACAAGTTCTTAATTATCATCAAATTTATTGCAATGCAAAATTAATTAACCCCATTTTTAATATACAATTAATTGTATTCTAGTCATAGTTATTTTTTTTATTAATCAATAATTATATTTCAAAATTGAAAATGAATGAATTTTACTCGATCCTCTTAATATATCAATGTTAGGATATAAACAACTTTACTTTTGTTATGACAGCTCTATCTACACAGTCACTTAGCGATATATATATATATATATATATATATATATATATATATATTACATTTCATAAATATCATCATTCTTTTAATTTAAATTCTTATGGTATGAATATACTTATCATAGTTTGAGCACTATAATATAATATAATATATTGTCTGACCCATTTCCATTTAGAATGCAATAATCATCATCAATCCAATGGGTCAACCTTACCTTCATAAGCAGATAGTGGTAGGTTAACCAGCGTGCATAGCCGAGGCCAACAAGCTCCATAAATTTTGGTAGAAAAGCAACGACAAGACTTGATGAAAGCCCCAAACTGCCAAATCACCAGCCCCATAGACACGCAACTTTTCTTTCGAGGCACCAAAGGACTTCATCAAAGTTGAAGTTGAAGTTAGGTAGAGGAGCAAAGCAGATTCGTCTTTCTTTCTTTTACACCATACCATATGGTAGACTTGTGAGCACTCCAAGAAACCGTCCGTCGCTTGAAGGGTCGATGGTGTGACAAAGGAGGGCCCAGTGCAGCGAAGGAATTGGAATGTAGATTAAGTTATGCAGCAACAATGGGTTGAGTTGAAGGTAATACAATATGGGAGCAATTACCCTCAACATGTACCTTACCTTACAAATCAGATTGACTTTAAAAACCATCCACTCATGCACATCTAGCAGCATGTGGGAGCTACTAGCACTAGTTAAGTTCCATATCTAAACATGTACGACAGGCGTACTAAGTATCCACCGCGACATTGACATTGACATTGACATTGACATTGACATGGACCTGAACCTGAACTCTTGTCTAGTAGATAGACATTAGAGAAAGTGAAAAGCCTGTAAAAGAACTGGAGTGGAGTGGGGTGGAGTGGGTAAGTTTTTGCTCTTATTTCAAAGAGACTTTAAATAGTAGCTGTGATGTGATGTGATGTGACTTAGAGTCTACATACTAATCTATAGATTTTCAAGAAACCAACCAACCATATTTACCAGCTGCTTCTTTTCAATAAACATAAGGAGAATTCAAGATGAACTTTAAGAAACGATCATCTTATTCACGAAGAAGCATGAAACTAGTATATAAATACAAAAAAAATTAAAGATACACGCCGCTTGATTTGTTTTGAGTTGATAGAATTCAAGATCTTGCTCCAAACTCCACGTTAACGTAGTTCAATTTGCCATTGGTAGTTATACTTTCTCCATACAATCTCATTATAGCTCGAGAGTACCTTGCGAAGAAGAGTAACCATTGAAAATGGGTTGAATGATCAAGTTTAATTGAACTTTCAACAATCATTTTAAACTATCAAGACGACTTCATTTTTTTTTAAGTTTGAAACATATGCTACATGTCTCACTCAAAAATAAAATTTATTTAATGATAATTTGATTAATATTTATCTATTTATATGTTACCTTTCATACCCACATTTATCCTCTCATTTCAATCGTTTTTCCTATAATGACTTCTAGGTGTTCCCTTCATATTCTTTTCATTTTCTAATTTTATGTGTACATTTGAGTTTACTATTTCTTTTAATTGATTCACTTTTCTAATTGGACTCTCTTTCTATTTTTTCCCTTATTGATTTAAATGAGTGTACTTTAGTTATTATTTATCTTATTCGCACAATGGTTGAGACCATGTTAACTCAACGCATTTGAAATAAAGAATTCATTTACTACAAGAACTTTCCAACGTAAATAAGATAGAAATTCCACACACACACACACATAGACACACATATATATAAGTGATGATTTACAATGAGAAATGATGCTTGTATAAATACCCATGCAAGAGTTGCCTTGGTGACGAGACGTCACCTTTCATAAGGTGTCTCTTAATTTAGTTATTTAATTATTAATTTATTAACATTTATTAGCATTTATTTTTATATATTTTGTTCATTACATTGCCTTCCGCTTGAGAGAAGCTTTGTCCTCAAAGCTTATTGAAGACGAGGATTATGTCTGATTTCTTACTTGTAATGTCATATCTCTCGATCTTTTGTGTTAGAACTGTGACTGTTGACGAAACAAAACGATATGAGTTACAAATTCCCAAGCAAAAATGTCGCATCGTTTGTGAAGTAGTCCATCCAAGATTTATCTTTATTGAAGTTGTTTATTGATCGCCTTGTTGGATGAAGCTTCTTGTTTTCTTATTAGTTTGTTGATTTTGTGTTCTTTCTTTCCCAATATCATAACTCCTCTGTTTATGATCATTTTGACCCAGTCGTTGGTCAATTTTTTTTTTTAGTTTGGGTGTCGATAAAAAGTTATTGTTGTTTTTTTTCTACTAGCTTGGCTTCTTTTTGAACTGTGACAAGGTCTGGGTTTGTATTTGCTTATTTTTCTTCAACTTGGATTTTTGAGTCTCATGGTTTTGATATCCTCTAAATTTGCTCCAACTTGTTTTTCAATGAATCTTTATCATTATTAAGATTCTTGATAATTTCTTCGCGTGGTTTCTTATTATATTTTAACTTCTTAATTTGTTCCTCCTGTTCTTGATTAAGATTTCTCAGGCAGAGATTCCCTTCAACATCTTCATTAGAGTGCTCTGTCTTCTGACTATTTTTCAATTTCTTAATCTTCGTAACTAATGTTTGTTATCTTTCTTATTCGAAATACTTCTTCAATATTGCTTGTTAATGTGTTATTGATTTTCGTAATTTTCAACTTGTGCTCTTTTTTAGTGTCATCATATTTATGTTAGAGTTCTTTCATCTATTGCTGATGTTGACATATCTCTGATTCTTGACTTTCTAAATTTATCTGGACTTGCACCAACTCATTCCCTTTGTCCATGATGAGCCTATTTAAATGCTTTATTTTTTCTTCTAAATTGTTATTGCTTATAGAAGGTGATTCTTCGTTATTTTTAGACTTTTTGATTCTGTCTTCAAGGTCTGACTGTGATTTTTTAAATGTCATATTTTCTCAAACTTATATGGTTACATTTTCTTGCATTCTTCATTAGATTTTTCCAACCTTCGATTTTGATAATTTAAGATATGATTCTCTTGTTTTATCAACTCATTTAGAAGGAACTTCTTATTCATCTTCGTTGTTAGGGATCATCTACCTTATGGATGGGGGTTTAGAGGCCACCAAATTATAACATAAATCATTACTCATAACATTAGAAGTAAATACCAAGACATTGATGGAAGGAAAACAATCTTTATTATCAGATATCTGGAAGCATTACAAAGCCTCATGTATGACCAAGCTCCTTTGCAAACCAAGACCTGAGTCATCTTGATCCTCCTCTCAATAGAATCCTCTAACATAACCTTTCCTTCAAACCTCATACCCCTCCCTTATTTTTATACTTGTTGGTGAGGAAGGGTTTCGAGGCTTCGGATGGTTGCAAAAGTTGCTAAAGCGACCCCAATTGCCCCCAGTTAATAATATTTTTTATTTTTTAATTATTCTTAATGGCATCCGCGGGTTCATATGGAAAATCTCGTGAGTAACTCGTGGGTTTCCCTAAGGAAATTCGTGAATATTGAGAAAACATGGGTTGTATAAAACAGACCCGTGAATAGCACGCAAGTTGCTCAAAGGAAAGTCATGAATGCATGATGAGCTTAAGAGAAAAAATGATTGATTGTGGAGTGATCAAGATGTATTAAGGATTCAAGTTATCAACGATGTCATTTTGTGCAATGACATATTTATTAATCTTGCACATTGATCTAGGAACAAAGCATCAATCTCATCAAAGAATAATCAACAAATAACTCATGAAATGGTGTTAATCGGAACCAGAATGGTTTCCTCTCTGTATATTCAATAAACAATGAATGGTTACAATACCAATGTCAAGAAATAGCTTGAATCCATGAGGAATTCGAATACCTAAGGAGGTAATTCAAAATCATGAGTGAGTCTGGCTTAACTGACTGTCAGCCATTCAATCAAACTCAGTTAACCACTTGACCAAAACCCTAATTGACTCACCAAACCCTAACTAAAGTCGGAGTGCAATAAATGGCTAAATCTCAACTGAAGGATATCAAACACATGTCATAGCAATCCAACCATCAAGTGCTAGTGCTCCATGACTTCAATGAACCCCGATGAGGTTAACTGAAGCTGAACTGATCATAAAAAGTTGGTGGAGGCGCCCTGTTGACTCCAGATCATTAAATAATAATAAATAATTGTTAAATAATATATTTAATGAGAGGAGGCACCTTAACCGACTGGTTGAACTGATTGTAACGACCAGTTAGTAATTAGGTGCATTAATATCACTCAGATCACCCCCGGAGTGCTTCAGTTAGCCTCCTTGACTATAGGAGAAGGCTAAGTTAGCCTCCTTGACTGTAGGTAGGCGTGGGTGTGACTGAATGATGGAAATTAATGCTCCACTGATGTCAATTAATGTCAATTATACTTAGGATAGTGGTTTAACTAGGCCAATTTGACCAAAAAGAGTGTGTATGATGGTAAATGTCTCCAACAATATTGGATGGCATTACTCGGATGAGGAAATGTCATTTCATTGTATAACATATGCCTTCCAATGTACGAGGTCAGAGGGTAAGGACAACCGAAATACATTACAATTATTTATTAAGAGAACTCAAAATCAAAGCTACAGAGAAGTACCTGAAACAAACAACATGAGGTTATTTATACAAAATCATCACGAAGGATGCTATGTTTAATAATGTGGAACACTAGCTCCTTTACAAGATACATCATATGATATGAGATACAGTGCCACGTATGATTTACAAAGATGGATCCCAGCCACATGAATACAATGATAGATATTCAATTGCTCGAAAAAGTGTCACTTACGCAACTTAGGTTATATAGGCTGTAAACCCAAAGTCTTCGTCTAAATCCATAGAAACCAGTATGCACCCTACCATGTGAATAGAGTGATTTGAATTCAAACATGGAAGGATACCATCGAAATATCATTTAAGAGGTTATACTTATAACCAATGCAGAGGAGTCCACCAAGATGTGAAGTGGATCCAAAGGTACTAACTTGAAACTTTAGGTCTTCTTCTTGTAGCAGGTGCAAATCGAAATCCATGTGTGAAGAGGAAGGTAATGAATCCTTCAACAGGTCATCAGAGTAACTGGTAGACTGGATAAGGAGGGTAGACATAGAACAAACTCAGAGATGGAAAATAGTAGGGATCAAGGTGAACATGCATAGACTCATGATCCCTGAACAGTGAGAACATCACAGAGATGACCCAAGGCAACTTTAAACTTCAAGGAAGTCAACCAAACTAGTCTACAATGTAGAATACATTGACAAATTCCCCATGTACTCTATGAAAAATGAACAGTGGAGGAGTAATAACTCAGGGTACTGAGTTAAACCAAGAGGTGAAAAAATTAAACATGAGTATGAGAGACTCAAACTAGTGCTTTGTTCAAGGTACTTGTTGTTAGACCACCTACAAAAGAGTATGTTTCCTTCCTTCCTTTCCTGTTAAGTTTTAACGAGTCCAAGAAAGTAAACTCGAGTCTTTCTTCATTTTTTAGCAAGCTTGAAGAAAAGAGAGAATATTTCTTGATATAACACTGATTCGTAGATTTTACAAGCCCAAATTAGTAAATTCTCGTCAGTGATTTCATTGTTTTCAGAGTCTGAAAACTTGAAAGAAGACTCTAGGGGGTTATTTTTCGTAAAATTAGTCTCCTAAGTCTGAAAAAGTATAAAAAAATCCAAAGGAGAACACTCTTAGCTTCCAAAGAACTAAGATATACCTTTTTCGTACTTAGTCGGCAAGGTCCGAAAAAGGGGTAAACTATCACCAAACCAACACTCATTCAAAAGAAAGCATATATCCTTAGTTTAATGAGTGTGATGGAAGGAAAGATCATTCAGATTGTTCCATTTATTTACAAGAATGGGACAAACAACAGTAAACTTGATGCTTTGTACTGAATTTTAACGAGCATGACAATGACATAAAGAATGCTCAAAATATTTTTCATGGTTTAATCCAGAGAACAAAAAAGAAAAAGTGAGCTCAAAAGGGTTCCTTTTCCTTAAATTTTGTCCTCTAGGACCGGAAAAGAGATAAATCTATACCTGAAGATACTCTTCTAGTCACAGTGAACTAGAGTATTCATTTTTCGTAAGTAATCCATATTGTACGAAAAATAGTTAAACTTATACCAATATGGATGATCCTTCATTTCCTTTAATGAGTCTGAAAGAACAAATAACTTGACAATCTATTCAATTTTAAGGAGTCAGATCAGGGATTGAAGATAACTCCCTTTGATGGGAGCCTTATGATAAAGGGTAGTCAACAATAGAGAGATTATGAAGCTCATCTTTGTGTAAAAAAAATTATGAAAGCTTTTGCCACCTAGCAATAAGCAGCATGGGAACCATTATTGACAGAAAGTGTTCTATCTAGGGTTTCCCATGGTGGAAAGGCTCTAAACCACGGAAGAACAACGATGTTTGAGGAAAAAGGAAGGTTGCATATTGCAGTACATGGATAACAAAGGAGATACTAGGGTTTGCAAAGGTATAAGGTGTTGATGTAGAATGCAAGGTAAACCATATCATATGCTATATGTTGGGATAATATACTCTGATTTTAAGCATCACCTGCAAAACTAAGTAAAAAACAACCAATATTAGTAAAAAATAGTAAAACATTTGACCAAACTATATTAAAGTGCATAAAAATTTCAAATTTTTACTTTAAAAAGTTCATTTGGTTTTTACTATATATAGTGCAAAAATATCCTTCAACTTCAAACGCTTCCTATGAGCCAACCAGTGGACGGATTTTCGAACTGTGAGTTGCAGGTAGACCATCTCATCCTTAGTTTTCACTTTATTCCTTTTATTTTAATTTTTGATGCAAATTTGGGCCTTTTGGTAAGGTTGCAAGGGAAACACACAGGAACCATGGGTATCCCATTGTAAACTCACGAATTTGTGAAGTATTCAAGAGTTTACAAGAGGAAACCCGTGAATGGTACGTGATGTCACGACTAGATAGTTGTGTTTTCTACGAATAGTGGTTTTTACTCCTCTAATGGTCAAAAAATGATATTTTGTAGGAATCATGGTGTTAGAATGGAGTGAGATAGAACACAAAGACATGGATAGAGCAGCATTTGGAGATCCATTGACCCTAAATTCCCTTAGAAGATGTAGTTTATTGAAATTTTTATGCACCGCAAATATGCGTGCTCAAGTTCGTTTGTTGGAATATTTGGTTCAACTATGGGATCCTAAGAATGATATGTTCGATCTCTAGGGTGAGACACTTGAGATTACTGTCAAAGAAATATATTTTATCACTAGTTTATCTCATAAGTGGGCACCATTGAGTTTGAGTGGCACTGGACGTGGGGGTGATCCACTCAGTGTGCAAGACTATGTCAACACCTATTTCCTTCTAGGTACATAGAAGTATGGTACACAAATACCAATTTCCTAGGTAACAAGTTTCCTGATGAAGGTTATTGTGAGTACCATCACCTGAGTGATAGGTACATCAACATTACACTTGGCCACGCAGAACCACATGCATTTAACATTGGAATGTCTACAAAGTGTGGTCTTTGATTGGTGCACCGGGCTGATTATGAAAATGAAGAAACAACTATATGACTACAAGTTGGGGAAGAATAAAAATGTTGGTTATTCTAGCATCCTTGCAGCATTCTTATTTGAGCGAGTGCCTGTTTTGAGTCCTAGGGTGAGACTTCCACCTTCTCCATGGTGTGAGCCTAGGCTTGGGGTGTTGTGTTCCTTCGTCAGGGTGGTGGTGAGTTCCAGGGTGGTTTTGATGATGAATTTTATGTATGGTGGGATATAAAAGTTCCACCCTTCAAGCAGTTCCCCAATGTATTTTTAGATTTCCGTGGCGATCCAGAGTCGATTCTTCCTCCATGGGATGCATGGGGAGAGATGGGTGAGTTTTGATTCTCATGTTTTTCCATTTTTATGATTTTTTTTTTGTTTTTTTAGTGTGTATATATACATATGTATGTTATGTGAGTCTAAGTCATATTGTATGATGCAGATATTAGTCTTTTTCGGTCAGATGGCCACCCCAGGACCTATAGGCGACTGACAAATGAAGATGATGGCGAAGCTATGCTTCGAGTTGTGGAGGGAAAGCTGGCCAGGATTACACATGATGTTCCAAGACTAAGGATAGAGAGGATCCCTATGACCATGCAAGAGAATGTAGTAAGGGTACCTCCTTCCTGGTTATGCCTTTTGCGGACATTGTCCAGGGTTGTACTTTGTTACCGAGAGGCTATAGAGGAGGCAACTAAGGCTACAGATCCTCCGTAGTTATTAGCACCATGATGGAATTTGATCCTTATTTTGTATTTTGATGTACTTATTACTGTATCTTTGGACCAAGACTTGATGTATATGGACATATTTTACATATATATACCAGCTTATTTACATGTGTTTCTATGTATCAACTTTATGTGTTATGTTATAATGTATGTGACACATGCCGATCTAAAATGTAATTAGCATATGCATCAATAAAGTTTTTTTGGTTTCTTCTAATGTGATTGTATACAACGTGTTCAAAATTTCTTTCAAGTAACCTAATTCTCAAAAAATGACGTAATAGAGTAGAATGCCTCACATGATACACTTCATTAAGCTGAGACACCACTAACTAGGAGTCGAGTCTAACTTCCAGGAAGGTAATACCATGTGCAATAACATCCCTCAAGAGCTCAATAAAAGCACTATATTCGGCCACATTGTTAGTTGCAGAACCTAAACAAGCAACTCCCTAAGGAAACTAGTGGTCATGTGGGTGCATAAATGACCCAAGCGGCTAAAGCCAGATTACAAGTGTGGCGGAGTGCGTCATCAGCAAATCCTACAAACCGTTCCATGGACACCTGAAACAAAGCCAAGCATACATAAGAAACACTAATTAAGCGATAACTATTTACAAAGTTATAAAACTATAGTACAAGAAAAATAATAAGCACTAGGCGTAATACTTCTTCAGGTAGAGCCCATTGCAAGGCTCATGAAGCTTGTTCCCATCATAATCAACCAATGCATAGGAACCTTTATTTACTACCTTAGAAACAACATACGAGCCTAAACACATCTATTTGAATTTTCCTACCTCCTGGGGTTCTTTATCCTAGTCATAGACCAAGACAAGTTTGCCTTTGGAAAAAACCCTACGTTTGACCATTTTGTCATATTGTTTTTTGAACCATGCTCTGTGTGCTTCATTTGTTGTTAAGATGTCTCTTCATTGTTCATCTAGGTGTTATAGATGCAGTAGACATTCTTCTATGTTTGAAGTATCAGGTAGCACATGGATTGCAATTTTAAGAGATAGTATCTTCCATTCAACTGGTGTGATTGCTTCCACTCCATGGAAGAGTTGGAAAGGTGAGAACCCTGTAGCAGTATTAAATGTTGTTTGATATGACCAAAGTGCAAGATACAACATAATATGCCAGTTTGACCTACTTGCATTTATTGTCTGCTTTAGAATGGTTTTTAACATTTTATTCACATCTTCTACTTGGCCATTCGTTTGCCGGTAAAATGAATATGAGTGGTCTTGTTTAAACCCTAGAAACATAGTCAACTCGGTCATCGTTTTGTTTTGAAAGTGACTACCATGGTCAATGAAAATCTACTTTGGGATGCCAAGCCTATAAATAATTTGGTTAAAAACAAAATATGATGTTGTCTCACCATCGACTTTAAAGGTAAGCATTTCCTCTTCTCACTTCGTAAAGTAGTCTACATCGACAATGATATATTTGTTCCCCCCAGATGATACTGGGTTGCAGGTCATGAAATATACCCCCCACTTAGTGAAGGGTCCTACTGCGATGATGGGATGTGACCACATTTTCCTGGTGTAAAGCTGACACAGATGACAACATTTCACAGCTTCCACACAATCCTTAAAGATAGTGGGACATAAATAAATGGAACGTAAGATCTTTTGGGCCTTTTCTAACCCAGATAAATGACCCCCACACGCTCCACTGTGAGAATCATTTAGGAAAATCTAGACCTCCTCATGAGTGAGGCAATGACGTAGAATAGAGTTTACCCCTCTTTTGTACAAAGTGTCTACAATAATGAGGTAGTTATCATTTATTCTCAACTTTCATCACTCCTCTCATGAGAAGGTAGCATAACATTTCAAAGTATGGAGATATATAAGAATGTCTCTATACTAAGGACCGTTGGTTGAGATTAAAAAGATATCTTTATCAGGAAACAATTCATCTTCTGTCGTTGTAATTTCATCACTAGGGAACTTGGAATTAAGTTCTGCGAATATTAACGAATTCTTTGAATTAGCAGACTGGAAATCCAAATCGAATTCCTGGAGTATGACAATCCATTTGTTGAATTTTCCTTCAATAATTCGTTGGGATAAGACATATTGAAAAGAATTTACATCTGCTACTACAGTGATTGTATCAAGTAATATATAGTGATGTAACAGTCGGCTGAGCTGTGGTCTAGCGGTTAAATTGGTGGGAGTTTCCATCACTGGCCCAGGTTCGATTCCCACAGGGGAGTCCTCAGAGTGACATCTATCCCAGGAGTGATCAAAATATAAGTCCCCGACTCCGGCCAAAAAATTAAGGGGTGTTCTTGTAAAATATATATATATATATAGTGATGTAACCTTTGAACAACATATACTGCTTCCAAGGCTAACTTCTCGACGTGTGAATACCTAAGTTTAGGTCTAGCCAACGCCCAACTGAGATAGTAGATGATGTGTTCCTATATCTTATCATCTTTCTAAACTAAAATTACCCTGACCATAGAGTCTGATGCAACCATATACAATATAAAATCCTTTGTGTAATCTGGTTGGCATAACAACAGGGCTGATAACAATGCTTTCTTTAAGCATTTGAAATATTGTCGAGTGGTTTCATCCCATCTAAATGTGGTTTCTTGCTTCAGCAAGTTCATGAAACCCTTCATTATCTTATCATAATTCAGAATGAATCATCTGAGAAAGTTAGACTTACCCTATAGACTTTGAAGTTGTCGGATGTTTCGAGGAGGAGACAGATTCATAATCGCCTCTACTTTTAATAGATCGACCCTAATACCGTGATTGGAGACTATGAAACCTAATAGTCGCCCTGATTCAACATAAAATACGAACTTACGGGGATTTAAGTGAATCTTATAATGTCAACATATTTCAAACACCAAACATAGATTGTTGGCTTCTATCACCTTCCTTGTCTCGACCCGTAGTTCAACAACACCATAATACCAACAATAAACCACAAGAAATCGGCCCGATAGAGAAACTCTATCAACAACACCTGCAAGGCAGGCACAGTCTCACCCGAGATATCTAATGGGTAACTACCAAAACCATGTTTTAGCAGTTGGCGAGGGATTATAGTCACTTGGGACACGGCCAAGGTGCTCGACGAAGGCAGCTTGGATGGCTGAGAAGTTCCTGCATGACTGAACACAACTGTATGTCAGCACGCATGACGTGACCTTTTCCTTAACCTTAACAACTGGCACAACTTGTGTGATGCAGCTGATTCCTTAGACTAGCAGGCCATCGCAACTTATGTTTTCACCTAGGAAATTAACCACAAACTTGCTTACGCATCCCAACAATGCCTTAACAATTATTCATTAAATGATTAACAATATGGTGGTTATGCATTCAACAGTAGCTCATCAACAATAGTAAGAAAATACCAAAAATTCACATCAACATATATAGCATAAATCAACCATTTAAACACATGGAATAACATGGAAACCCATTTGGGAAAAACCACCAAGGTGCTCTTCATTTGGCATGAGAAATGGATATAGCACCTTCCAGTCTGCGACTTGCATACTGATCTTATGATATGTCTTTTATGATTCAGAATTATTTCTCTCATGCTCTCTATTTTATTCTTCTATCTACGCCTACTGATCCACACACACCTTGGATCAACTCTTCTATTCCTAACCGTCTGCGTACTCAGCTGCAGATCCCTTCTATTCCTAGCGGTCTGCGCACATGTTGTAATCTCACAGATCACATAGGGTTACCAATAATACACATAGAAACATATAATCATAACAGACACAAGAGATAGAATGGTAAGGTAGAATAACATTTGTATTAATAAGTCACACGAGGGTCCATACATACATAAAACTGAACCAAGTTCCCATCTAGCTCAATAGCCTAATATATATGACTACAAACGGTTACAAGTAACTACCTGTCGGTTCGGTCAACCGACATGAAATTATGTGGCTGACCTAATATCCAATTAGTCAGCTATTCGACTAGTCGACTCACCGACTAGCTCCTCCAACATCTCCCCCAGGAACAAAATCTTTATTCGTCCCGAAGAAAGAGGGGAGGTACTCAATAGTGCACTATGTGAGGCAGTTAATTCTACTATGGTTTTTATTCATGGACCTTGTAGTCGGATGGTTGGTCATTTCTGCACACATACTTCCATAATGGCTTATGCTGTAATGGCAAGTTGGTGCTGAAACTTTGTCCAATTCTGTAGCACTTTCTGGATATCGATAGTCAAGGTTGTGATGCTTGACAAAGTCGACATTTTCTCCTAGATGGAAAGATCTGTGATGATTTCCATTTCAGGCCCCATAAATTGATCCTTTTCTTCTGTTGTATCCAATAGTCTCTTCATCCATGGGAAGATTGTGTCCGGTCTGTCGAGGCTTGGTAGTTCTTGTTGTACCCATTGATGTGCTTGTTTTTCTAGTTTCTGTAATTTGGTTGTTTCCAATACAATTTGGTCTTGTATTGTACTCCTCATTTTTTCTTCATGACCTTGTCTCTTTTCTAGTGATTTGATTTGTTCACGAGTCTAGCGGGTCTGCTGAAATACTTGCCCGTAGTAGGTGGGCCAATTACAAAGTACTTCTTCTATAGTGATAGACTCTTCCAAGTGGTCCTGCAGTACCTTATGAGCTTCAGAGAATGCTATATACTATTGTCTCAGTAATCTGTATGTTTCCTCTTTTTGATCTTATTTTGTAAGTTTTAGTTGTGCTTGTAGTGTCGACACCATAGTTTCAAATAGCTGGTACTTTCTCTAGTGGCTTGTCGGTGTCGGCCTCTAATGGTCCCGGTATGACTATTTGAATTAAATTTCTGCAATTTGACATAAATTCAATTTTCTCTTTCTTAGTGTTGTCGAGCTACTCTTTTATAGTCTGGCTTCTTGTTGGTTCTTCTATGGTGAGGGATTCTAAGAGTTCACCCAACTCCCCATCTCTCAATTTTGCTGTGTCGGCTGTAGTAGTCGATCCTAGTTGGTTGAGGTGGATCACTGTCAGCCTTTGTTCTTTGTGATGTTCCTTTTTTTTGTCTTTTCTCTTCCTTTTGTGTCTATGTTGGTCTACATGTTGTTCTTCCTATGGTTGATTTTCAGGTACCTGACTTCCTGGCTACTGATATTCATTGGGATTAACTTCATTAGTTGGGGGGATTTTTGTTTGAGCCTCTTGTGCAGAGCTTGCACCTCGGTGTGTATCCAGACGGTTTGAAGTTGGTGGTTCAGGGTTTGGTAAAGATTCTGGATTTGGAGGTGGTGATGGAGAAGGTGAGTGGTCTGGTGTGAATGGTGTGGTTGGGATATTTTTCAGTCGACGGGGGATCTTCGACTTCTAGTGGTGAATTGGTTGGTTCGTCAAGTTTGTCAGAGAATAGGTTATCGATCTCTTGATTGATTACTAATCTATCTTCCTGTTCATTCTCTTCCAAGTCTCCCACTGGTTCATTGGGTGGTGGAGGATGGTTAATGTTTGATAGGTTAATAGATGAAGTGTGACTTGCAACAATTTGAGAGGTCTTGTTGGGGTTCCTTAAGAATGTGGATTTGATATTTCCAACGGTTCTTGGTTTCTGAGGTATATGTATGATTTGTTGTGATAGGGTCTGGCGTTCTGGGATAGACTCAATTAACGGACATTTGGTGGTAATTTTCTAAGCAGATGTGAATAAATTGGGGAGTTTTTCAATGAATGCCTGGAAATCGCCATCATGGTTGAGTCATTCTTTTAATGTCTCCGGCATACCATTTGTACAGATAATGATAGGGATGATGGTGAGTGGCTGTGGGATATCTTTTGGTGTGATATGGGTTGGGGATGGGAGTGGGGGCGTGGAAACTAAATCAACAATATCCTCATTGAATGAAGGGTTCATAGTTTTTACCTTTTTCGGTCTGCCTTGCTTCTCTCCTGAGTCGACAAATCATTTGAACTGTGTTTCGACTGATATTTTATTTGCTACAGCATCTTCTATGATGTCGAGAGAAGTAGCCAATGGTTCTTTTTCATCTTCTGATTCTGATAGTATAAGTTTACGTTTCCCCTTCCCTTTTTCCTGATTTGTTTTTTACCTTAAGGCTGCTATTGTCTTTAAATTTTGTTTTGTCATAGCATACTCTGGATTATATGATTCAATATCTTCTTCTATATGCTCTTCTCCTCTCTCTTAGTGATGAGTTGAGATGATACTTTGTTTTGTTGGTATAACCACCTGATGTTCAGTCAGTGCACTTTCAATTTGGAGGATTTGTGGAATAGTCATCAGTTGGAGCTTGCTGGTATCCTTTGTCGATGTGTCCTCCGACATGAAGGTGCTGATATATAGACGGAGTTCATAATCCTCCTCTTTTTCCTGGTTGGCCAAGGGTTCCTCAATAGGATGATTTGTTTCTTTGGCCCTTGCTGGTATCGACAACTTGGTATTGGATTGTCGAGCTAGCTCTTGGAAAATCTCATCGACTGAAGGATATTAGTTGAGAGGTTTTGATTTTGCTTTCGCCCCCTGCATGTGCCAGACTGCAGTGTGGTCGAGCTCTAGTTGAATGTGTGTTGTTTTTGGTAGAATTATTCGAATGTTCTGAGGCACCCTCCATCTGGCTGTCTATATTTTTAGAGTTTGAAACAAATTTTCCAACAATACTTTGCCATTTTCTAGTTCTTTCATAGTTCCATCCCGTGAAAATGTTTTGAAATGCCACATGTGATATTTGCATGGTTCTTGAAATTGCTTATCTCCAACTGGACATAAGTGATACATGGCTATCCAAATTATCAGGGATGAGAACCTAATAATTCTAGCCGACTCCTAGCATTTTTCACATATGGTATTGAGCATGCCAATGACATACTGAGCCCAACAATAAATTTTCCTTGTGTCTGCTATTGTGTTGACTACTTCCAACATTTCTAGCTTCAAATCACTCACTCGACCTATGAGGGCGAGTCTTGTCGCTATGATTTTGGAAACTATTTGTGGTGTATAGGCTTGTATTTGACTGATCATTAACCCTTTCGAGTTCTTCCCTGATGATGTGCCTGCTATTCGTTGTACTAATCCATCTTTTATGCCGATAGGAACAAGTTCACCCTGGTTTGAAAGTCCGGTAAGCTTGTATATGATCTCATCGAAAATTTCCACTGGTTTGTCAAAATAGAATTTTCTATTGTGGTACTGGCTGATGATAAATTTTACAGAGGTTTCTTTTGTCCCATTGAAACTCTCCATGAAAGGTGTATTCATGTCACTCATAATGGTACTGTGGCTTATTTTCTCTATTTCCTATGTCATTTTCTTATCTACATAGGCTCATCCTATGATTTCTTCCCAGGTCTTTTCCCATGAAGTTTCCTGTACCTTTGCATTTTTAATGTTTCTTAATCTTCTCATGAGTGGGGTTTCAATGGATTCTAGTTCTTTTGTTTTGGCAGCTGCGGCTCTGGTTTGCTTCAGGGCCATTTTGTCAGTCTCTTGATCGGTTTTCTTTACAGGGTTTCTTCTCTAAAATTTTTGAGTACTTGGTTTCTCTATTTCTCCAAAACGCGGTAAGGAATATTTTTCTGAAGTGGTATTTATAGGTGAAGCGAGTGGTGAACTTGTCAATGAAGGTATTAATGGCGGAAATGATGGTCCAGGATGGTCGATTGAGTTCGTGTTTAATGCGTTCTGGATTTGGTGCTCCTTCTGACCATAGTCATGAAGGTGTGATCTGACCTTTGGAGTCATCTGTCGATGTCGATCCTGAGGGTGGTCGATGGTAGGGATGTCGGTTGTCGAAGTGTGGTCTACTGTGTCTTTCTAACTTTCTTGACATTTTGGCTTTATGATTGATGGCTCTTTTTGGGTTTTTTTATAGATCATTATAGGTTTTTCTGAATAGTTATTTTTGTTGTTATTATTATTATTATTATCATTTTCTTTAGATTAGTTTTGGTACCTTTTTAGTTGGGCACCATTAACAAGTTTCTGAAATACTATGCCTTGTAACATCCTTAGTCGTACTGATCCGTTGCCATGAATTTCTCCGACAATGTAAGATCCCATCCATTATGTGTGTAACTTTTTATGTTTCCCTTTCACTCGACTATTATAAATTATAGCAAGATATCCAACGAACAAATTTTTGTTCTTATTGTTTCTATCATGCCAAGCCTTCTGCTGTTGTTTTTGAATTTCTTGATGTTGTATAGTGAGTAGTCGATGTTCTTCTAGTTTGCCTAGTTGTATCAGTCAATCCTTCCTGCCTTCTTTGACATCGATATGTAATATATCTACTATCACAGGTGTTTGTTGTCAGAAATGTAGTGGAAGGACAACTTATTGGCCATAGACAAGTTGAAACAGTGTTTGGTCTGTCGATCATTTGTATCTTGTCCTGTAAGCCCATAGCACTACAGGGATTTTCTTGTCCCAATCATCCTTGTCGGTATCACATATTTTTGTTAGACCCTTTGTTAGTGTTTTGTTAAATGCCTCTATTGCTCCATTCGACTGAGGGTGATAAGCTGTACTTCGTTGGTGGTCAATTTTGAACTGGCCTGTCAGTGCTTTGATGGTTTTGTTAATGAAGTGTGACCCTTGGTAACTGATTAAAGTTATTGGGAATCCAAATCTAGTAATTATGTTTTCATATATAAACTTAGCAGCTACCTCGCTGGAACATGTTTCAATAGTTTCTGCCTCCGCCCATTTGGTTACATATTCTACTGCAGTTATTATATACCTCGCAACTATTTTTTTTGCTCGTATTGGGAATGGTCCTATGAAGTCGATGGCCCAAATTTCAAATGTCAGGCTTGGGTTTACTAATATCAAGGGAATTTTTGTACTAGGTATAGGTTGACCTAGTCATTGGCATCGGTCACATTGGCTAACAAACTTATTGCAGTCCTTGTACAGTGTCAGCCACCATAGCCCTAACTGTTGGATTTTCTTGACAATTGTATCTAATTGGAAATGTCCTCCCACCGGTCCATAGTGTGCCTCATGCATAATATTTTCTCTTTCGTGTTCTAACACACATCGCCAGAGGATGTCATCTAAGCACATTTTATATAAAAATCCATTTATAAGGCTGTATGGTACAACTTTCATGGCTAAGATTTGTTTCTTTTTCAAGCTCATGCCCTTTGGTGCTTGACCATTTTCCAAAAATTGATCTATTTCTTCCAATTCTGCTGGAACAACTTCTATTCGGAATAAGTGTGCATTCAACAGGTCATTTTCAACTCCTATCGGCTCCTCCCCCATGTCGATCCTTGACAAGTGGTTAGGACCTACATTTAGTTTCCCTAGTCTAATGATGACTTCAAATTCAAATTCTTGGAGTAGTAATAACTATTTGACAAATCCTCCCATGGTGCAAAGGTTTGTTGACGAGGTATTTCAATGCTTGGTGGTCAGTATAGAAGATAAAAGGGTTGGCTAGTAGGTAGTGTCAATAATTTTGTAGCACAAAGACCATACCTAATGCTTCCCTCTCTGTTGTCGAATAGTTTCGTTCTACTTTGTTTAGCTTTCTGCTGCTGTATACTATTGGATAGTCCATTCCATCATCCCCTGGTTGCATTAAGATCACACCTATTTCTAGACCTGATGCGTCGATATGCATATGGAATTTGATCGACCAATTTGGGAATCTGAGGATAGGTGTTTCAACTAGTTTCATTTTTAATGTATCGAATCATATATTACATTCCTCCATCTAGTCGAACTCCTGATCTTCTCTTAAGATTTCTTCCAATGGATAGGTCATATCTGAATAGCGTCTAATAAATTTTATGTAATATCCAGTATGTCCAGCAGTACCCTGACCTATTTTGGATTCACCGGTGGTTTCAAATCAAGGATAGTCTTTATTTTGGCAAAGTCGACCTTGATGCCTTCTTTGCATACAATGTGCCCTAGTAGTATTCCTATAGGGGTTAGGAAGATGCATTTATTTATGTTGAGATATAACTGGATTTTTCAGCATCATTCCAACATGACACTTAGCCATTTGCAATGATCTTTAAATATGGAGTAGATTTTCCAATCGTCAAAATATAATGCCATTGTTTTGTAGATGTATTCCTGAAATGTTTTCACAACAATTCTCGAAAATACCGCAGGTGCATTTTTTAGACCAAAAGGCATAACTTTGTAGGTGAATGAGCCGAATTCACATACGAATGTGGTCTTTTTCTGATCTTGTTTGGCTATTGGTACTTGGTAATACCCTAAGAATCCACCTGTAAATGAGTGGCATTCATGTCTTGCAACTTCATTTAATATTTCATCTGCGTATGGCGTTGGGAATGGGTCTGTTAGAGTGACTTTGTTTAGTTCTCTGAAATCGACACAAATCCTCAGTTTTTTCGGGTCGTGTTTCTTTGGCTGGATGACCATTCTGACTAGTCGATAGGGTAGATAGTTGCTGCTGCGAGCATATTATCAATCTCTTTCTTGACTATCTCTTTGTATTTATGAGCTAATTTGTATGGCCTTTTCTTCATAGGTTGAGCATCGAGTTTGATGTTGATCTTCATTTCACCTATTTCATGGACTAGCCCTTTGAGATATTTATAGTCTCAAACAAAGAAATACTAGAATTCTTTCAATAAGTTTATTATTTCAGTCGTTTGCTCTTCACTCCAGTAATCGCCAATTTTTGTCATTTTTGGTCGCTCATCATTTGATATGTCAAATTCTTTGGTTTTAATTTCTGCATCCAGCCATTCTGGTTCCTTGGCTTCATTGATCAGTTGACTCCCTTCTTTGAACTATGAAAATGTAGCAGGGAAGTCTACTGCAGTCATTCGGTCAGTGTCTTCTTTGTCAGTTGTGTCGAATTGAAGTACTGTTCGGATTGGTTTTGTTGTTTCTGAGTGGTATGATTTCCATCGAAAGATTTTTCTTTCTCTATTTTCATTTTCCATTTGCAGTATTGTCGACTATGGTATTACGTTGGTTTGAATTTTATTTCATGATATTTTCGGTCAATCATGGTTTGGTATCAGACTGTTGTTTCTAGTCAGTTCTATGAATGCTTTTATCTAATTTCGACTAGATTTTCATTTTGCGGTATAAAACTAAAGTCCTTGATGAAGTTTTATCTAAGTTCATTCCATTGGAACATTTCGCCTCATGCTTCTTCCATTTTATACGATTTATTTGGTAAGTCGGCTAGCGTAGACAGAAATAGATGTGGCCATGTATGTTTTTCTTTATAACCAATTCTTCTCCATTCTCTTTCGCATGTTCTTTTGTGCTCGTTTGGGTCTTTCCCTTGGATGAAGAAAGGTATTTGCACCTGTTTATTTCGTTTCCTTCCTCTGAATCTTTCTACAAAGTAAGTCGAAGTGGTTGTCCAAGTCTGCAGTCTCAACTGATGGGTGTCCCACCATCGAGCAACTTGTCCTGTAAGGGTTTCTACTAGGATTTGTAGTCGACCATGTTCACCTAGGTTCTTAGATACTTTCTCTATATGTAGAATTGGGGACTCTCTTTCTTTATACCTTGGGTTTTTCCTGATACTTGTATTTGTTGGGGTTAAGGTAGTATTCCTTAGTTTTCCTTTTGAATATTTTTGGGATGATGGAGACTGAGAAACATTGATGGGTTGGTTTTTTCCGTATAGCCTGAATGGTCCAACAACCCCTTGCTTGAGTTTCGTAGTTTTAGACTTCCCAATCATATAATTCTGTGTCTGAATTATATCCTACTGAGTCTTGGTTTCCTAAGTGAAGCTCACCATAGATATTGGGTTTAGTGTAGTCTTCATTATTTTGAATATGATATAACTGTCTGATGTCAACTTCTTCATCGATGGGTTCAATCCAAGGTTCACCTTGGGAATGGTGAATAGGGACAATAACTTTCTATCCATTCCATTTTAACTTTATCCTTTCTTTGTCTAAAGATATTGATGCTTTCATTTTTCTTCCCCATGGTTGACCTACCAAGGCTAGGAAGGAGCTGGAACCTTCTTTAGGGTCGATGATTTCAAAGTCAACTTTAGTCGATATTCCTTTTATTGTCGTATAGACATTTCTCCAAACCCCAATGGGTTCGATCAGCCCCTCATCGACTAACTTAAGGTATATGCCTGATTCATATAGTCGAGGTCTACCCAATTTTTCCCATCTATCTCGAGTCATAATATTTACTTGTGACCCGAAGTTGAGTACAACTTGTCGAACATGGTATCCTTCGATTTCCAGATCGACAAGTGGGTCAGCGTCACTCTTGTCTTTTTGGTTTAGACTACATATATTTTTGGTTTGTTTTTCTAGAATTATTACTGTGCTTCATATTATACAATAAGTCAATGAATTGAGACACTGATTTATCATTTTGTACTAAACATATTAATTATTCAACTGTGTTTTGTCGACTGCTTCCTGCCTAGCAAATTATTTAAACATGTCTAATGCGTCATTATATAGTTGTTTTTGTTTTGTTGGGTTAGGATAATCATTCTTTTCTTTGATTTTACTTATATGTGGATTATCATTTCCAATTTTTGTCCCTTGTCGGGTTACTATGTGCAGGTTCTTTGTATTTATTACATCATGTTTTTGAACACGTGATAATAAATGAACGTTTTTTGTTTTTATTAATCTTGTTGAGCATGGTGGGAAAATTCTCTAATGAGTGATCGCCCACACCACAGCTAGTGCAAAACTTTAGATCAGTTCTATCCTTGTATGGATAGTTTGCGTAAAGCACTCGCTGGGTCGTCATGGTTGATTGTCGCAATTTCCAGAGAATTGTCCTTGACCTCCATATCCTCCACGATGATTGTCGAATTGGTGCTCATACCAAAGACCTTCATATCTTCGATTATTCGGCTCATTTTGATCGTTGGTTCTTTGGATATTACCATTATTCTGTGCGACTGCATTCGTTTGGTAAACGGCTTCACAGTTTTGTCGATTCTTCAAGTTTAAGTGGCAGTTGGCAGTTGTGTGCCTTTTTACTTCACAAATTGCACACCATGATGCTTTTCCATTCTTCATGTTATACGAGCACTCTTTCATTGTACGTTCCCCATGTTCTTGGAAAATGTCACAGAAGCATTTCGTATGAACAAAATGAACGTCCTGCTGACTTATGTCTTATCGACAGTTATCTTTAGTGTGTCCAGCCGTGGAGCATTTTGTGCACTAGACATCCTGATTCTTGAGGTTTATCTCTTTCAAATATTTTTGCATGATTTCTAACTGTTCTTCCAGGCTAGTGTTGACTTGATATGCTAGGTAATTTTCATCCATCTCTACTTGCAGAGCTTTGGTAAGTGCATCTTTGTATGTCTTAAATGTCTCCAAGCTTATGTTCCACTTGATTTTCTGTGATATACCTATCAAAAACCACTGAATTAATAGTTGTTCATCAATTACATAATCTAGTTGGCTGAGGAGGTCTTTCCATCTCTTATCATATTCCCGGACAGACTCTGCTGGTTTCTGAGATGTTGTTTTCAACTTTTTGGCTGCCAGATGTTTTGCATCTGGATTTTTAAAGAAAGATAAGAATTGATCCTTAATGTCAGCTTTGGATGCTTGGGGATTTCTCTCAATATATGTCATATACCAATTCAGTTCTCTTTTCCGTAAAGCACCAATGAACTGTGCCATTTGTCATTCTTCGACTGTAACTTGATTTGCCTCCCATATTGACTCACAAACAAACCAATGTCATCTAGGGTCTTTGTCACCCTCATAGAGGAGGATATGTGTTGATCCATGACCCATGTTGGTATCACTATCTCCTCTAGGAGGTGGTGCTGGCGGTGGTGGTGGGGGTGGTAGTGGGATACTTTACGTATTGTTTTGTTCACAGCTGTTGTCGATGAAACTATCGTTCCCATTGGTCATTTTGTTTGTCGTTTATTCTCTGACAAGCGATTGGGTCAGGTCAACTTCTTCTGTTGATGTCCAACTGCACTGACGTGTCTGTAGGTCTGACTGTTCTGAGTTTTTCAAAACTATGCTTGGCAGGGGGGGTGCTCCTTCATGTGTCGGGTAAAGCAAGTGGATACTTCGGTTAGAAGGGTATGCCTGAAGTGTTAACCAATTTCCTTCCTCTGGCCGACGAATTACTAAATGATTATCTTCATTTACTTCATCATCTAGTCGGCTCCATATACCAAAATCACTAGCTCTTAGTCGCAATTCTTCTTCAACAATGGATTGAATTTGGGTACTCGGATCCATTGGAGACAGAGTTCTTACCTCCTGGGGAATTTCTAGTTGGAGAGATTCTCACTTCTCTATCCACAAGTCTTCTTCCATGCATGATGCCTCTTCATCAATGCCTTATTTATGTCAGTCATGACCTGACTTTGGAGGATTTCTTTCTTGTTCTATCATCCCAGTGGTCATTCTTCTTTGTAGCGCTATAGACTGTTATTTTTTCAACATTAAGCTAGCATTATGTTAAGATCTTTACTGAGAGAATAAAAAGTACAACAATAAAACATAAGCACATCGCAAGAGACAAGAGACACAAAGAGTTTTCCTCGGGGAAACCATAAAGGATAAAACCCCACAACTTTCTCAGAGATAGAATCAGCACCAAAACAGTAAAAGCCCCAAAACAGTAAGTGATCTCCCAACAACAGTAGTCTTCTACTTGTCTAGTCCCAGTGTATTTCCTTCCTCACTAATGTGCTCCACTTGAGTGAGTGAATGATGTGTGTTATAAATAGAGAGGCTCACTCTCTATTTATATTCTTTCGTTCACTTGAAGTGCACTCAATCATGTCGGCCTCACTTAACAATTACTTACTAGAGCTGACATCTCTATGAGTGTCTAATAACCCTAGTGCCCCGAAACTTTGGGGACTTTAACAATGACTTGACATGACTTGTTTACATTATTGATCCTCCCGATTGGAACATTGGGGCATGACAACATGACTCAAATAAATAATAGATACATCCCGGAATAAACATCGGGTTACAATACATAAGATACATAGATGAATACATTTCGAAGTTACAAATACATCAACACTCCCTCTTAACTAGGAAGGTATTCTTTCGACACAATTTTTAGCACTGGTCTTCTTCTCTGTATCAACTAGATCATCTTCGTCTTCAAGTCATCTTTGTCTGGATCATCTCTCGATCTAGATCATCATGGGACATCATCACTGGATCTGGATCATCACTCGATCTGGATCATCACTGGCTATCATCACTAGATCTGGATCATCACTGGATTTGGATCATCACTGGATCTGGATGATCACTTGATCTGGATCATCATCACTGGATCTCGATCATCACTCGATCGTCACGGGTTCTATCTCATGATTCTTCTCGTCATAGGAAGTTCTACAAAGCCAGCCCTTTTTCATGCTGGTTGTAGGCCTAGCCTCCATGTAGGTCTTTCGCCCAGCACTTACATCTGCCCTACTCGTCAAAAAGGCACTCCCAACACTCACATATGATCATGTAGGAACCAATCCTATAATCATATCAGAAAGGCCCAGCACTCATATTCACCAGCATGATAGGAACTCAAACTACTATCATCTGTGAAATGGCTCAGCACTTACAACCACCAGCATGATAGGAGCCCAGACTACTATCATCTGTGGAAAGGCACAGCACTCACATCCACCAGCATGGTACGAACTCAAACTACTACCATCTGTGGAAAGGCTCAGAACTTATAATCACCAGCATGGTACGAACTCAAACTACTACCATATGTGAAAAGGCACAACACTTATAGTCACCAGCATGATAGGAACTCAAACTACTATCATCTGTGAAATGGCTCAGCACTTACAACCACCAGCATGATAGGAACTCAAACTACTATCATCTGTGAAATGGCTCAGCACTTACAACCACCAGCATGATAGGAACTCAAACTACTATCATCTGTGGAAGGTCCACTACACTTACATCTAAGTACATGGGAACACATCCCTCAGTCACATCAGAAAGGCTCTCAGTCCTAGACTGAGGATCCCTGGTACCTAACCAGGTAGCTCCATTCAAAGAATGGCAGTAGCCCTTATATCTGACACTAAGTCAGAATGGCTTAGCACTCATATATGACATGGGAGGAACCTAATCCTTTAGCCATGACAGAATGGCTTTAGCCCTTACATCTGATCAAGTGGGAACACATCCCTCTGTCACATCAGAATGGCCATGCACTCATATCTGATCATGTGAGAACAAATCTCACGATCATATCAGAATGGCCCTCAGTCATAAACTGAGTTTTCCTGGTACCTCACCAGGAAGCTCCATTCCAAGAATGGCAATAGCCCTTATATCTGATCATGTAGGAACCAATCCTACAGTCATATCAGAATAGCTTAGCACTCACATCTGTCATGGAAGGAACCATTCCTCTCACCATGACAGAATGGTTCAGCCCTTATATTTGACCTGCTCGTCAGAATGGCTATGGATCTCAGCACTCATATCAGTCATGGAAGGAACCAATCATCTCACCATGATGGAATGGCTCAGCCCTTACATTTGACCATGGAAGGAACCAATCCTCTCACCATGTTAGAATGGCTATGGGACTCATCACTTTCCCTTGGAGGAAACCTCGATCTGGAGAACTCCAAGCTTCTTCATGAAGTACTCGAACTTTTCTCTAGCTAATGGCTTCATCAATACATCAACTATCTGTTCCTCCATCACAATATATTGGAGCTTCACTACTCCCCTCTACACCATATCCCTGATATAGTGATACTTGATCTCGATATGCTTCGACTTGTCATGGAACACTGGATTCTCTGACAACTTTACGCAACTCTAGTTGTCACAATGTATACAAGTAGCATCCAATTGGAGATCAAATAAATCAGACAGTAGCTTCCACAGCCATACTTCCTCACAACTAGCTGAACAAGCTGCGACATACTCTGCTTTAGCTGTACTCAGTGCCACACAGGATTGCTTCCTGCTAAACCAAGAGATCACACTTGATCCCATACTGAAGCAACATCCTGAAGTACTCTTCCTGTCGATGGCACTGCCTGCCCAATATGAATCAACATAAACCTCTAGGTTAATCTTTTGATTCGCATCATACTTGAGCCCATAATCAACTGTACCCTTCAGGTACCTCAGAATATGCTTTGCAGCATTCAAGTGAACACTTCTCGGATCTGTCAAATACTGGCTCAAGGTGTTCACAGCAAAGCAAATGTCTGGTCTCATGTTCATCAGGTACATCAATGACCCAATCATCTAACGATACATCGTAGCATCAACCGACTCTGATGAAGCATCACTCAATAGCTTCAGGTTCGATGCCATAGGTGTGGTCATAGCCTTCCAGTCCATCATCCCAAACCTCTTCAGGATCTCTACTGCATACTTCCCTTGTCCAAGAAAGATTCCATCTGTACTCTGCCACACCTCCATACCTAGAAAGTAATGCATCATCCCCAAGTCCTTCATTTCGAACTCAGCAGCAAGATTTCTCTTCGTATCAGCAATCAACCCATCCATTCCTATCACGAACAAATCATCTACATATAGTAGAAGCATCACTAGGTTGTCACCTTCAACCTTGTAGTAAAGGTTGGAGTCTGCTTTACTCTTGGTAAAGCCCAAACTGGATAGAAAGCTGTCAATTCTGCCGTACCAGGTCCTGGGTTCCTGTTTCAAACCATACAGGGCTTTCTTCAATCTACATACATGAGACTCTCTGTCATGTGTCTCAAAACCGAGTGGCTGTTCTACATATACTTCCTCTTCCACTACACCATTCAAGAAAACAGTCTTGACATCCATCTGGTGTATCTTCCATTTCATCACTGCAGCCAGAGAAAGTACTGATCTGATGGAAGTGTATCTAGATACAGGTGCAAAGGTCTCTTCATAGTCTATTCCCTCTTTCTGAGAGAAACCTCGAGCTACAAATCTTGCCTTATACTTTTCAATGCCACCATCTGCAGCATGCTTGATCTTGTAGATCCATTTGGAAGTTACAACTGACTTCCCGTCTGATCTTGGGACAACATCCCAAACATCATTCTTCATGATCGATTGGTATTCTTCGATCATAGCATCCTTCCATTCTTTTTGTTTTTCTGCTTCTTCATAACTGGAAGGTTCTTTATCAATGAAATCACATAGTAAAGCTACATACTCGGAATTGGATCTGGTTCTCTTTCTTTCTCTGTGATTTTCTTCTGGAGCCCCATATATTTCCACACCTTGGATAAGTTCACGTACCCAAGTAGGTTTCCTCTTATGAGGATTCTTTTCCAAAGGTGGATCTACAGGTCTTTGTGGTTCCTCGAACTCTTGATCTTCTTCTTGATCTTCTTCATTCATGATTGTATCATGAATTCTGGGTGCTTCTGCTTCTGCTTCTTCAGGTTCTTCAGCAGGTCTCTTTCTGGATTTGTTGTAAGTTGTGTCTTCATCAAATGTCACATCCATGCTGATGTCAATCTTCTTGTATCCTGGGAAATAGATTCTATAAGCCTTCGAGCTTTCAGAGTATCCCACAAATATGCCCTTCTTTCCTGAAGGATCTAATTTTGTTCTCTTCTCTTTTGGAATGTGTATGTGCACGGGACAGCCAAATATTCTGAGATGGCTGACTTCTGGTTTCTTGCCGGAGAACACTTCTTCAGGAGTCTTGTTCTCGAGTACTCTATGTGGAGTACGGTTTTGTACATACATTGCTGTTCTGGTAGCTTCAGCCCAAATATGCATAGGAAGATCTTGATCATGAAGCATTGCTCTTGCATCTTCCATGATAGTTCTATTCTTCCGTTCCGCAATCCCATTCTATTGTGGATTATAAGGAGTGGACAACTCCCTCTTAATCCATGATTCTTTTCATAGCTCTTTGAATTCATTCGAAGTGAATTCTCCACCATTATCTGATCGAATGGTCTTGATCTTCTTTTCAGTATGTTTTTCGATCAAGGCTTTGAATTCCTTGAACTTGCTGAATACTTCATCTTTGTTCTTCATAAAGTAAATCCATGTCTTTCTAGAAAAATAATCAATAAAAGAAACATAGTATGCATACCCACTTAGTGAGTTTGATGACATAGGACCGCATACATCGGAGTGGATGACTTCCAAGATACCTTTGGCTTTGCTTTCGCTGCTGGGAAATGTCTTCTTTGTATTCTTCCCTTTCGCACATCCTTTGCAAACTCCATCATGTTTTGCTTGGAATTTTGGAAGACCTTCAACAGCTTTGCTTGCAATAGGTAGTGCTATGTAATGCACATGTGCAAGCCTTCTATGCCAAAGTTCATTTGGATCTACCGTGTCATGGATCAAGGCTTGTTCTCGATGGCCCTTCAATTTGTACAAGCCTCCTTCTTGTTCTCCAATCACTACCGCA
The DNA here is from genome assembly GCA_001517045.1 of Pseudotsuga menziesii. Taxonomy (NCBI): domain Eukaryota; kingdom Viridiplantae; phylum Streptophyta; class Pinopsida; order Pinales; family Pinaceae; genus Pseudotsuga; species Pseudotsuga menziesii. Next base: position 90,093 of record LPNX010445206.1, read on the forward strand.
TCATCGATAGTCTTTCCTTTTGGCCACATGATGACTTGACCATCTATGAATGTAAGCCGCATTCCTTTTGCATCCAATGCTGAAATGAATAGAAGGTTCTTCTTGAGTCCTGGCACAAACAATACTTCTTTCATTGTTAGAGACTTACCAGAGTCTAGCTTATAAGAAGATTCCCCACTACCTTTTAATGGATATTGGTAGTCATCTCCTAGTTTCACCTTGTGAGGTGATTCATGTTCTGATAGTCTTACAAAGGATTCCTTGAATCCCATAATATGTTTGGAAGCCCCACTGTCTATAAGCCAATCATCACTTCCATGAGAGATGTTACCTGTGAGAGCGGAGATCAAGACATATTCATCCTCGCTTGAAGAGTCTTCACTTTCATATCTGGATTTCTTCTTGGATGGTTCATCATCCTCTGTAGCATGAGCATGATGTCTTCTTTTGTTCCCCTTATTCTTATGAGAGTGAATCTTGTTCTTAGGACAATCTTTTGCAAAGTGTCCTCTTTCATCACATGTATAACATCTTAATCTAGATAGATCCTTTTTAGAGTGAGAGCTCTTACCTTTGGAGTAATGAGGATTTCTTCTTCCCTTCTTGGAATGAACTGTGAGGGCTTGATCTTCACTTCCCATCTTCTCTTCTCGGGCTGCTATTCAAGATTTTTCTTGAGAAAATTCTTCCCATAGTCTTCTGAACTTGACTAACTTCTTTCTAGCATAGATTCCTTGATTGAAAACATCCCATGACCTAGGGAGGCCATTCAAAGTAGTCATCACAATCTCTGCATTTTCCACTTCTTCATCAATAGCTTCTAATTGCTCTTTTATTTGAGAAACTCTTGTGAAGTAATACTGGATAGTTTTTGCATTCTGAATCTTCACATTCTTCATTTGGTTCCTCAGGGTCATCTTCCGATTGATGTTCTTTCCTTCAAACAATTTGGTTAGGGCATCAAACGTAGCTTTAGGTGTCTTGAGAGAGGACACCTGTGGGATAAGGTGATCCTTGATAGAATCAGCAATGATCCTGTTTTCCATAACCATGTTCTTCTTATGTAATTCCTTTGCCTCATCTCCCTCTGGAACTGGAACCTCCTCATGAATGTAGGAGTCTAATTCATTCTCTTCCAGGACCAGGGAGATCCTATACTTCCAGGCTCAGAAGTTTTCAGCTCCCTCAAGCTTTTCATCAAGCTTGGTATGATGAGACATCTTTAAATGAGAACCTCAAATGGAAATACAAAAAGATTTTAGATATTACCAGGTTCAAGATGTCGGATTTGAAACTTGGGCTAAAATCCTGCAGAGCTGGTTCAGGAGCAAATTAGGGTTTTGCTTTTTTGGAGTTCTGTCCACCCAAATTCCTTGAAATTTGTCCCTAACTTCGATTTTGGGGAGGAGATCAATCCAAGCCTGGGCTCAATGAAAAATTCCTCTTCTGTAAAAATCCCTAATTTCCAATAGTAGTGACAGGTCCAAAACTGAAAAACCTCAGAATTGGATTGTGTTTCGACAGAAAGATGCGCCCTAAGGAGGAGAGTTGTTCCACCTTATTTTTGCTGAAAATCTGTGGAGGAAGATCCACAAACTAGGAATCCCTAGTTCCCGTAGCTGCACAGTGTCTTCTTCTCAGGTTAGCTTTGATACCATGTTAGTTTTTCAACATTAAGCTAGCATTATGTTAAGATCTTTACTAAGAGAATAACAAGTACAGCAATAAAAAATAAGCACATCACAAGAAACAAGAGACACAAAGAGTTTTCCTCAGGGAAACAATAAAGGATAAAACCCCACAACTTCCTTAGAGATAGAATCAGCACCAAAACAGTAAAATCCCCAAAACAGTAAGTGATCTCCCAACAGCAGTAGTCTTCTTCTTGTCTAGTCCCAGTGTATTTCCTTCCTCACTAATGCGCTCCACTTGAGTGAGTGAATGATGTGTGTTATAAATAGAGATGCTCACTCTCTATTTATATTCTTTCGTTCACTTAAAGTGCACTCAATCATGTCGGCCTCACTTAACAATTACTTACTAGAGCCGACATCTCTATGAGTGTCTAATAACCCTAGTGCCCCAAAACTGTGGGGACTTTAACAATGACTTGACATGACTTGTTTACATTATTGATCCTCCCGATCGGAACATCAGGGCATGACAACATGACTCAAATACATAATAGATACATCCTGGAATAAACATCGAGTTACAATACATAAGATACATAGATGAATACATTCCAAAGTTACAAATACATCAACATAGCCTACTCTCTTCTTTCCTCCCTTCTTTTTAGCCTCTTCTCCCTTTCTAACCTCTACAAGTTCAATGTACTTTTATGTGTCACTGTCCATTTGATTTCCTTTTTAGGTTGACTTTTCATTGTTGGTGATGGTATTTTTCTATAGTTGACTAGAATCCTTTTTACTCTACCCCGACACATGACCACCTACCCCCCCATATCCTACCCGACGCTTTAGAAAGCTCAGATAGTTCTATTTATTTTCTTAGGAAGTACTCCCACTCCCTTTTGGCAATAAATTTTTCCCACTTCTTCTGTTTCTCCACCCAATTGGAATTTGGTGGCGGTTTGCGTAGTGATGGACGAGGCTCTACGATATGGCCCACTCCCTTCGAGATTAGGAATTTGAACAAAATGGTTGGTAAGGAGCAAAGGAACTGCTCGATGAGGTCTGTATAAAACCTTCTCTTGATGCTTTCAACCAAAACTCTTTCCTCCACGGCTTGTTCTTCGCAAAATTTGTCTGTGATATTTTAAAACCACTCTGACAAGTTTGTTTGTCCGCCTCAAATTAGTTTCTCTAGTATCTCTTGGTCTTTAGTTGCTTCCGAATTTTTCATCCAGAAGTTTTTTCAAAAGCTGAGGTACTGAATCTACAAAATTCTCATATGTTTCAGTGAATAATTTCTCCTTCTCCTGAGTAATGGTCAATCTATTTCTCCTTGCGTAAATCTGCAAATAATTTGCTATCTTATGCTAAAGGATGATTTTAAGGAACCCTACTTATTTAAAAGTGTATAAATGTTGGCGAATATTACCAATTCTTAAAACGCCAACTATAAAATGATTGGCGATATTTTTTAAAAAATATTTTAATTTCCAAGTATTTTATATCGTTTATATAATAATTTGGCGATTTTTAGGGTGAAAAAATTTTACCCCATCAAAATTGAGCGAAACATGGCTTCAAAAAATGCAAAATGGCGAATATATTTGGGAGGAAAACAAGGAAAAATAGCCCACTGGGCTAAAATTCGCCCCTAAAATTATCCCTGCGAGTCCCACCAATTCTTAATCTCTTTCTCTAATATCATCTGCTTATGGTCATTACGTCCATATATGTACTATCGGCAATGGAACCAATGTTGTAATCTCACAGATCACATAGGGTTACCAAAGATACAGATAGAAACATATAATCATAACAGACACAAGAGATAGAATGGTAAGGTAGAATAACAATTGTATTAATAAGTCACATGACGGTCCATACATACATGAAATTGAACCAAGTTCTCATCTGGCTCAATAGCCTAGTATATATGATTACAAACGGTTACAAGTAAATACCTGTCCGTTTGGTCAACCGGCATGACTTTATGTGGTCGACCTAATCTCCAATTAGTTTGCTATTTGACTAGTCGGCTGATTGACTAGCTCTTCCAACAGCACATAGCTGCAAGATCCGTAGCTCAATAGCCTCCTACTGCTACTAGACTCCTTTCTGAGTCTTCCCTTCCACTAACTCTAACCCAAACATAGCAAAAATGGTGTCCTTGGATCTAGACAACCAAACCGAAAACAACCAACAAAAGAGGTCAACAAAAAAAACCAACAAAATACAACCAAGTCCAACCCTTATACATAATGGGTTCTTCTTATTTATAACTTCTATCATACCACGTAGGGTCAACTACATACTGCTCATCAGTTACAGGTTGTGATCAGCTGTTAGAATATGTTGTCATGGACTGACACAAGGCACTATCGGTCTGACTTACAAAATATTCCTTCATATGTGCATTGCCATAGGCTTACACCGTCTTTAATGACCATGATCGTCACCTATCTCTTTCCAGTTGTTATCACCTTTATGCATGTACGCTTACCTTTCCTCCGCCTCGCACATCTTTATTCTGCCTGCATTGGTCTCTTTGCTTCCTTTGTGACCTCTCTTCCTTTCTGTCGCTCGTACAACATACCTTCCTTTGCTTGCACGCAAGCTTATTCCTTGTTTGCTTTCCTAGCCCAACAGGCCCCCAACACTCACATGTGGCTCATCCCGAGCCACTAAGCAAAAATGGACTTGTCTTCAAAAAGTTTTAGCCGCAAAACTTACTGCTTTTCCTACAAAATTTTATGACTCTAGTATTGATTGCGTCATAGGACCAACCTTGTCCTGAAACTCTTGCACCATCTGTTGCACCCCCGCAACTTCGTCTGATTCCTCTTCTTCCTGTGAGGCCAATTGTTCTACTTGGTCGGAATTGATATGTTCCAATAGACCTGCGTCTGCTGACTGTGCAATAGTCTCAAGTTTTTCCTTCAGCAGTTGAAGAACGTTGGTGATGCATGCTGCTTCTAACTAGTGCACTCCAACTTTTTCTTCCCTATCCCTCTCTCTATCTTGAAGAGCCTGGAACTCCTACTATAGTCACTTCATTTCGGTCATCTTGGCCACCTTCTCATGGAAGGCCAGCTTCTTCATGTCTACTTTCTCTGCAGCAATTTTTTCTTCAACTGCGTGTGTTAACACCCTTATGTTGAACAAATTGAGAAAGAAATGCGGTCAAGAAATGATAAAGGGATACATAAAACTTGGTAAAGGTTAGTAGTCTCGAGTCCCTTATTAAAAGTGCGCATTTTGGTTAATTCATTGCAAAATTCGAAGGTGTAGATTTATGGATGTGAAAATCTACGATTGATAATTGATCCCCTAGGAAAGTTGTGCAAGGAATAAGTTTTGATGGAGAGGCAGAAGTGGTTAACAAGGAAAAAAGATCAACGGCTGAGTATTAAAGTAAATAATATCTACGGTTGTAAGATAATCTGCAGAGTAAAGATGCATGCTTTAAAAAAATGAAAAAAAAGGCTAGCAGAATACGTAGAACCAATTTTGATCTAACGGTTTAGACAAAAAGTGAAATCTTATCAATGGTCATCATCCATTCCGGAGTGCAAAGCTGTGAGATAATTAAAAAGGAAGAGTGGTAGCGGAATTTAAACCGCTTGCCACGTGGTGACTTTAGGTGAGTTCTGTGGGGAAAGCGGTAAAGGAAAAACCACTTGGTAAAGGCTCCGGAATAATCCATTGTATAAAAAGTGAAGTTGACCTAGTTAAAAGTCATTTCAATTACACACTATGGGTGAAAGAGAAGTGGACAGTGCGCCATCTTTTCCAAAGTCAACTTCTACGTATCCACAGTCACAGGTAAGCCTTGAAACACTGAAACTTTATTCGAAGAATTGTCGCCATTGTTTATTATGGAGAAGGAACAGGGTTTAGGAGTATTATGCATAGTATTGGATGAGAGAAAAGAGGTTGTTGTTGATAGGGAAAGAAATGTATGTGACCCTGTTCTGTCAGTTGGTAGTGTATCAGTTTCAAAGGATCATTTGTGGGAGTATAATTCCCAAGGGAATGATATTTTGAATGTCTGCAGTTCTTTCTCATATTATTTTTCTATTGAACAAACCCTACCTTATCCTAAATTTGTCAAGTGGTGCGCGAACAGTTATTCTACTTCCGAAAGAGTTATTATGAGCCATACCATGTCAAAAATACTTTGTAAAGTTGATGTAAAAACTGTTTGCGGGATATTGAGTCTGCTTGATAATTTCCCTGATAGCTGTGAGTCTTTGAATGAGCAGGTCTTAATTGAAATGTATAAAAATTGTAGAACTGAGGTCAGATGCCAATTTCTATCCAGTATTCTGAAAGATGGTCAGTCGTTAGAAGGTCTTTTTCTGCCATACAATGTTAATATTTTCAAGAAGGAAGTACAGTCAGTCATGTCGTTGGTCAGTCAAATTTTGGGTTTGGATAATGATATTAATATCAATGAAGTCATTTTAGGTTTCTTTTTTACTATAGGTTCGATTGACCCTGAGTCCCATTTAATCCGTTGTTTTAATTTTCATGAGTATCTAGCCGAGGTTATCCATGCCTAGTTGGTCGAATTCCCTAAAGTCAGGTTCTTTAGATATCAGTCGTATTTACTGAACATGCTGTTGTGTTCTAATGTGTCGGAATTATAGTTCTTGTCAACCATTTTCTCTCTGGATCTCCTAAAGCAAATTAACATGTTTGAGTTTGTAAATACAATCATGGCTGAGATTTATAAATTGTTGTTTGATAATGTCTTACCAAGGGTGTTAGAAGAAATGAGACTTATGCTGCAGTCTTCCTCAAAGGAAATAATAGGAGATTGGTTCTTGTATAAATATTTTACTATTCTAATAGTGTGTGGGTTCACTGGGGAACCATACAGGTTACCTGCTTTTCTGACTCCAAGATTATTTGCACTTGATTTTATGAGACAGAAGTTATGTGCAGAAGAAGAACATTCTGGGGCATTTAAGAAGTCTTCCAATGTTAAATTTCCTCTTAAAGTTGGTCTGTTACACCCCAAATGTGCAACAATGGAAGATCATGGATAAATTAAGAAAGACCAAGTACATACTTCATTCGTGAAAACAGGTGTTGCAGTTCGTGAAGCTGGTTGTTCGACATACCTTCCAGTCGCTACGTTTGCTATAATCAAGCAATCTGTTGTTTGAATCAAAGCATGTAGTTAGTATTCCTAGTTATTAGGGATATGGTTACAAAAAAATTGATTAACATATTAATTGGTTATTGATCTTCTTGGTAAGAAACTAGTTTTGTATATATTTGAATTTATTTGATGTATTGGGGGTTGGAACCCATATGTTTGGACTGATATTTTTTGAGAACTTATGATTTTTGAATGAAATAACAGAGCCAAATGTTGTTTGATATTCATAGATTCATGTGTTGTTTATGTTACAGTTTGTGCCTTCTTCCCATGTGATTGTCTCCTAAGTGCTTACTTTCCATTCTGTTTTCTTCATATCTGAACCTAGTGTTTAATAGTTTCAGAATTTATACATGTTATGCTCTGGCTATTGTTTCAGATATTTCACAAATATGTCTTCTAAAGTTGATATGGAATTCATCTTGTGATGCTCTATATTGATGGACTGTTCATGTTTCTCTCCTATCGCCTGAAAATCAATGAATGAATGTGATTGGATTATTATCTTACCTTTGTTGGGATTTCGTGTATGAAGCTTTGCATTATATTTATATGTTTTGACTCCATTGCCCAATGGTTATATGTGTTGTTTCAACCATCTGCAAAACTTAAATTATTGATTTCAATATCTGGCGTTGTTAAAATTTATATCTGAGAGATCCCTCTCTAGAAGAAAAGTCAGTTTCTTTCCAAAGTGGTTTTCGTTGTTACCTTAAGATTACCTTTACAACCTTGGGTATATTTTGAGTGATAACAAATTGGCGCCTTTGCCAGGGAACGAAGGTACAAATATTCCCTGGGTATGAACGACATAGTTTCATATTTTATTTTTGATGGTGAACAACAATCAGATATCAGTAAGGTTGTGCATATTTCACCTGGTGACTCCATCTTCGAAGAATCCAGTTTTCAGAATTCCTATGGCAAATCCACTGTCAAAAGATTGCAAAAATTTGAAGAGTTGATTCAGTTTATTCATTTGTCGAGATGAGTTCTTTGTCTGCAAGGTATGCTCCTATGAATCATGCTCACATTCATGGTTTTCCAAATCGAATACCTAAAGTAGATTGGAAAACATGTCTTCCAAAGTTTAAAGATCAAAAAAATGATGATGATACCCTTCATTTGGTTAGATTTCATATGCATATACATAAGCTCGGAGTTAAATTGCACGAGGATTCTTTAATGAAAATGTTCATGGCTACTTTAGAAGGGGATGCAAGGTCATGGTATGCAGGGTTACCATCAGAAATTTTGTTTTCCCTTACTGATTTGCATACGGTATTTCATGAACATTACAAAAACCAATACCCCTCCTTGTTGTTGGTTCAAGATTGTTGTACGCATGTTAAAGGTTTCATTGGAGATTTGGAAAACATGTATAGTGATGATGAGTTAGTGGATGAAGAGATTTTGGAAATTTTATATGAGAACCCATTTTAGAAAAAAGAAATGCAAATTAGCTATCTTCACATTCAAGAAAAATCTCAACAGTTAATAATTTCTTCCTCGACTGAAAGAGATGTGAGCCAAAACTCTGATTCAACCAGCTACATTTCTTTTCTTGAAGTAGATGATAATTTGCAGCAGTCTTGTCAATCTTTGTGTGACCAAGAAGGAAGTTGGGATGGTCAATCAAACCCTTCTTCATATTATTCAACTTCCAAAGTTTTTTTTCAAGATGAGGCTGCTTATTCCCAATCAGAAAATTCCTTTTTGCAGTAGCAATTTCTTCTAAGTTCTAATGCTTCTGTGGGTGATTACATAAAGAATTCTAATTCTGTAAATTTTCAGTATTACAGTCCCTCCACATATTTATTTTCTGAAAATGCAATTAAAGAGAAATCATACCTTGGATTAGAATTGGAAAAAAGATATGAGCATGAAGATGATGAACCTAGTGATGTGAAAGAAGAGGGTTATACTCTTGATTGTTTTTCTGATGATTGCGGTCAGCTTGTTAAAAATTATGTTTGTGATGGTTTTAAAGAAAATTTTAGTCTACTTATATATAATGAAAAGGAAGAGCAATCATTCCATCAATCTCAGTATGTGAAAGAACCAACAGTGTTCAATAAACAAAGGAATCACAAAGAAGGAGAGGAGGACTCTCAATGGGATGTTTCTTTAAATCTTTCCAATTCAGAAACATTTTGTCAAGAAGACATCTTTCTGCTTAATCTTGTTGAAGAACAAAATGATATTCCTCTTGAAGTGATTCAGAAGAATGGAGTTGTAAATTTAGAAATATTAAATGAAGTTGCTGATATATCATTTAAAAACAATCATGAGAATTCCTTTCAAATCTCTTTTAAAGATCGGTTTGACAGTATGCAAGAAGAGTTACGTTTTGGAAAGCATTCTAATGGTAAGCAAATAACGGAGTATATTGAAGGTTGTCATGCTTTTTATGATCCAGTAGCAGAATACATGGATAAATTTTTCAGATGGGGTAGTTGTTTATGCGTTTGTAGCAAAGGATAATTTTTTCATCATAACCTATTACTATTTTGTTCTTATGTTCTAATTTCAATCAAGCATGAGGAAGAAATGGGATTATTGGAAAAATTGCTTGATTGGCTTCATTGGAAGTTAGAGTTTACTTGATTGCGCATTGGTGCTCAATAAAGTAGGGTAGGTAAGTAGGTGTAAATAAGTTTGCATGCTGAGCATTTCTTTTAGCAGTTTCAAGTTTGATTTTAGTCTTCAGAGAATGGGTGACAGTTTACAGGTTGAAAGGAATTTGTTTATAGTAGTGGTTTAGTTTATGGTTCAAACTATAACATGTTGAAGATTTCAGAGAAAGATTGAGAGCGACCCAATGTATTTGACACTTGGTCTACGGGGTTCTTTGCTACCTCGTAGGGAGGATAGCATCCTAAGTGGAGCTAGTTGTTAACACCCTTATATTGAACAAATTGAGGAAGAAATGTGGTCGAGAAATGATAAAGGGATACATAAAATTAGTAAAGGTTAGTAGTCTTGAGTCCCTTATTAAAAGTGCGCATTTTGATTAATTCATTGCAAAATTCGAAGGTGTAGATTTATGGATGTGAAAATCTACGGTTGATAATTGATCCACTGGGAAAGTTGCGCAAGTAATAAGTTTTGACGGAGAGGTAGATGTGGTTAACAAGGAAAAAAGATCAACGGCTGAGTATTAAAGTAAATAATATCTATGGTTGTAAGATAATCCACGGAGTAAAGATGCATGCTTTAAAAAAATGAGAAATGCTAGCGGAATACGTAGAATCGATTTTGATCCAACAGTTTAGACAAAAAGTGAAATCTTATCAACGGTCATTATCCATTCTGGAGTGCAAAGCTATGAGATGATTAAAAAGGAAAAGTGGTAGCAGAATTTAAACTGCTTACCATGTGGTGACTTTGGGTGAGTTTCGCGGAGGAAAGCGGTAAAGGAAAAACCACTTGGTAAAGGCTCCGAAATAGTCTGTTGTATAAAAAGTGAAGTTGACCTAGTTAAAAGTCATTTCAATTGAACGCTGCGGGTGAAAGAGAAGTGGACAGTGCACCATCTTTTCCAAAGTCAACTTCTGCGTATCCACAGCTACATGTAAGCCTTGAAGCACTGAAACTTTGTTCGAAGAATTGTCGCCATTGTTTATTATGAAGAAGGAACAATGTTTAGGAGTATTATGCAGAGTATTGGATGAGAGAGAAGAGGTTGTTGTTGATAAGGAAAGAAATGTATGTGACCCTGTTTTATCAGTTGGTAGTGTATCAGTTTCAAAGGAGAATTTGTGGCAGTATAATTCGCAAGGGAATGATATTTTGAATGTCTGTAGTTCTTTCTCATATTATTTTGCTATTGAACAAACCCTACCTTATCCCGAATTGGTCGAGTGGTTTGTGAACAGTTATTCTTTTTTCGAAAGAGTTATTATGAGCCATACCACATCAAAAATACTTTGTAAAGTTGATGTGAAAACTGTTCGCGGGATATTGAGTCTACCTGATAATTTCCCTGATAGCTGTGAGTCTTTGAATGAGCAGGTCTTAATTGAAATGTATAAAAATTGTAGAACTGAGGTTAGATGCCAATTTCTATCCAGTATTCTGAAAGATGGTCAGTCATTAGAAGGTATTTTTCTGCCATACAATGTTAATATTTTCAAGAAGGAAGTACAGTCGGTCATGTCGTTGGTCAGTAAAATTTTGGATTTGGATAATGATATTCATATCAACGAAATCATTTTAGGTTTCTTGTTGAGTATAGGTTCAATTGACCCTGAGTCCCATTTAATCCATTGTTTTGATTTTGATGAGTATCTAGCCGAGGTTATCCATGCCCAGTTGGTCGAATTCCCTAAAGTCAGGGTCTTTAGATATCAGTTGTATTTATTGAACATGCTGTTGTGTTCTAATGTGTCGAAATTACAGTTGTTGTCCACCATTTTCTCTCCGGATCTCCTGAAGCAAATTAACATGTTTGAGTTTGTAAATACAATCATGGTCGAGATTTATAAATTGGTGTTTGATAATGTCTTACCAAGGGTGTTAGAAGAAATGAGACTTATGCTACAGTCTTCCTCAGAGGACAGAACAAGAGATTGGTTCCTGTATAAATATTTTACTGTTCTGAGAGTGTATGGGTTCACTGGGGAACCATACAGGTTACCTGCTTTTCTGACTCCAAGAATATTTGCACTTGAGTTTATGAGACAGAGGTTATGTGCAGAAGAAGAGCATTTTGGGGCATTTAAGAAGTCTTCCAATGTTGAATTTCCTCTTAAAGTTGGTCCGTTACACCCCAAATGTGCAAAAATGAAAGACCGTGGAGAAATTTGGAAAGACCAAGTACATACTTCATTCGTGAAGACAAGTGTTGCAGTTTGTGAAGCTGTTTGTTTGGCATACCTTGCAATCGCTAAGTTTGCTATAATCAAGCAATATGTTGTTTGAATCAAGGCATGTAGTTAGTATTCCTTGTTATTAGGAATATGGTTACAAAAACTTTGATTAATAGATTAATTGGTTATTTATCTTCTCGGGAAGAAACTATTTTTGTATATATTTGAATTTATTTGATGTATTGGGGGTTGGAACCCATATGTTTGGATGGATATTTTTTGAGAACTTATGATTTTTTAATGAAATAACAGAGCCGAATGCTGGTTGATCTTCAGAGATTCATGTGTCGTTTATGTTACAGTCGGTGCCCTCTTCCCATGTGATTGTCTCCTAAGTGCTTACTTTCCATTCTGTTTTCTTCATATCTGAACGTAGTGTTTAATAGTTTCAGAATTCATACATGTTATTCTCTTGCTATTGTTTCAGATATTTCACAAATATTTATTCTAAAGTTGATATGGAATTCATCTTGTGATGCTCTATATTGATGGACTGTTCATGTTTCTCTCCTATCGCCTGAAAATCAATGAATGACTGTGACTGGATGATTATCTTTCCTTTCTTTGGATTCCGTGTATGAAGCTTTGCATTATATTTATCTGTTTTGAATCCATTTTCCAATGGTTATATGTGTTTTTTCAACCGTCTGCAAAACTTATATTATTGATTTCAATATCTGGCCTTGTTAAAATTTATATCTGAGAGATCCCTCTCCGGAAGAAAAGCCAGTTTCTTTCCAAAGTGGCTTTTGTTGTTACCTTAAGATTACCTCTACAACCTTGGGTATATTTTGAGTGATAACAAATTGGCACCGTAGCCGGGGAATGAAGGTGCAAATATTCCCTCGGGATGAACGACATAGTTTCAGATTTGATTGTTGATGGTGAACAATAGTTAGATATCAGTAAGGTTGTGCATATTTCACCTGGAGACTCCATCTTTGAAGAATCTAGTTTTCAGAATTCCTATGGCAACTCCACTATCAAAATATTGCAAAGTTTGAGGATTTGATTCAGTTTATTCATTTGTCGAGATGAGTTCCTTGTCTGCAAGGTCCAATGAATCGTGCTCACATTCCTGGTTTTCCAAATGAAATACCTAAAGCAGATTGGAAAACATGTCTTCCAAAGTTTAAAGATTAAAAAAATGATGATGCTGCCCTTCATTTGGTTAGATTTCATATGCATATACATAAGCTCAGAGTTAAATTGCATGAGGATTCTTTAATGAAAATGTTCATGGCTACTTTAGAAGGACATGCAAGGTCATGGTATGAAGGGTTACCAGCAAAAAGTTTGTTTTCCCTTACTTATTTTCATACAGTATTTCATGAACATTACAAAAACCAATACCCCTCCTTGTTGTTGGTTCAAGATTGTTGTAAGCATGTTAAAGGTTTCATTGGAGATTTGGAAAACATGTATAGTGATGATGAGTTAGTGGATGAAGATCTTTTAGAAATTTGATATGAGAACCAATTTCAAAAAAAAGAAATACAAATTAGTTGTCTTCACATTCAAGAAAAATCTCAGCAGTTAATAATTTCTTCCTCGACTGAAAGAGACATGAGCCAAAACTCTGATTCAACCATCTACATTTCATTTCTTGAAGTAGATGATAATTTGCAGCAGTCTTGTCAATATTTGTCTGACCAAGAAGGAATTTGGGATGGTCAATCAAACCCTTCTTCATATTATTCAACTTCCAAAGTTTTGTTTCAAGATGAGGCTGCTTATTCCCAATCAGAAAATTCCTTTTTGCAGCAGCAATTTCTTCTAAGTTCTAATGCTCCTATGGGTGATTACATAAAGAATTGTGATTCTACAAATTTTCAATCTTACAATGCCTCCACATATTTATTTTCTGAAAATGCAATTAAAGAGAAATCAGACCTTGGATTAGAATTGGAAAAAATATAGGAACATGAAGATGATCAGCCTAGTGATGTGAAAGAAGAGGGTTATACTCTTGATAGTTTTTCTGATGATTGCAGTCAGCTTGTTAAAAATTATGTTTGTGATGGTTTTAAAGAAAATTTTAGTCTACTTATATATAATGAAAAGGAAGAGAAATCATGCCATCAATATCAGTATGTGAAAGAACCGATAGTGTGCAATAAACAAAGGAATCACAAAGAAGGAGAGGAGGACTCTCAATGGGATGTTTCTTTAAATATTTCCAATTCAAAAATGTTTTGTCAAGAAGACATCTTTCTGCTTAAACTTGTTGAAGAAAAAAATCATATTCCTCTTGAAGTGCTTCAGAAGAATGGAGTTGTAAATTTAGAAATATTAAATGAAGTTGCTGATATATCATTTAAAAACAATAATGAGAATTCCTTTCAAATATCTTTTAAAGATCGGTTTGACAGTATGCAAGAAGAGTTACTTTTTGGAAAGCCTTCTAATAGTAAGAAAATGACGGAGTATATTGAAGTTTGTCATGCTTTTTATGATCCAATAGTAGAATAAATGGATAAATTTTTCAGATGGGGTAGTTGGTTATGCGTTTGTAGCAAAGGACAAATTTTTCATCATAACCTATTGCTATTTTGTTCTTATGTTCTAATTTCAATCAAGCATGAGGAAGAAATGGGATTGTTGGAAAAATTGCTTGATTGGCTTCATTGGAAGTTAGAGTTTACTTTATTGGGAATTGGTGCTCAATAAAGTAGGGTAGGTAAGTAAGTGTAAATAAGTTTGCATGCTGAGCATTTCTTTTAGTAGTTTCAAGTTTGATTTTAGTTACAGTTGGTTTCAGTATTCAGAGAATGGGTGACAGTTTACAGGTTACACGTTGACAGGAATTTGTTTGTAGTAGTGGTTTAGTTTATAGTTCATATTAGAACATGTTGAAGATTTCAGAGAAACATTGAGAGTGACCCAATGGATTTGACACTTGGTCTATGTGGTTCTTTCCCACCTCACAGGGAGGATAGCATCCCCAGTGGAGCCAGTTGTTAACACCCTTATGTAGAACAAATTGAGGAAGAAATGTGGTCGAGAAATTATAAAGGTATACATAAAAATTGGTAAAGGTTAGTAGTCTTGAGTCCCTTATTAAAAGTGCACATTTTGATTAATTCATTGCAAAATTCGAAGGTGTATATTTATGGATGTCAAAATATACGGTTGATAATTGATCTTGTGGGAAAGTTGCGCAAGGAATAAGTTTTGACAGAGAGGCATAAGCGGTTAACAAGGAAAAAAGATCAACAACTGAGTATTAAAGTAAATAAGATCTATGGTTGTAAGATAATCCACAGAGTAAAGATGCACTCTTGAAAAAAATGAGAAAGGCTAGCGGAATACGTAGAACCAATTTTGATCCAACGGTTTAGACAAAAAGTGAAATCTTATCAATGGTCATTATCCATTCCGGAGTGCAAAGCTGTGAGAGCAGAATTTAAAATGCTTGCCACGTGGTGACTTTGGGTGAGTTCCGCGGAGGAAAGAGGTAAAGGAAAAACCACTTGGTAAAGGCTTCGGAATAGTCCGTTGTATAAAAAGTGAAGTTGACCTAGTTAAAAGTCATTTCAATTGCACGTTACGGGTGAAAGAGAAGTGGACAGTGCACCATCTTTTCCAAAGTCAACTTCTACGTATCCACAGTTACAGGTAAGCCTTGAAACACTGAAACTTTGTTCGAAGAATTGTCTCCATTGTTTATTATGGAGAAGGAACGGGATTTAGGAGTATTATGTAGAGTATTGGATGAGAGAGAAGAGTTTGTTGTTGATAGGGAAAGAAATGTATGTGACCCTGTTATGTAAGTTGGTAGTGTATCAATTTCAAAGGAGCATTTGTGGCAGTATAATTTGCAAGGGAATGATATTTTGAATGTCTGCAGTTCTTTCTCATATTATTTTGCTATTGAACAAACCCTACCTTATTCCGAATTTGTCGAGTGGTGCACGAACAGTTATTCTTCTTCCGAAATAGTTATTATGAGCCATACCACATCAAAAATACTTTGTAAAGTTGACACAAAAATTGTTCGTAGGATATTGAGTTTGCCTAATAATTTACTTGATAGTTGTGAGTTTTTGAATGAGCAGGTCTTAATTGAAATGTATAAAAATTGTAGAACTGAGGTCAGATGCAAATTTCTGTCCAATATTCTGAAATATGGTCAGTCGTTAGAAGGTCTTTTTCTGCCATACAATGTTAATATTTTCAAGAAGGAAGTACAGTCGGTCATGTCGTTGGTTAGTCAAATTTTGGGTTTGGATAATGATATTCATATCAACGAAGTCATTTTAGGTTTCTTGTTGAGTATAGGTTCAATTGAACCTGAGTCCCATTTAATCTGCTGTTTTAATTTTGATGAGTATCTAACCAAGGTTATCCATGCCTAGTTGGTTGAATTCCCTAAAGTCAGGTTCTTTAGATATCATTCATATTTACTGAACATGCTGTTGTGTTCTAATGTGTCGGACTTAGAGTTCTTGTCCACCATTTTCTCTCTAGATCTCCCGAAGCAAATTAACATGTTTGATTTTGTAAATACAATCATGGCTGAGATTTATAAATTGGTGTTTGATAATGTCTTACCAAGGGTGTTAGAAGAAATGAGACTTATGCTACAGTCTTCCTCAGAGGACAGAACAGGAGATTGGTTCCTATATAAAGATTTTACTATTCTGAGAGTGTATGGGTTCACTGGGGAACCATACAGGTTACGTTCTTTTCTGACTCCAAGAATATTTGCACTTGAGTTTATGAGACAGAGGTTATGTACAGAAGAAGAACATTTTGGGGCATTTAAGAAGTCTTCCAATGTTAAATTTCCTCTTAAAGTTGGTCCGTTACACCCCAAATGCGCAACAATGGAATATCGTGGAGAAATTCGGAAAGACCAAGTACATACTTCATTCGTGAAGACAGGTGTTGCAGTTCGTGAAGCTGTTTGTTCGGCATACCTTGCAGTCGCTAAGTTTGCTATAATCAAGCAATATGCTATTTGAATCAAAGCATGTAGTTAGTATTCCTAGTTATTAGGGATATGGTTACAAAAAATTTGATTAATAGATTAATTGGTTATTGATCTTCTTGGGAAGAAACTATTTTTGTATATATTTGAATTTATTTGATGTATTGAGGGTTGGAACCCATATGTTTGGACTGATATTTTTTGAGAACTTATGAATTTTGAATGAAAGAACAAAGGTGAAAGTTGGTTGATCTTCAGAGATTTATGTGTCGTTTATGTTACAGCCTGTTCCTTCTTCCCATGTGATTGTCCCCTAAGTACTTACTTTCCATTATGTTTTCTTCATATTTGAACGTAGTGTTTAATAGTTTCAGAATTCATACATGTTATACTCTGGCTATTGTTTCAGATATTTCACAAATATTTATTCTAAAGTTGATATGGAATTCATCTTGTGATGCTCTATATTGATGGACTGTTCATGTTTCTCTCCTATCACCTAAAAATCAATGAATGATTGTGACTAGATTATTATCTTGCCTTTGTTGGGATTCTGTGTATGAAGCTTTGCATTATATTTATCTGTTTGGACTCCATTTCCCAATGGTTATATGTGTTGTTTCAACCATCTGCAAAACTTAAATTATTGATTTCAATATCTGGCCTTGTTAAAATTTATATCTGAGAGATCCCTCTTTGGAAGAAAAGCCAGTTTCTTTCCAAAGTGGTTTTTGTTGTTACCTTAAGATTACCTTTACAACCTTGGGTATATTTTGAGTGATAACAGCGTACTTGTTTTCCCTTATGCTTTCAATAGTCACATCCTCCATAAGTGCTTCTCATACCATAGAAACGTCTTATACTTCCTTAGCGCACGATGTTTCTCCTTGTTTTATTTTTATAACAGCCTCAAACGCTGCTTTCCTTTGTTCTTCGAGCTCCTCTGGAGGTGTGCTCAGCACCTACCTAGCTTGCATCTCTTCTACCTATTTCCAAAGATCTTGTGTGATATTCACTAGCCTGGTTAGCTTAGCAGTGGAGTCCTCATCTTCTTGGCCTGCCTCAAGTGGGAATTCTGCAATTGCACTCTTGATGGTCTCTGCCAGTGTGAGGTGGTTATGCTCGTGCGCCAGTATTTCTTGTTCCCTCTTAGCAAGAAGGTTGACACGCCCCTGAATTTCTTGTTATTTTTCCTCCGGCAGGTCCTTGCGCGCCTTTTCCTTCTTTTGTTGTTTTGTTTCTTTATAGGCAACAACATTCTCTGTTAGCCCCATTTTCTTCACGGCTGCTTGCTATACTTTGTGGAATTCGCTCAGGGGCAGCTTGGAGAAGTCTAACTGGAGTGTGGCAATCTCCTTTAGATCATCCTCGAAGGAAGTGGGCTCTGTTCCAATTTCTAGTGCACCAGTCTGGATTGTCACTTTGATGGGCGACACTAACTCATTTACAACTACTTAGACAATTGGGTTGACGCCATACATCTCAGCCTCAACAGTGGCTTTGACCTCATCAATTGATTCGATCAACTTATTCAAATGGACCCCCACTTGCTCAGCTATGCTGGCTTGATGTGTCTTTAGGCTGGAAATCCTATCTTGCGTGACTTTAGCAATAGCTGCTGCGAGCTCCCCCACATCGTCTTTTGTCAGGGTGTTTGTGTTTTTTTCCTTGTCTGCTTTTTGCTTCTTGCGATGCGGCTGGCCTTCTTGTTGCTTGGTTTGTGTCTGGGTCTGCACATGCTCTGGGGTTGGTGTGTGCTCTGAATCAATTTCATCCGAGCTATGCCTATTGTCACCATCTTGTTCTTCTTCATTCTACGACTGGTTATCCTGTCTGTCGCCTCCTTCCTTGCCTTCATCATGAACTTGGTGAAGTGGTGGGTCCTCTTCATCCCGTTCTTTGGGTAGTGGCTCTGCCAGTGGTATGCGCCATTCTTTTGGCCATAGGCTGATGATTGCATCCACATCCTCATCCTTTAGCATGAATCCTACATGGTGCACTTGTCTGCCAGAGTCCTTTTTTCGGCTCTAAGATCATATTATGTGCTCCAGCCTAAAAGTTAATAAATGTTGCATACATGTGTATCGTCGTAGCACGGATTCGATGGGACCGGCGGACAACATCACGCTACACCTCTTCGTGGAAAAAGAACTCAATGTTGTTCTCCTTCCTCCGTGCCAAGTCTTTTCTATCATCCCACAAGTTTTGGTACCTTGCACCATGGCAAGGTAGTGGGACATCCATTTGCACATAGTCCGATGGTGTGGCCCACATGGTGAACAAGATTAAGATGAGCAGCCATGAATAATGGAATTTGTAGGTGGGTTCATGCTAGGGCTACGCCACATCATCTATGAGCTCGTTTAGTAGGTACCACAACCAATTGAAGAATCCTCCCAGCGTGCATAACTCTGTGAGTTCCACCGTTCCAGTCGAACATTGACTGGGCCACATCTTGTGTAACAACTTACACGATAAGATCTACGTAGCAATTCGCACACTTTTGTCCTCGATCAGCCGAATCAGGAAGCCCCTCTTTGTGCATTGCAAGTTGTACTTCTGCTTGATCCGGTTGGTGTCTTTCTTAGCCAAGTTTGGAACAGGCTCATCTCCTTCATTTGGGAGGTCTGTTATCACTGAAATCAGCTCAGTGTCGACCAAGTATGGTCGATTCAGCCACAGGCATCCCCTGTGAAATGGTCTACACGGGTTATCTCTTCTTCGAATATGATTTCCATCAATCTTCTGCACTGTGGCCAATTTGTTATAGACTTCTTATGTGCACCCCACCATCTAGCGGGTGTAGATTTTAGCACATGATCTAGCATGGACAAGCGCAGCGAATCCATTACAAGTCCTTCAAACTCGTTCAAGAAGGTCACAAGGTTAGGTAAATCCTCATAGGTGGGGGGTAGCTCACGCAACTCATTCTCCACTCATCACACAGACTTGGTAACTGTTGCGCACCTCCTCATAGAGGCTTCATGTAGTATGTGTTTCCAATTCTCTAAACCTTCCACTGAGTCAGATGTGCAGGAACTAACACTCTTCTAGCTCAGGTTTCCATCCGCTGTCGAATTGATGTAGTATTCTTGTAATGCAATAACATTGTATATTTGGTCGAGGTAGTCAGCCTATCCATCATTATATACAGGCTCGACGTATCTTTTTCCCTCTAGTGGATCAATGGGTGACACCACTCTTATCTCATTATCCTTGAATGAGAGGATCCTTTTCTTGAAGTTTATAATAGTTTGGTTATCTATAGCCCAATCTATGCCCAATAATATGGGATATGGGTTTGTGTCATCAACAATATTAATAACTTCAAAGCCTGCAAATGTGTGTAATCCCTCAATGTCGACAGGGACCTGAATCAATCGGCCAATGGGTAGGACCTTTTACTGATTCACAAGTTGCATTTGGACAGGGGACCAGTTCAACTGTGGCTTTCCCATGGTTTCCTAGGTTTGTCGCTTCAAAATGTTGACATCAGACCCCAGTTCTAAAATGATGTCACCCATGTTGCAGTCACCTATCTATGCATTCATTCTTATTTCTAGGCTAGTTTTAAACTTCTTTCTCACTTGGTTAACTTTATTTTCAGTTCATGGCTCTAGGGGTATCTCTTCTATCATTGCCTGTAGTTCTGCAATAGAATCTTTATCGTGTATTAGCATTAGACAACTTGACAAAAAAATTTTGAGCTTACTAACCTTTTGTGGGACATTCTTTTGAAATATGCACTGAAATCATTCAGGCATCTTCTTTACTTCTTCTGACATTGATGGTTATGCTGCATCCACGAATTCTGTTCGCACCTCCAAGAATACTTCCTTATGTTTATGGACGTCGAATGATACCTTTTTCTACATCACAAGTCGTACCTGCGATTGCATTTGTTCTTTTTATTTATCCTGATTAGCTCCAGTCACATCCCCTCCTCGAGTTACGACAACAACATTTGGATGTCGTGGTTCAACTGCAATCATCTGAACATTCATGTTGGGATTTGGGTTTGCATTCTGCATAGGGTTAGGCCCTACGGTAGTCCTTTCTTTCCATTTTGTGATCAACTGAGGACATTGCTCCACATTATGGTCCTTCCCCTTACAATATGAACATGTCTTCACAGGTTCTAAGCAATCCCTGGCATAGTGACCCATTTTTCCATAGTTATAGCACGTAACTTCGCCTCTTCCTCTACCAAGTCCTCCTCCTCCAACTCTTCCTCTGAAGTTTCCACCACCCCTTCCTTGCGGGTGTGGTTGTTGTGGTGGGTATTGGTTCTACTGGTAGTTTGGCTGGTAGTGATTTTGATTCATGTACAGCTGCTAAGGCATGTACTGAGGTTGATACTGATTTTTGTATTGATTAGGTGGGAACTACGCAGGATGATATGATGCTTGTGTCGGTTCAACCTAAGCGAGTCCCTCATTTTTCATTAAGCAGGTGTCAACAATATTTTCTTTCAAGAGCTGGTATGCTCTGCAATCTTTTTCTTCATGTCCTATTGACTTACAAAATTTACAAAAGAGATTTGTCGGGGTACTTACAACTTTTTGTAAATATAAACACTCCTCATCGCAATGCCCTCTATATTGGCATATGCGACACCATGGTAGCCCATGGATATTTAATGGATTTGGTGCACCTTACACGACATAGTTCATGAAGGTCGAATAGTTATCCTTAGTTTTCCCATCTGTTCTGCATTTTGTGCACCATATGTCTTCATGTGCTTCCTTTCGCTTCTTGATGTCCTGAAGCTGTATCGTTAGATTATCCAACTCTGATTGAATCTGCACCATTCCTGCAGCACCCTCACCAATGGGTGAGGATTCTAACTTCATTTCAAACTCTAGTGCTTCTTCCTGTGACTCAACCTTTTGTTGCATTAACAGCCCTCGGATGTGTGGTAGTAATTCAACAATAAACCACTCTTTATGTTGCACATCCAACATTTGGAAGCTTACCTTGGCCATAAAAGTTTTGAACCCTGGTCAAAGTCTCATACTGATTCTTCCAGTGCTTGCTTGATCTCTTTGATCTCAGTAATGCACTACGAATTAGACTTTGGTTTTCTGAACTCGGAGATCATTGTGGCTTGAATATCGTCTAGAGTCTTCGGTGACGTTCTGGCCGGTGCAACACAGAATTTCATAAACCAATCTAGCGCATGAACCCTTAGAGTCATGATCATTTGTACCTTCTTTATGTCTACATTATGGACCAAATGAACCATCCAAACAACTTCACAGAGGAACCAATGCTGCTCTAGATCTTCTGCTCCATTTCCATTGGATGTGGGTAATCGAATATCCGCTCCAGCCATTGAGTTGGCGTCAAGGTTCTCTGGTAAGGGGTTCAAAGGAGGTATAGCTTCAGGTGTATTAGCCACAGTACCAGCATTATCAGTATTAGTATTCCTCTCTAGGGATGAGACTCAGAGATCTCACCTCTGGGGATATTGCTGGTGTGATGTAATTATGTCCCGACCTTAGTGTTTCAACAGAGTCTTCAGAGTCCTCTGGTCCTTCTAAAATTGGGCTATAGTCCTCCTTTTTGTTGCAATACCCTTCATATTCATGCGACCGAAGTTCATGTTCACTCTCCTCGAATAGAATAAGGTTTTATCGGCCTCTCTCGGTCTTTCTTCTTTTCCCTAGTCTGAATCTCCTATCACTCCTTAGGAATCCATCTTCTAGTTCAGGTTCTATATTTCTAGGGAACATCTCAACTCACCTTTTCCCATTTTCTTAATAGGTCATCTATGACATAGCCTCCTTCACCAATATGCGACTCAACTATTCAACTGCAAGATCCCCTTATCATAGGCAAGCATCTTAATCCATGTACTAATAGATAGAAAATATTTTCTTCTCAGTCCTTGGAAAAGATTTTCTTTCAGCCTCACTATACGAAGTTATAGTGTCTACCACAAACTCAGTAATGTATCCCTACAAGATCCTGTCAACCCAAAAATCAACAGCTCTAGAGATAGCATTACTTACGCTAGTTACCTCATGAACCAACTAACCACTCCATTCGATGACTTCTCTCCTTTGGAAATTTGTCATTCTAGTCACCAATATTGACAACCAATCATGTAGTATAACAAAGAATTCTATGAAGAAGACCTCATGGATATTAGAATATATATACTTGTATATCTAGTTTTATATGCTCAACCATGATCCTGCGCTCTCCTCTTGCATGAATTATAGCGTTTTAGAGTCCAACCAAGATTCTATCTCTTTCTTCGTCGAGTGCCACAACATTTCCCTTGACTCAAATGATTAAGGGTCCTGGAAATGGAACCATTTATTGGCTTCTATCACCTTCCTTGTCTCAACCCGCGGTTCAATAACACCACAATACCAACAATAAACCACAAGACATCATCCCAATAGAGAAAATCCATCGGTAACACCTATGAGTTAGGTGTAGTCTCACCCAATATATCTAATGGGTAACTGCCAGAACCATGTTTTCTTAGTTGGCGAGGGATTATAGTCCCTTGGTGTGCGGCCAAGGTGCTCGCCGAAGGCAGCTTGGACGGCTGGGCAGTTCCTGCACGACTAAACACAACTGTATATTAGCACACGTGAGGTGACTTTGTCCTTAACCCTAACAACTGGTGCAACTTGTGTGATGCAACTGATTCCTTAGACTAATAGGCCATCACGACTTATGTTTTAACCTAGGAAATTAACCACAAACTTGATTACGCATCCCAACAATGCCTTAACAATTATTCATTCACTGATTAACAATATGGTGGTTATGCATTCAACAACAGCTCATCAACAATAGTAAGCAAATAACAAACATTCACATTAGCATATACAACATCAATCAACCATTTAAATACATGGAATAACGTGGAAACCCATCTGGGAAAAACCACCAAGGTGCTCCTCATCTGGCATGAGAAATGGATATAGCACCTTGCAGTCTGCAAATTGCAGACTGATCTTATGATATGTCTTTTATGATTTAGACTTCTTGCTCTCATGCTCTCTGGTTTATTCTTCTATCTACTCCTACTGATATACACACAACTTGGATTGAATCTTCTATTCCTAACCGGCTGCGCACTCAGCTATAGATCCCTTCTATTCCTAGCGGTCTACGCACATAGCTGCAAGATCCACAGCTCAACGACCTCCTACTGCTACTAGACTCCTTTGTGAGTCTTCCCTTCCACTAACTCTAACCCAAACATTAAAAAAATGGCATCCTTGGCTCTAGATAACCAGACCCAAAACAAACAACAAAAGCGGCCAATAAAAAAAACCAACAAAATCCAACCAAGTCCAACCCTTATAGAGAATGAGTTCTTCTTATTTATAACTTCTATCAGAACACGTAGGGTCGACTACATACTGATCATCAATTACAAGTCATGATCAACCATTAGAACAGGTTGTCATGGACTAACACAAGGCACTATCGACTTGACTTACAAAATATTCCTTCATACATGCGTTGCCCCGGGCTTACACCGTCTTTAACGGCCACAATATTCACCTATCGCTTTCCAGCCGTTATCACCTATATTCCTGTACACTTACCTTTCCTCCATCTCATTCATATTTATTCTTCCTACGCTGGTCCCTTTGCTTCCTTCGCAACCTCTCTTCCTTCCTGTCGCCCGCATGGCACACCTTCTTTTGCTTGCGCACGAGATTCTTCTTTGTCTCCTTTCCTAGCCCAACATAGATGTTCTGGATGATCTTTTATTTTCCTAGAATGAGTTAGAATGTCATCTAAGTAAGGTTTGACAATATGCTTTATATCGCGGAAAGAAAAATTCATGGCCCTTTGGAAAGTAGCCCCGACGTTCTTCAAACCAAACGACATTTTCTTATACGCGAATGTACCCCAGGGGCAGATGAAGGAATTATTTTGTTGGTCCTCAAGTTTAATTTGGATTTGATTATATCCAAAGAAACCATCCATAAACAAAAATACTTTGCTACCGATACACACGTCAATTATCTAATCTATGAAAGGTGTGGGGTAATTATCTTTAGGACATGCCTTGTTTAAATCCCTAAAGTTTGTGCAGACACATATAGTTCCTTGCTTCTTTTCCACCAAGACTAGATTGGATACCCATTTTTTTAGAGAGATGGGGTATATGAATCCAACTTTTAATAGTTTTTCTACTTCATCCTTGACAGCTACCGCTTTCCACGGATTCACTAGAAGTAGCTTTTCTCGAATAGGTTTGGAATTAGGGTATGTTCGGATTTCATTCTCTACTATGGATGGATCAAGGACTGGCATATCCTTGTAATACCAAGAAAAGACATCGCAGAACTCCTTAAACAAGGTCATATAAGTAGCAATTTCTTCAAGTGAAGAATTTGCTCCGATGAAAACATTTTCTACGACATCAGGTTTAGTGGAGATGTTGATGGGTATAGTTGTAGATATGTTGGCCATGTTTCCTTCAGCGAACAATCCCTCCTTTGGAAAAGGATTTAGAGGTTGATCAATACCTTTAGTTAATCTGACATGGAACTCAGAACTTTCAATGCTGCTCAGATCTGGTATAAAATAGGACTTGTGAAGTAGGTCTTCACATATTTTATCTGGTCCTATCATTGCCTTGAAAATGGATTCATCAAAAGGAAAAACCATGTATAATAAATCTCATGAATAGGTTGAGTTCACTTCCTATGTAGGTTCATAGGATTCCTCTGGTTCCTCTAAGATGAAAGAAATCAAGAGAGAGTCAGTAGTAGCATCAATTGAAGCTTGGTAGGCTAATTCTGTTGCTTACAAGGACACATCAGGCTCGGATTGTGATAGGAGAGCCTATGGATCGGTCCTATATACAACTGTAGAAACAGTTTTCCCTACATTAGTCGATCCTATATACAACTGTAGAAACAGTTTTCCCTACACTAGTCGATCCTAGGAAGTTAATAGGAGCGGGAAAATTGAAAGTTCCCATCAATGATGTATACATCCCAACTCCTAAGCTTGCATTTCCTAGATGCGTTTGATTGATCAAAGGAACATTAGTTTCTGACATGTATGTATGACCTTTTCATGTATAAGATAATTGATCACTAGTCACTAGTTTCCCTTCATGGGTGAAAACAAGAATGTGGAATACAAATGACGGAACAACACACATGGAATAAGTCCAACTCCTACCCAAGAGTAAATTGTAGTGTAATGGGGCATCGATAACCTCTACTTCTACTGAAACCATTTTTCCTGCCAACTCGATATTGAAAGAGGGAAGTATACCATGAGGATAGAATGACCTTCCTCTAAAATCGGTCAGTAGGGTATTTGACGGAACTAAATTTGATGAGCTGAAATCTTTCCAGCATGAAACAACCATCACACATGTAGATACAGCTTCATCTATAACAGTTCATCCAATGGTTTTACCACCATGGATTACTTCAATCTGAAAGGATACATGATAGGGTAAATGAGGCTTGATATCAGATAAGTCAATATTGGTTGTTAAGTTCGTAGAGTCAGTACTACTAATGGATTCCAAAAGTGCGTTACGTTGAGATGGACAACTCTGCAACACTTCCAAGGTTGACATAGCACAAAGAGTTTGGGATAAGTCCTCCACAACTGAGTATTTGGGAGAAACCCTCGCATTAGGATTATGTTATGTCTTCTTGAAAACACCTTTTGGTATTTTTGGCATAGGCTCATTCGGTTTTTCAATTGAAAGACGGGTTGAGGACTCAGCAGGTTTCTTGTCTTTCTGTGAGGACTCTGATTCGTAATTATTGTCTCAGGTTTGTAGCAACGTATGGGATCAAACCATGTTAATGTAAGATTGATCGATGGTTGGAGTATTCTGGCTAGCCCCGATATTCTTTGTCTCACTAGAATATGCATTTTGTCCTTTTGGAAAAGGATCTTTGAGAACAACAAGATGTTGCTTCAACAACTTCTAGGCTTGTTCCATTTAAGGGAATTGATAGGTCAAGTGATCCTCCTAAAAAAAATTGCAGGGGAACTTTACCTATTTCTTCTCTTTCTTCCCCCCTTCAGCATTGTTTGTGGGATTTTGCTTGTTTTTGTTTCCCTCCCCTTTCTTCCCTTTTTTCTTCTCATCAGACCATTGAGTTCCCTTCGAGGTAGATTGTGCTTTGAAAATTTTTGCATTCTAATGGGAGGGGGTTGCATCCTTTGCTGCATTCACTGCAGACTGCTTCACTCATAAATCATGAATTTGTTTGGCAAATGATTCTATAGTGGGTGGTTGTATTGAACTAATGATTCCATCGGCATGTGGTCCATATTTTTGTTTTGGAAAGTCAATATTAGACATTGGTGCATCTGGTATAATTTTGTATAGAATCCCAGACTGAGCATAGATCAGATCTAGTTGTTGGGCTCCAAGTATGGCCTCTTCCTTGGTTATTACTCCTAAAGTTGACACGTCCTTTGAAATATAAGGAAATAAAGATTTCAAGAACCATTCCAACAAGAATTCAGAGGAATATTTTCCTTGATCAACCTCTTCCTTCTTCGCCACTACTGGATATGGCTAGAGATGTGGGTGTATTTGTTCTACCGAAAGGTTAGTGCTGACATCATACTGGGTCATAAGTTGGAAATGGTTGAGGAAAATCGTGGCTAAGTTAAGAAAATTGTCATAGGAAGAAGAGGGAAGTTTGATATACCATTTAGTTGCCACAATTGTCAGAGTTCTTTGAAAGATCCTTAACTGAATTAAATCGGGATTCAATGAGTTATAATAGCACCATAGATGGAAGGTTGTGACATGGTATTCAGGGTCCTCACCAGTTTTCCCTTCAAATTTTGGGATATCAAAAGGGATTTTGATAGGGACTAGTGTCCAATTTGGATCCTGGCACATAGGGTCATTCATTAATTTTGAGAGGTATGGAAGATTCAAATTTACCAGAAAAGGAAGGAAAGATCGAGTCGGAGATTGATACTAGGGAACTTGATGTGAGAAAGGTCCCGCACCAAGTTTCCCATAAGTTCTGTTGGGGTTTCCCCTGGCCATTGACTATGAAGAAGTAGCAACATTTTGAAAAGGGTTCCGTCCAAACGCTAAGGGGTTTCTAACTTGAGGTGTGTTGTACTGAGTTGATCTAGTTCTACTTGAGACATGTGTTATTGATACTAGGGATATTGACCTTCCACAAAACAGTTAAAAAATAGATCTTCCAATCGGGGTGGTTGAGACCTGACTTGAGGTTTGAAAACTGAAAGCGAATAAATGGTTCGAGCTTCAAATAGACACACCTGCCGAAATAGGTATAGGTCCTACAAACAGCATAGATGGAGGAATGTGTCCTCCATACCAAGGATACCCTTGAACGGGAGGAGTGGAACCACTAGGATTGTTCTGAAAAATTTCAAATAGGGGAGAAAATGTGAAGGACATACTCGGTATACCAGTAACAACCATATTAGCCGCACTAGAAGTAGGACTCGTGGGTGCTGAAGTTCCAACCACTCTAACACTCAGAGACAAAGGATTAGATGGATTAAAATTTAAAGACACTATCGGTGCATTAGATATGTTCGATAGTGGAACACTTACATGTAGAGGAGATACTCTTCCGACTTACATGGGTGAAGTAGGGGTATTGACATCCCCAGGTCCTTCTCTAGTATTTGATATCTACAAGGATGTTGATCCTCCATAGATAAAGAATTTTAAAAACAAACACCTGAGAGGCCATACTATATCACAAGAAATCCAAAGAGCACACCACTAAAAATTTCCCTAAGTATCAAAACCAATCATGATAAAGATATGTCGTCCAAAGGAACATATGGGATGATTAGGGCCCATAACATACCAGTGAAGGACTAAAACGAATTTACTCAAGGCCCCAATAAAAGTTCTCTGGGTGCAAGTAGTTGAATCACCAGCCACCCTCCCAAATTATCACACGGCGATTCCTCCCACATCTATCCTGGGTACAGTGGAAATAGCCTTCCACCGTCACTTGTGTAGAAAACCCTAAGTCAAGATACTATGGTTACCAGATCTATACAAAAATTTTGGCGAAATAGTCATCGGTCTGATCAATGTGCATGGGTAGGGTAACAAGCCCAAAATTCAAGCAGCAACATGCACCACATGGGGCTAGGAGGTGTACTGAGTGAACCCTCGTAAGCACAACAATCCTAGTTTATGATCCATTGAGTATTGGAGGGGTATCTCCACAACTCAAGCTTCACACGACCTCGTTCTTAACTCCTGTGTTAGAGGAGATTTCTAGTTTACTTTCTATAGGAATGGGTTTCATAGTAGATAGGCCACTATGTCTAAATTTAAGAAGCTTCGAAAAGTTATAGATAGCCCTATTCTGAAACTCTATTTTAAGGTAGTTGATGATGTCCCTAAAAAGAAAAATGCTACTAGTTAAATTTAAATATTATCGTTCTTTTTAAGGCTTCTTTTTAGTCACGGTAATGGTTGTGCAACTTGCTATGTTTTGGACTTAACTAGAAAGCAAAAGCATGATGTAAAGTTATTAAAATTGACATTGTCATTTTAATTTCTCTTTCCTTTTTCAAAAAATAATGATACTTTTAACTATTGAACTTTGCAAATTAAATGATATATATTTTTTTAATTCAAAGAAATGTAAAATGAGCCTATTTAAGATTAGACATGCACCTAAAATGTTTTGTTTTTTATACTTTTGTTTCAAAAAATGAAAGTAACATGTTGGATTTTCCTCCCTCCTCCAAAGATCCTGACCCAGGTTCAGTCCCTTCTACTCAGTGCAACAAATCCTAAGATATCATCTTGACATAGCATAGATCAGTCAGCAACACCTACGATGCAGATGTCGTCTCACCTGAGATATCTTTCTTAAATGGGTAACTGCTAGAACCACGTTTCCGCATTTGGCTCAGGGGTTTCTGGTACCTTTTCATTTTACCAAAGTTCTCAATGAGGTTCGGGAGTGGATTATTTATGTTCATTGTGATTCAACAGTTAGGTCGCGACCCAACTTCTCTTATGCAACTTATTATATCAACAATGGTTTTGCATTATAATCATATTCAGCTAATACAATGCGACTGATATACATCTATTCATCTATAAGAAAATCTATAATCATTCATTCAATGAAACATTTACACAAGTATTTCAAACACTTTCAGCATTCACAAATATACACAGAAATATAACATGGAAACCCATCTGGGTGAAAACCACAAGGTGCTCTTCATCTGGCATGAGGAAATATATGCACCTTTCTTCTGTGCACTAAGATGTAGACTCTGTTCAAGATATTCTTATCTATATTTACAGACTCTTCCTCCCTCTCATGCTCTCTTTTATTCTATTTTCTCTCTTCATAATTTGCTCTACTAATGATCCAAACACAACCTAGATCGACTCAAGCTTTCCTCCTCTTCTGCGCGTTCAGCTATAGATTCCTCAACTCAAATGCAGTTAGCAATACTAACAGACAAAATATAGATCCATCAACCAAAAGATCATAGTCAAAATCTAGTGAGATTCTACCTTTTTCTAATCAAATTCCAACTCCAGAGTCTAACCCACATACATCTTGGGTTCTCTCCTTTATAGCCTCATTACATACTCAATACAGATGCACATTTCGTCTACGCACTAAGTTGCAGAATCTCTTCAAGATCTTCTTCTCTATATTTAAAAACTATTCCTCCCTCTCATGCTCTCTGATCTTCTCTCTGCTCTCTTCCTACTTTTCTCCACTAATGATCCGCACACATCCTGGATCGACTCAACCTTTCTTACTATTCTTCACACTCAGCTGTAGATTCTCAACTTAGATGACCTCAACAATACTAATAGATGAAATACAGATCCATCAACCAAAATCTAATAGTCAGAGCTAGTGAGATTCTACCTTTGTTTAATCAAAGTCCAACTTGAGATTCTAACCCACATACATCTTGCTTTCTCTCCTCTATAGCCTCATTATAGACTTGATACATATTCAATACATACTCATTAAAGACTCAATACAGACTCATTACAAACTTGTTTTCTATCTCTTTCTCAATTGACTTCCTATATCTAACAAACAGGTTGTCTTTCCTATTCTAGTAACACCTAACGGGAGGAAGTAATGTCCTGACTTACAGAGATTCCTTCATACATGCAGTTTCCATTGACTCTAGTCGAACTCGTACCCATGATCGTTAATCCATTTCACTTTCTAAGCATTACATGTTACTGTCATTTTCCAATCGGTATGCTACTTGCACGTCTTCTGATACTGATATTTTGTCGCACCCTCTCTTATCGCACTCCTTCCTTCTGTCGTGAATTCCTCTTTTGGCGCAGTTTCCTATTCTATTGTGCCTCTTGCTTCTTCTTCCTCCCCTTTAATACCTCTTTTGCATCTTCCTTTATATTCTTGCTTTTATGTTCCTACTTCTGTCACAGCTCCTTATTCTTTATCTCTTCTCCACAATTAGACAGAATTCTAAGTGAATTCTACCTTCATGTCCCTAGGCCCAACAGGCCCCCAACACTCACATGTGGCTCATCTCGAGCCACTCAATTCTATTCATCTATGTATTTTGTTGGGTTTATTTTACTCTAAAAATATTCTAGGATTTTCAGGACTCCCTCTGCTTCTACACTCACCTCTTCCTCTGTCTTCTCCAATTGTTCCACAAGGTCGAAACTGACATATTTCAACATTATATTTTCTATTGATGCTACTACAATGCACACCTTCTCATGTATAGGATGAATGATGCATGTAACTCTTTCTGCTTCAACCTGCAACTCTTCCACCTTGTCCTCATGGTGTTGTTGTTGTGTGTGCAACATTGTTATTTGCTGCTGCAATTTCCTCATCTTGGTTTCCTTAGCCATTTTTTGGGCTAAGGGTAGCTTCTCCATGTCATTTCTTATCTGAGTAATGTTTACTTCAAGTGAAGTAAGATCATTCCCATTTTTCTATAATTTCTCATCATCCATTAGGGCTTCCCAATTCTAAGAGACTTGGTCAACATATTTGGCACATACTTCTTCTACTTTTTCTATATTCTTCCCAGCTTCAATTACTACTTCTCTTGTTTCCTCTATTACCTTCATGGGTGTGCTTGGTTTTTCCTAATCTCAAGTTGAGCGACTTTGATCTCTGGTGTCAATTCCTCTATTATTTTGACTATTGCAAAGTTCTTACAAGCCAGAGCTACTTCCTTGTTAATATTCTGAAAGTTTTCTTCCCATTCCTTCATCTTCTGTTCGGTTTCTTGTACTACTAGTTTCATTTTCTTTATATTTTTATCTACAACCTTCACTTGCTTTACCGATGTACGTTCGCATAGTTTTATTTATGCAGTTACAACAATTTGTATTGCGTATACTTCAATTATTTTCATGGAAGAGAAATATATGGTTATCTGGCCGATATCCCTGGCAACATCATTAAATTCTAGAGTTCCTAGATCAATAACTCCTCCAGACACTCTGACCTTTATTTGTGGGACTAAAATTGGTATTGCAGTTTGTTCTATGTTTGATGTCTCTGGTGGATTGTGTGACTCCATAGTTGGGATTGGACAGTTGACAGCAATTTTAACATCTTCAATCGCTTTACACAATGCTTTGATCAAATCAGTAACCGTACATGAAATCTCTTCTTGTCGCTCCTATATGGTTTTGAAGTTGTTTTGTGCTGCTTCAGCTATTGCCTCAGTCATCATTTGCATTTCTTCACTATCCAAGCTGATGGTATTGGAATTCTTGTGAGCTTTCATCTTCTTGTTCTTCCTTTTGGATTGTACTTGTTCTTTCTAAGGTTCTCCCCCTTCCTTTTATGTTTCTGGATCTGTCGGGGTCGAGTTGGAATGACTCTCTGCGGAGTCCAAATACTTTGGTAAATTTTCTTCTTCCTTCCTCGCATTTGGGTTCTCTTCTTGTGGTTGTTCTTCTTCTTGCCGAATTTTATCTTCTGGCACTGGAACACACCCTTCCTTCATCCAATCATTAACGATTTCTTCAAGTTATTCCTTTGTTATTATGAATTTGGTTGACAAACTTTGATTTCGTTAATCTTGGCATGGTTTCATATTAATATGGTGTGGGCCAATCTCAAATCTAACAATCTGACAAAATCATCGAACAATGGAATTATCTATTCTGTACATATTCTTTACTTGGTTCCTTATAGCTTCTCTAAGCATAAAGAACTCAATATTATTTTATGTATGTCATTCCTTTATATCTTTCTCGAACCAAAGGTTCTGATATCTCACTCCCCTGTAGTTTACTGGTAGGTCTACCCCTTGGTAGTCTGGTGGGTCGGACCATGCTATAAATGAAATTAAAATTAACAGCCATGAGTAGTGAAATTCCCTACCCTTTTTCTATACATCAATCACATCTTGTAAGAGCTCATTCAATAAGAACTGACACCAATTGATCTGAACTCCCTCTGCACAAAGTTCAGCAAGTGCAATCACTCTCACAATGCACTCGTCTAGATGCATTTTACAAAGTAACTTGGATGACAACACTTTTGCAGCAAATTGAACAGTGTCATCATTAGTGGACTGGATCAGAAATCCTCTTTTACTTCTTATTACATTATATTTTTCCTTCATCCGCAACTATTGTCGCTTCTTAATCCTTTTTGAGAAATGGCATTGGGTTCTTCCCTGTGAATGGTAGGTCTATGATTATTGCAATCAGTTCAATATCTACATGTATAGGCTTTCCCAACCATAAGACCCCACCATGGAAAAAAAACAATAACTTTTTAACACATGTGTTTATTGGTGTGCTACGACCAAAATGTGGCATATACAACAACGATAGTATGCCATACTGTTCCAGTCCTCTAGCCCATTCCTTTGCAACAAATTGTTTTGGTTCTTTGGGTTTGTCATTAACAGTATCCATGTATTTTTGGCAATCCAGGTCTGTTTGGATCCTTGTATCATGATCAACAAAAGATAGTTTTCTCAAATTTGGCATAATATCCTGCAGTACTTTCACTCCTTTAGGTACCAGTGACACTATCTGTGGAGTCCCTTTCTTATTTGGGATTGTAACTCTTGGTGCATTAGTGCATATGGGATGGATATAAGTGGGCATCAAATTTCTTGTCTCGGGATGCTCCTCCCCCGGTGGGGTTGGAACTGGATCCATTGATGTTTTTCCCTTCCTCTTTCTGTTACCAGTGCATTTTCCCCATTTTGTTGCAGAAGGACCTGGTCTGTCTTTTCTAGACAGCTTAACAAGGTTCATCTCTACTCCTGGTATAGGTTGTATAACAGTTGGTACCAACCATTGAGTAGCTGGTGACCCTTTTTACTAGGGTGGGATATAACCAGTGGTATCTTCCATAATTAAGGTGGGTGACGCATGCTCAAACTAAACTATGCTTATACTGGAAATGGAAATGACCATACTATGACCAACCTAGTTCATTTCTCAAGGTTGTAGACAATAATAGCTCATCTATTTTGTACTCAGGATGAAAGGAGTCTTGGCGGTGAATTCTAGTAGTATACCTCAATATTCCCTAGCGGTTTTTCACAGGCGCGAACAATTATTCAAAAAGGAATATGTCTTTTCAGGCTCTGTTACAACTGATTTTACCACACATGGTGGATCAAACCTTTATGGCCTTCCCTATCCCTCTACAGACTCTTTGGATCCCATGGACCATTTTTTTACCTTTGATGTTTCCAATATCATCCCTAAAAACATGCATTATTTGCTATACGTGACTTTTAAACCTATTCTTGCGTATATACGTGGATATGACCCTCAAACCCATGTACATCGGGATGTGTGCAAAAGGCCAAATAGTTTTGGAGTTTTCCTTGATGTGGATCCAAGTCACTTGTCTCTTGGCCTTCCATATGCCTTGATATCGCTCAGATTAGACCGTCCATTACCCCATTGAAGCACTATATAAGGAACCCTTTGGATACATTGAAAGGGGAGGAATTGAAGAGCAAGAAAACTATAGTCCATTGTTTCCAGAATTTATACTTGAGTCTGCATCCCTTTGTCCCTTGGAGCACTTTGTGTTCTTCCCAAGATTTCCTTTTGCTTGTGAGCTTGATATCGAGAGATGGAGGATTGAAGTGGTGGAGGCCCAAGTGGAGGACTCAGTTTCTCCGGTTCATAGACGTGCCGATAGAGGTTGTCACTATTGTAATCTATGATTTATATTAATAGAAATATTTTTCCTGTCCAATAATGTGTATTTAAATGAGTATTGAATCCATGGATGCTTTTAAATGCTTATATGTTATTTATTATATATGCTATAGTAGGTATAACACAATTATATAGCATGCTTGTCTTGTTTGCTGAATGTTGAGAGAGCAAATTGCTAATACAAGTGAGAGTGGAAAAGCTCAACGGAGATCTACATCAACCATCCGGAATAAGGTATGTTTCAAAATCCTTTAGTGTTAGATGTTTGGTTTCTCTTGCATATGGGAAAGGATTGATTTCTACGGTTACTATGTCTGTTGGGGTACCCCAAGCCATAGGAAGTTTTCTCCATAATAGAATTGGCGACCATACTGGGCAGTTCCTAGTCATTTCTTTTGGGGGTTTTATCAGCATTCAATGTTCTTGAATTGCTCTTATTTCTCTATTTCTGAGTCGAGTCTGGGGGCATGTTTTCCTAGTAGTGTCTGATAGGAGTAATTTTTTTCTCAGTTGGTCTACTTGCCTTCTTTTTTATCTCTTTTTCTTCCTGTACGTGAGTTTTGTCTTCACAGTCACGTGTACACGAAGCTTTTACTGGGATATCCGCGTATATACGCGGGTTTTCTGCACACAGTCGCGTATGCCTTGATTTTTTCCTTTTGGGGGAAGATTAAGTGTTGCTGGGTGAGTTTGGATACTTTCTGAGTCTTCTTGGATGATTTTGGAGTTTGTATACACCTCTGTTTCTAACCAGAGATGCTTTTTAGTTTGAATTTTTTTTTGAGAATGTTCTTGTCATTGCATTTTCTATTTTTTGTTTTGAGATTAGTGCATTAGGTCTCTTTTACCTTAGTAATTTTCTTGGGTGATGTATGAATAGTGCTTGTAGAGTCTGGGGGTTTTAGGGTCATACGTTTTCTTTATTATCTCATTTTAATTCAAAAAATACAAATATATTTGCTTTTTGCATCATTATGCATTGTTGCATTTTTCATTTTGCATGGTACTTGCACTAAGTTTGCTTGGAAAAATACATTAGTCATATTTTCATATAGGAATGATTGCATCTTCATTTGGAGGAAAATTTTGCATTTCACGTAGTAGCATACCTCGTTTTTCATTCAACACGGTGCATTTGCATTGATTGTTAGGTGTGCATTTTACTTGTTGCATCATAACACCATTAGTTGCACAATCATTTTCCCTTTTGAGTAATAAGCCAATTAAAATCAACGTATGATAAAATGAATTACACTCTTTTATTTTATAGGGTGTACCAACAAGATTAAGTTTTAGGGTCTTGGAATAGTTCATTGTGAGTAAATTCTCCAAGACCACTAAACAAAACATGTATGTGTCTGTCCAGGTGAGAGTGTGAAATTCCTTTGTATAATTAGTGTTTCTCAGGATCCTCCTCTTACAAGGTAGTTAAGCACGAGGCAGTGTGAGTGGTTAATGATTAGGATGACCCCTGGTCATAACTAAGTAGCACCGGAGATATTTCTAGGATTGTATTCGTATCTAGGGGCTCTTTCGAGAGTTTTAGGCTTTGCTACCCTGCCCATATGGTCAATCCCACCTGCAACTGTTCGCCTGAGCATTGATTATATTGAGGTGACCTTAGTTTCCTTACCTAGGTTATCGAGGGGGTACTTCGTAGAGGTTATTCTGCAGGTGTCCTGGCCAGGTAGGGGTCGGACAGCACAGTCGCTATATGCATTGAAGCTGACGGCCACTATAATTGGTTACGAACCTTTGCTTATTGTGTATGGGAGTCTCAATCCTCTCCTAGGTGAGACATACCTGCTTCATTCGGGAGCTCACATATCCTACCCTTTTTTGCTTGTGATCTAGATTTACATTGTATATGTGTATGCTCTCTGCATGCTAGTTTTCCTAGGGTTTTCATAATTAGATAGAGTCTTTTTCATTTTTTGAGTCATTGTAGATTCAGGTGCGACACTTCGCTGTTCTTGTCATTTAGCAGGACTTCCGCCTTCCACATCTCCTCCTCCTTTGGGAGAGAGAAACAGACAGTCCGGGTGGACTACTTCTCACATTGATTCACACACGAAGGGATATCATGAGGATGAGATTCCTGAGATGTCTTCTCCACCTCAAGAGGTTGGGGATGTAGATTCTACTCCTGTATATGATCCTTCACAAGAAATACCTTCACATTCTGGTTATGACCCCTCATTCATAGGTCACCAGTATTGATTACCGGGTGACGAGACTCATAATGAACCCACAAGCACTAGTTATATTCATTATGGAATTCCTGATATCCCTACACATGATCTGACACATCATGCCGAGTCAGAAATGGAACCTAGCACTATGCTTGGGGGCACTCGTATTCCTTTCCATGCAGAGAGATTTGGGAGCACTAAACACTTTGCACCTTTCATCTCGGTGGTGGAAGCTACCTCACATGTCCGTCCTAGACCTAGTGCTAGTAGTCATATGTGGATACCAAAACCGAGATGAGTGACCATAGGGAATACCACTTACATCCCTTCACATGTCCCTTCGTCCTAAAACCCTACTCCTTCGAATGCATTTTTAACAACCCTTCCTCCCCCTCATTCACGTGGTCCTTCGGGCTAGAATATTGCTATTATCCATGTTCATACTACGACTGCTCGCATGATAGTTTCTCAAAGTCAAGTACCTCCTACTGTCTTGGGAGGTCATATTCCTGTTTCTGGATCATCTCATGGTCCATCGCAAGGAGTTCCCCATATCCCTAATTATTGAGCTTCTCATGGGACATCCCATGGGGAACCTTATGGAGCTTCTCACGGAAAATATTATGGACCGCAGTATGGACAGAACTATCAACCCTATGGGTACAAGTATCAACAACCTCCTTAATCCTCTAATTATGGATTTGGAGCACCGCATAGTCAATGTATACCACATCATAATGCTTCCATGCATCCCTACACAGGTCAAACGGGAGGAGGATATTATGGCCAAGGCCATAGTATTTATAGTAGTCAGTCTTATATGAACCAAAACTATCAGGGAGCATGGCATAGACCAACTCAAACTAGGCTCCCTTTCCTCGCAACGTTAAACTTACCTAACTTATTGAGACTCATGAACGATCTGGTGTCTCATGACCCGGCTTGGCTGGCTGTCCCTAACAAGCTTCCCTTGGACATTCCAAAGTTTGAGGGAAAAGAAGGAGAAGATCCTAGTGAACATGTCACTACTTTTCACCTTTGGTGCTCTTCCAATTCCTTACATGATGACTCAATCCTTTTAAGGCTATTTCAACGCACCCTGACCGGGCCTGCAGTGAAATGGTATATAGAGTTACCAAGGGGGGCATTCGTTTTGTTTGATGACCTTGCTATGAATTTCCTCAATCACTTCCAACTACCCATGCGTTACAATGTTGGTACAGAACTCTTGTTGACATTTTGACAAGACAAAGCCACACATATCTCAGACCATATCCAAGAGTGGCATAGATGGAAGAGGTTGATTAAATCTTTCATACCGCCGAAATTTCTCCTTGAGTGGTTCCTCAAATCGTTGCTACCTTACATCGTGAAGGATGTTTCTACATCCGGAGTCCAGAACAAGGAACAAGCAATTTTTAGGCCACAGGAATTGGATTTGATTTATGCTCAATCCGTACTTTTGTATGAGATCATACCTAACGCTCCATGTTCTAGTTTCGATCCCAAGATCAAGCCTAGACCACATGCCGATGGCATTGTGGTTTGTACAAGTGCCAAACTTGTGGATTCGATTATGAAACAAGTGAGTCAATTGTCTATTAATCAATCTGCTTTGGGACAAGCCACAAATTTGTCTCAGCCCACCCAAACCACGAGTGTACTTTCTGTGTAATCGTCGAACCAGAAGGGAAACCAGCAGCCCGGAAGGAATAAGAAAAATGGTAAAAATAATCGTAAGGGTGGGAACAAGAATGAAAATGCCAATTTTAGTGACAAGAACGCCCGCAATGCTGGGGGCGACAAGCAGTTTAAACATAAGGTTAAGTTTCCTTGCAAGATGGAAGATGCCTTGAGATTCATAGCACAGGGCCTAGCTGTGCTAACCAATCCTTTACCCCATAATCAAAATATGAACTCGAGGACCAATGATCCTCATTATGCATCAGGCAGAGATAAAAATTCACCAAAATCCAATACTAGTCATGGTTGCATCGACATGGTACGTGCTACTAAGGTTGTGACTCATGTGAAAGATTATGGTTTGTCACAATTGGACCTTGGAAAAGAACCCACTCCACCCAAGATCCCTTTGCGTATCGAAAACCCTATGGATAAACCTGAAATTGCACCTTGCATTCCTAAGGGAGTCCTAAAGCGTTTGGGCCACAATCCTAATGCCCGAGCTGCCTAGAACTATTCCGTTGTTGAGGATTTGGGCCAAACTCCTTGTGCGATGTCCACACTTGAATTACTTCAGAGTTTTCCTCCGCAAAGGAAAGCCTTGATTTCTGTTCTTGGAGTTAATGATAATAACTCTTATTCAGTCATCAAATTTGAAACCATGGGACTACAGCCTCGCTTGCCTTACTATGTGTCTCTTTTGATTCATGTAGAGTGTCTTAATATGATCGTCAAATGCACTATGATTAACGAAGGTGTTGTTGCTTCCATGATGTCTTTGTCATGCTGGAAGGGTTTGGGTTCTCTCGAGTTGTCTCAATCCGCTACCATGTTGATTTCCTTTGATGGTAGATCTTTTCGGCCGCACGGGATTCTTCCTTCTCTTAGGGTCCAATTGGGAGGAAAAACTGCCATGATCGAGGTCAAGGTGGTTGATGCGCCCCTTGACTATAATCTTTTACTAGGTCGTAATTGGATGTATAGTATGCAAGCCATAGCCTCTTCTCTATTTTGAGTATTATGCTTTCCATTTAATGGGAATATTGTTACAATTGATCAAACATCATTCCGTAATCTGATTGTTAGTGCATCATCGAGAGATTCTATCCCGATTATCGATCATTTTCAGCCGACAACTATGAGAGTGGGTGTAGGTATGTATCCATCCCTTATGGGGACCTTTAGTTGTCCTACGCCTGCTCTTATTATCGGATCTAGTTTCGGTGGGGCTTCATCTTCGTTGAAGTCGGTGTCTTTTCGCACTACCCATATGGAAGATCCTTGAATTCTTCCTTCACCGAGTCCTTCGAATGGACCTGTCGAAACAGATGTGCCATTTCCTACAGTAATGATAGCATATCAAGTGAATCTTGATTGTGTTACAGATCCTAGTCCTTCCTCTTCACAGATGGAGGAGGAGGACCCATATGTGTTTCCTGCATGGGCAGTTGAGTCCTCTCACACACATGATTTCCTTGATGGTGTTTTTCCATCAGATGAAGCAACTATTGAGGCCATGTCGAGGGTTGAGCCACCTTGGGAAGAGTTGCATCAAAGATCATATTTTCTTCCCGAGCTTAACCGGTTGGAGCATGAGGACTATAGGGAGATTCTTAGCGAGAAGGTTGGTAGTCTCGTGGTTCCATTGAGCTCTCCTGGTCAGATGGTTGATGGGAACATGGTGAACATATCACCTACCATTCCTATCAATATCTCTCGCGATCCAGGCAAAGTTGAGAACGTCTACATTGGGGTGGATTGTTCCCCTGATGAGATTAAGGAGTATACCAAATTTTTTAAAGAGTTTCATGACATCTTTGCTTGGTCATACGAGGAAATGCTAGGTATCAACCCTCGTATTATCAAACATGAAATTAAGACCTATCCAAATGCGAAACCTATTCGACAACGTTTGCATGCGGTGAATCCTAGAAAAGTGCCCACTATTAAGGCTGAGATAGAGAAGCTATTAAAAGTCGATTTTATCTATCTCGTTCCCTTGACGGAGTGGGTTTCAAATCCCGTTTCGGTGGATAAGAAGCAGGGAACGATCTGTATATGCACTGATTTCTATGATTTAAATCGTGCTTGTCCTAAGGATAATTTTCCCACACCATTTATTGATCAGACTTTGGATGAGTGTGCGGGAAGCGAGGTATTCTCCTTTATGGATGGTTTTTCCGGATATAATCAGATTCAGATCAAACCCGAGGATCAACATAAAACTACATTTATTTGTCCTTGGGGTACGTTTGCATATCAAAAGATGCATTTCGGTCTTAAAAATGTCGGAGCCACCTTTCAGCAAGCTATGACCTTGATTTTTCATGATCTCAAAACAATTATCAAAGTGTATTTGGATGATCTTGCTGCTCATTCTCGTCTCAAAGTGCATCATCCATACCATTTGAGATTAGTATTCGAGAGATGCCACCATTACTAGGTTAGGTTAAATATTCACAAGTGCATCTTTTACGTAACTATTGGTCGCTTGCTAGGGTTCATTGTATCCAAGGAGGGTATAAGAGTCAATCCCTTAAAGGTTGAGGTAATACTTCAATTGTCTCCCCCATGTAATATTAGACATCTTCAGTGTTTGCAAGGCATGGAAAATTTCTTGCGAAGATTCATGGTTAACTTTTCCAATTTGACTAAAGTATTTATGCATCTTTTAAAGAATGACACTATTTTTTATTGGGATGAGCGAGCCCAGGAGTCCTTTGATGCTCTTAAGCGAGCCTTAGCATCGGCCCCCGTGCTTAGTCCACCTGAATATAGCCGTGATTTTTTTATTTATGTGGCGGAATCCATGGAGACGATTGGTATGGTTTTGGTTCAAGAGGATGAGGAGTTCCATGAGCATGTCACATATTATTTGAGCCGAAACCTTATTCATGTGGAAATCCATTATTCTCATGTGGAGAAACTTGCCTTGGCCACCGTTCATGCAGTTTAGAGATTGAGACATTACATTCTCCTTCGCCAGACCTTGGTGGTAGCTCATGTCAATCCATTTCAGTTCGTCCTCACTAGAAGGATGATCGGGGGAAAATATAATAAGTGGATTGTCAATTTGCAAGAGTTTGATCTCGAATTCGTTTCGTCAAAAATGAAGAAATCATTGATTTTTGTGGAGTTCATTTCTGATTTTCCAAGTGTGGAGGAGGAGGAGGTTTATGAAGATACGTTTGTCGATGAGCATATTTTCCTTATCTCAACTTTGGACCCATGGTATGGGGATATCATTATATATTTGCAAACATTGAAGGTCCATACTCACCTTTCATGGGATGAGCGACGACGATTACGTCATGTATCTATGAACTACATTATAGTGGCTAACACTTTGTACTGACATGGGGTAGATTCAATTTTACTTCATTGTTTAACCCATGATGAGGCTGAGGTTGTGATGAATGATTTCCACAGAGGGGCGTGTGGTGGTCATTTATTTGGGATTTCTAAAGCCCAAAAAATCCTGAGAGCGGGATATTTTTGGCCGTCGATCTTCAAAGATTGTGTCAATGCGGTCAAGAAGTGTCACCCTTGCCAGGTGTTTGCACGCAATATGCACTCGCATCTTGCCCCATTACATATGATTATCAACCCTGGTCCCTTCACCAAGTAGGGTCTTGAATTCATGGATTGCAACCCAGCTTCGATTGGGGGGAATCATCACATTATAGTGGCTGTTGATTATTTCACGAAATGGGATGAGGCTACGCCCATGGTTAAATCCGATGGTGAGATAGCCACGCATTTTGTGTTCAACCAAATTATTACTCAATTCGGCATTTTGAAAGAGCTTGCCACTGACCATGGTAGGCACTTTCAGAATAGAATGATGGAAGAGTTGGCTTCGAAGTTAGGGTATAAGCAGGAGCACTCCTCTTCTTATTACCCT
This sequence comes from Pseudotsuga menziesii, assembly GCA_001517045.1. NCBI lineage: Eukaryota > Viridiplantae > Streptophyta > Pinopsida > Pinales > Pinaceae > Pseudotsuga > Pseudotsuga menziesii. Next base: position 132,655 of record LPNX010445206.1, read on the forward strand.
CAGGAGAATGGACAGGTTGAAGTAGTGAATAAATCACTTAAGTCCATTCTCCAATGAACCATCATACAAATCAAGACGAATTGGTATATCATGTTATATCATGCTTTGTGGACCTATATTGTCGTGGTTATGACTACCACTGGTTTCTCTCCATATCAGCTCGTACATGGGGTGGAGTCTATCTTTCTGGTTGAATGCAAAATCCCTTCATTGAAGCTAGCTATAAAGATTTTACCAGACACTTCCGCATTGGAGGAACATTTGGTCCACTTAGAGCAGCTTGATGAGCAGCGCCGGGATGGAGTCTGTCTTTCTGGTTGAATGCAAAATCCCTTCATTGAAGCTAGCTATAGAGCTTTCTGGTTGGGGTGGAGTCTGTCTTTCTGGTTGAATGCAAAATCCCTTGGGGTGGAGTCTGTCTTTCTGGTTGAATGCAAAATCCCTTCATTGAAGCTAGCTATAGAGCTTTTACCAGACACTTCCGCATTGGAGGAACATTTGGTCCACTTAGAGCAGCTTGATGAGCAGCACCGGGATGCCTTAGTGGCTCTAGAAGTAAATAAGATAAGTCTGTCCATCCAAGGAGGTTTAGTGAAGGTGATTTGGTCCTTTGTGGGATCAAGCTAAAGAACCCTTGGGGGCAGGGAATTTTAATCCCATGTGGCATGGTCCTTATGTAGTCAAATGTGTGTTAGAGAAGGGCACCTATGAGCTGGTGGATTATGAAGGGACAGCCTTGGCAGAGCCTAGAAATGGGCTCTATCTTAAAAAATACTATGCATGATCTTTAGCCAGGGCTGATTATTGTATATTATTGTACTATTTTTTGCATAATTAGGTTTTCTTATGGTGATCGGGTTTATTGATTAGCTTTCATTTCTTATGGCATATGTCAATGGAGTCTTCCTCTTACAAAGGATTCGCTGATGGTGCTAGCCGCCACACTCAACACTCAGCTTCTGCTACTTGGGTGATTTATACTCCTATGTGTTGTTCAGGAATAAACACCCTTGTAACCTAGGGTCTGGGGTTACCAATGTACTTCTAAAACTTGCAGATAATCAGCTTTAAAATACATAAAAGGAATAGGAAGAAATGTTGAAATCACCCGGTTAACAACGGTTGATCCAAGATTTCTCTTCTCCTGCTCTGCTTCTCTCCAAAGCTTTCAGGGATGCACCTCCTTCACCTGCAAAGAGAAAATTCTCCAAGTACAGTCTTATACATGTATATATGATAGGTTAGATAAACAATATGTAGAGTGCTTAATCAAAAATATTCATCAACCATGATACATGAAAGAGACTCAACACTAAGTTGGAAGAAGAATTCTCTTTATTAACAATAGTGAATGAGATAAGTGTACAACCCAACTCCTGAGACAAGGACTCCTCTGCAACCAAAGGACTTTGAGTTCTGCTGCTCCAAATACTTCTGAAGATATACCACCAACATAACTTTTCTCTCCAAGATTCATTTATTAATGCCCTCCCCAAGGCCTCTATTTATACTTTGGGAAATAGAGCAGTTTCGAAGGTTGAGGAGGTTGAGACAGTTGAGTTGGTTAATGATTAAGGCTCAAAAAAATCCATTAATCATGTTTTTTTAATTTTAATTTTGAATGGATGTGTACGCGACTATTGATACTGGCAACCCATGTATGACATGCAAGTTTCTTTAATGGAAACCCGTGTACAGATCTATACGCGGGTTGCAATGAGAATAGTCGCGTACAGTACGCGGGATGTCAAAGAAGATAGTCACGTATGTATGTGAGTTACTGTGGAGATAGTCGCATAAGAAAATCAACATATAGAAAGGTAAAATGGCAATCTGGTTGGATATTGAATGCATCTCATGTCATTCCCATCTATAGTGTTTAGGAAACCTTCAATCCAAAAGTGTCCTTTTGTGTACCAACATATGAAGTGTCGACACTTAGACGGAGAAGTGCCATTTGGGTTGATAACAGATGCCCCCTAATGTGTGAGGTCAGAGGGAAGCGATGGCCGAAATACATTATAATCATTATCTTTGGAGAACTTAGAAGTCCATTGGAGCAGAGGTAGTACCTGAAACAAATACATAATAATGTCATATACAAACTCATATTTGAGGATGCTATGTTCAATATACTGGAACACTAGCTCCTTTACAATATTTGAGTACATCATATAGTACGGGTACTAGACCAAGTATATTACAAAGGTGGATCGAAGCCAGACTATACAATAATGATGAGTCTTCAAAGATCTGGAAGTTGTGTAAATGGATAGAACATAATATTGCCCAACTTAGTCCATAGATAGGAAACTAAGGTCTTCATAAACAATCCAAAGAACCAATACAATCCAAGCCATGTGAATAAATGTAGGTTGAAGTCGAACATGGAGCGAATTCAACAGATTGTCAATCAATAGGTAATAATCGACAACTGAAGCAAAGGAATTCACCAATAATGAAAGTGAATCCTGAGGTATGATCATCAAAACTCTAGGTCTTCATCGTCAGGAAGTGCTGATGCGGAACCATACTGTGATAAGGAAGGAAATAGATCCTCCAACGGATCACAAGAGTGACTAGGAACTGAGTAAAGGAAGGGAGACACAAGTGATAAAAGATACAACAATGATGGGATCAAGATATAGATCAGACATTGAGTTAAGTCCTTGAACAGTGCGCACAACACAGAGATGACCCAAGGCAACTTTTAACTTTATAGATAGAACAACTAGACTTAACTGTCACGTAGGAGACATGATCAGATTCCCCAGGTAGAACTGACAAGAGGAGGAGTAAAAACTCGAAGTAACAGTTGAACTGAAAGTGAACACTGAGACATGGGTATCGAAAAAGACAGAGAGTGCTATGTTCAAGGATGACATGCTGCCACTAACTGAAAACCAAGAGAAAAATTCTTCCTTACCTTCCTTGTTAAATTTTAACAAGTCCAGGAAAGTCAACTCGAGTCTCTCTTGATTTTTTAACAAGCTTGAAGAGAAGAGGGAATATTGCTTGATAGTATCACTAATTCGTGGATTTAATGAGCCCGAACTAGTACATGCTTAGTTGGTGTTTTCACATTTAGAGAGTCTGAAAACTCCAAAGAAGACTCCAGGGGGGTCCCTTTTCATCCAATTTAGTCTCCTGAGGCCGAAAAAGTATAAAACATACCACATAAGAACTCTCTTAACTTCCATAGAAGAAAAGGTGAACATTTTTCGTACTTAGTCAAGTAGGTCCAAAAAAGGTTAAATTACCACCTACCCAATGCTCCTTCAAGAGAAGCATATAGCTTGAGTTTTATGAGTGTGAAGGAAAGTAAGATCACTTGGAAAGATCCATTTGAGTACGAGAAATGGGGCTTACGACAATAAACTTGATGCTTTATTCTTTAGTGTTTAACGAGCATGACAAAGACATAAAGCACACTCGGAATATTTTTCATGTTTAGGTCCAAAGCACGAAAAAGAGAAAACTAAGCTCATATCGGGTGTTCCTTTTCTGTAAATTTAGTCCCTCAGGTCCAGAAAAGTGATAAACCTATTCCTGAGAATACTCTTCTCAATTCTGTAGAAAAGAGAGTGATCATTTCTCGTATTATTTTGCATGGTCCAAGAAAGAGATAACCTACAACCAATGTGGATGCCCATTCACATATTCTTAATGAGCTTGAACGGACAAGTTAACTAGGCAGTCAAGTCTGTTTTAAGGAGTCAGACCTGGGCCTAAAGAAACTCCATAAGGGCGGGGAGTCCTATAAAGGAATAGCTTGTAAAAAGAGACCAAAATGTGGCGTGAAAAATAGCTAAAATGATTCCCCTGTACCTAAGACAGCTACAGCATGAGTATCGAAAGACAACATAGGTTCTAAATAAGGATACTCATGAGAGGAGGGCCCTATACATGGAAGAACAATGGTAAAGACAAGGAGCTAATGGTTAAAAATACCATAGTCCATGGTTAAAATGTTGATTACTAAGTATAAGATGGAGTAGGTATAGATGCAAAATGCATGTGAAAAAGTGAAAAACCATCCTATATGAGTAAAAATCACCTTAGAACGATGATAAACCTATTAAAAGGAAAAAAGAGAGGGTATTAGTTTGATGAATTATGAAGTATAGGGAAAAAACCGACTTGAGAAATATAATTTCTATAAATAGTTCAAAAACATAAATAAAACTCACCATTTGGATTTTTAGCCATAAAAAACAAGTTTTCACCTCTACCTTCAATTGCTTGGTGTGGACAATCCGGTGGACCAATTCCAAATCTGCAAGTGTCAGGTAAGACTACACCCCAAGCTCTTCAATTTGATCCTAGAAAATTTCAAAATTGATCCCTAATTTTATATTTTTGAGCGCCCTCAACAAAGTAACACTGTGTACATGGGTTCACTATAGTGAAACTCATGTACACGCATTCTGTACACAATTTTCCTGAAAGACAATCGTGTACAGTACGCGACATGCATAAATAGACAGTCGTGTATGGTGCGTGAGGTGGATAAAAATCATGTAGAGTCAAATTTTTGAAATTTTACATGAAACTAATGGTTTTCAATGCTTGTTTTACTAGGTTTGAAGATGGTGCTTTAGTGGAGGGAGCGTGAACATGAAGATATGGATCAAGAAGCACTCCAGGATGCCCCCACTATGAATGTTTTATGTTCAAGTGGGTTGTTAAAGCTTTCCTGTACATCACCTATGCAGGTGAATGACCGCCTACTAGAGTTCATGATAAATTACTGGGATCATGATTTGGGCATGTTTGACCTTCAAGGTGAGTCCTTGGAGATTACTTTAGAGGATATCTATTTCATCGCTGGTCTATCACGATGGTGAGCTCCAGTCAACTTGGAAGGCACCAACAGAGGAGGTGACCCTCTAAGTGTCCAAAACTACATTAACATATACTGCACACCAGGAACATAAAAGAGACTGAGTTGCATCCCTATTGTACACATAAGTGATCTTCCTCTACAGGTATTGACAAGTACCATAGTGAGGGTTGTGGGATCATCTTCTCTTCACCTTGCTACACGGAACCAAATGAGACTAGCAGTGGATTGTATGCAGGGGGGCCTATATGATCGGTGCTCGGGAGTGATCTCGATTATGAAGAAACATCTCTCTGACTGCAAGAGAGGAAGGAGAAAGAAATTTTGATATTCTAGCATACTAGTTGCCTTCTTCTTTGAGAGAGTGCCGGGATTGAGCCCTGCAGTACCCTTACCAGTTCGTTCTCCTTGTCAGCCTAGGATGAGTAGATGGGGATATATCTTCCTCCACTAGGGAGGTGATGGCTCAGTGCAGAGTGTATATGATGATGACTTCTACTTTTGCTGGGAGCGACAATTGTGAGCATTGGAGCAGTTTCCATATGCTGGAATGGATTTTCGTGGTGATCCAAATCTCGTCCTCCCTCCAAGAGGAGCATGGAGAGAGTTAGGTTATTTTTTAGTTTCAAATTTTAAATTTTTTATGAATTTTAAAATATAGAGATATATACATATGTATAAGAGTTCTAATCCTATAAACACATTAAAATGCAAATATTGGACCAGTTCACCCTGAAGGGCATCCACGCATGTATGTGCGTCCTGTCCTGGGAGAGGACCAGGGGCTGATTAGGGTTCTTAAGGGGAAGCTGGCTAGGCTTACCCAGAGATTACCCATCTTACAGATTGAGCATATCCCAACCATCATGTAGGAGTTTGTGGTTGGAGTACCACCTGTCTGGATATGCCTTTTGAGGTGGGTAGCCAGAGCAGTATTGGTATACATAGATGTTGTTGAGGTTGCTGAAGATGAAGAGGTTGAAGAAGCCATAGTACAGGGATACTGGGGGGACCAGGGTGGTCCATCTTAGATCTAGGGCATTTGATGGAATTTGATCCATATTTTGTATATTTTTGTATATTGTACAATTATGACTGGATCGGAGGATCAGAGACTCGACCTATCTATCGACAGATATTGACATATATATATATATATATATATATATATATATATATATATATATTGTCTGTTTATTTACAAATGTTTTTTATGTGTATGCTGTATAATTTTATGGAAAATATGTTAAATTCCAATCCAAGATGTAATTAGCGTACACATCAGTTAATGAATTTTGATTCCTTAGAATATGATTGAATGTAATGACCTCAAAATGTCTTTCCAATAACCTAACTTGCATAAACTGACATAATAGAATAGGGTTTCGCACCTGATAAGCCCGATTGAGCTGGGAAACAACTAGTTGAGAGTCCAGTCAGACTTCCAACTGGGTGATACCACATGACAAAGCATCCCATAGAAGCTCAATTACAGCCCTATACTCAGCGACATTATTAGAAGCAGGACCTAAGCAAGCGCATCCTGAGGTAACTAACTGTCTTGAGGGAGAATAAATGACCCATGCAACTGAAGCTAGATTACAAGTGTGGCGACTGGTGCCATTAGCAAAACCTATGAAGCTCTCGAAAGACATTTGAAACAACGAGCAGATGGTATAAAAAACAGAAACCGACGAACTAGTGTACATAAAAAATACATACAATAAAATACAAGAAAAAGTGTTAAGCTTAAGTATAGTACTTTTTCAGGTAGAGCCCATTTCTAGGCTCAGGTAGCTGATTCCCATCAAAATCAATCAATTCATATGCGCCTTTCTTTAATACTTTTGACACAATATAAGGTCCTAACCACATAGACCTAAACATTCCTGCCCCCAAGGGTTCTTTCTCTTGTTCCCAGAGCAAAACAAGTTCTCCTTCAGAGAAAATTCGAGGCTTGACTGATTTATCATATTGGCTTTTGACCCTATTTTTATGAGCTTGATTTAATGTCAGCGCATCTCTACATTGTTCATCAAGGTTTTCTAAATGTAATAGGTGTTCTTCAAGCTTAGTCATATCTGGTAACACATGAATAGCAATTTTCAAAGATGGGATTTCACATTCAATCGGGGTAACGGCTTCCACTCCATGGATGAGTTGGAAGGGGGAGAAACCCATAGCAGTTTTTACATTAGTTTGATACGACCAAAGAGCAGGGTATAGCATGATATGCCAGTTTGAATGGGCTACATTAATAGTATGTTTGAGGATAGTTTTCAAAGTTTTATTAACAGCCTCGACCTGACCATTAGCTTGACGATAGAAAGAGGAAGAATATTCTTGTCTGAATCCTAGCATAGTGGTCAGTTTCGTCATCATGATATTTTGAAAATGACTGCCATGGTCAGTGAAAATCACCTTGGGTATACCAAACTGTGCTATAATTTGATTGAACATGAAAAAATCTGCAGTTTTCTCGTCGGCTTTAAAGGTGGGCATTACCTCTGTCCATTTCGTAAAATAGTCCATAGTGACAATGATATATTTGTGCCCCCCAGTCAAGGCTGGGTTACACGTCACGTAATCAATCCCCCACTTCATGAAGGGGCCCACCGAGACAATGGGAAATAACGGAGCGGGATGTGACCGCATCTTCTTGGTGTAAAGCTAACAAGGATGACAACATTTCATGGCTTCCACACAATCCTTAAAGATCATGGGATAGAAATAATTGACATGTAGTATCTTCTGGGCCGTTTCTAACCTAGATAAATGACCCCCACATACTCCACTGTGGGTTTCATTTAGGACAATATCTGCTTCCTTGTGGGTCAAACATCGACACAAAACATAATCTACCCCTCTGCGATATAGAGTATCTCCTATGATGAGGTAGTTCTTGGCATGAAGGTGTAGTTTACGTTGTTCTTCCCTCAAGAAAGCTGCAGGATACTTCAAAGTATGGAGATATATAAGTATATCTCCATACCAGGGATCAAAGGTGGAAATAAAAAATATGTGCTCATCTAGGAATGAGTCTTCTTCAATAGCTACATCTTCTTCTGTTGTAAATTCTGCTATAAGCTCAGCAAAAACTAAGGATTTTTTAGATTTAGCGGATTGGAAAGCCAAGTCAAAATCTTGGAGAATGACTATCCATTTGTTGAATTTTCCTCCAAAAATCCATAGGGACAAAGAATATTGAAAAGGATTAACATATGCCACTACTATTGTAGTCCTTAGTAGGATGTAGTGATGTAACCTCTAAACAGCATAAACAACTACTAAAGCCAACTTCTTGACATGGGAGTACCTTAGTTTAGGTCCGGCTAAAGCACGACTGAGATAGTAAATGACATTCTCTTAGATCCTATCATCCTCTTGGACTAGGAATACCCCTATGCTCGACTCAAACGCGGCTAGATACAATATAAAATCCCTAGAGTAATCTGGCAGACGCAATAAAGGAGCCGACAACAAAGCTTTTTTCAATGCCTTGAAAGCGAGTTGTGCAGTTTCATCCCATACAAATGGGGTGTCCTGTTTTAACAAGCACATGAAACCCTTGGTAATCTTGGCATAGTTTACAATGAAATGTCGAAGAAAATTGCACTTTCCTTGCAAGCTCTGAAGTTGCCTAATAGAACGAGGAGGAGGCGGATTTACAATGGCCTCTACTTTTAACGGATCCACCTGAATGCCTCTATTGGAAACAATGAACCTAAGCAGTCTCCCTGACTCGACACAGAACACACACTTGTGGGGATTCAAGTGAATTTTATAGTATCTACATCATTCAAATATCAACCATAAGTGATCCGGATGGTCAATCCTCTTACGAGAATGTGCAGGCAGATCATCATGGAAAGGTTCAACAGTGGCTTTGATATCATGGAAGGAAAAATTCGTTGCCCGCTGAAAGTTTGCTCCAACATTTTTCAATCCAAAGGGCATTTTTTTGTACGTGAAGGTACCCCAAGGACAAATGAAATCATTTTTATGTTGGTCTTCTAGTTTTATTTGAATTTGATTATATCCAGAGAAGCCATCCATAAACGAAAAAACTTCACTTCATGCGCAAGCATCAATAATTTGGTCTATAAATGGCGTGGGATAGTTGTCCTTAGGACAAGCTTTATTCAAATCTCTGAAGTCAGTATAGATTCGTATGGTCCCTTGATTCTTATCAATAGGAACAGGGTTGGATACCCATTCCATCAGAGCTATGGGATAAATAAAACTAGCTTTCAGCAATTTTTCCACTTCAGCCTTCACTGCTGCCGCTTTACATGGGTTAACAGGTCTCAAATTTTTCCAGACAGTTTTAGCGTCAGGGTATGTTCGGATCTCTTGCTTGACTATAGATGGATCAATGCCTAGAATCTCCTCATATGACCAGGCAAAAACGTCACAAAATTCCTTAAACAAGGCGGTATGAATGGCAATCTCCTCAGGAGAGCAGTTTGCACCAATATGTATATTTTCCACAACATCAGGATTTACAGAGATGTTGATAGGGATGGTAGTAGAAATATTTTCCATATTCCCCTCAGCAAGCAATCCTTCCCTTGGGAAGGGATTGATGGGTATATCAACATCGTCTGCCAGTCTCATATGAAAATATTGATTCTTTATCCTGCTTAGCTCTGGAAGAAAATAGGATCGATGATGAAGATCTTCGCAGATCTTATCACGTCCGCACATGGCTTCTAGAATGGCTTCATCAGAAGGTAAAACCATATCTAAACAGTCCATAGAATGCAAAGAGTTTTCTGGCCAAGCAGGCAAATAGACTTCTTCCAGGTTTTTTGAGACTATGAGAGGGTCTGGAACGGGATCAACAGTGGTTTTCGTGATAGCTTGGTAAGCTACTTCCACTGCCGATAAGGGTACTTTCAGTTCATGGGGGGAAGGGAGAATCCAAGGATAAGTCCTATCAAAAACCGTGGCTATGGACTTCCCCACACTAGTAGAACCTATATAGTTAATCGGGGCTGGAAGATCAAATGTGTCCATCAATGATGCATACATTCCAGCCCCCAAGCTCTTAGTAGCAGGTTTCACCTGATCAATCAATGGTACAGTGGACTCATTAGACTCCATGTGGCCTTTTCGAGTGAAATTGAGTTGGTCAATAGTAACCAACTTCCCTTCATGTGGAAACACTACCACCCAAAAGACGGTCGATACAATAGCAGACATGGCATAAGTCCAACTTCCTCCCCAAAGTAGGTTATAATCTAAAGGTGCATCAATCACCTCTACCTCAATAGGCACTACTTTCATTGCTAGCTTAATTTAAAAATCTAGTAGGATACCATGTGGGTGGAATGACCTCCCATTGAAAGTAGTAAGTAGGGTGTTTGATGAAACTAGCTCTAGGGATCCAATATATTTCCAACAAGACAAGGACATAACGCATGTAGAAGTACCCTCGTCGACAACTACCCTTCCAATGGTCTTTCCACCATGGATGACATCTATCGATAAGGTTACATGGTGAGGTAGGATAATTTTTAACATCAGACAAGTGAAATCTCGCCATGAGACTCGATGAGTCCATGCTACCTAAGGCTGCTAAGAGTGCATCCCGCTGGGAGGGACATCTCTGTAACACCTCTAAAGCTGACATTGCACAAGGGGTTTGGGCCAAGTATTCAACCATAGAGTAGTTTGAAGCAACTCTAGCATTAGGGTTATGCAAGGTCTTCTTAAAGACACCTTTCAGTATCTTAGGCATAGTTTCAGCAGGCTTCTCGATCGTGAGAGGGTTAAAAGTTTCACCTATAGACTTACCCTTATCATAAGTCTCTTTTTCATAGTTTTTATTGCTAGTCTGTAGCAAATTTGAAGATTGAACCATGTTGATATAATTGGGGTCAAGGGCATTTGGAGTGCCCCCTGCTACATTAGAAGTTGAAGCAGAATTCTGCCCTTGGGGAAAAGGATCCTTTAGGACAGCCGGTTGTTGATCTTTTAGCAGTTTCTGGGCTTGTTCCATAAGGGGACAAAGATGGGTGAGGTGATCCTCATGGAACAACTTACATAGGAATTTCACATTTTTCTTTTCTTTCTTGCCCCCATCATCACTATTTGTGAGTTTATGCTTGTTTTGATTTCCCTCCCCTTTCTTTCCTTTCTTCTTCTTCCCACCGGGTTGTTGATTACCCTTCTGAGAGGTATGTGCAAAAACATTTGCATTTTGGGGTGAGGGGGTAGCCTTTGCTGCCTCCACTATAGAATGTTTCACAGATAGCTGATGGATTTGTTTGGCCAAAGGTTCTACAGTGGGAGAGTTTACAAACCCAACCACACCATCGGCATGGGGTCCAGGCTTAGGTTTCTCTGCATCGTGGATAGGCCTCGATGCCTCAGGGATAATCTCATACAAGATCCTAGATTGAGAGTAGATCAAATCCAATTGCTGGGCCCTGAGAATATCTTCTTCCTCATTCATCACTCCTGAAGTGGATACGTCCTTAGATATATAAGGCAATAGGGATTTAAGGAACCACTTTAATAAGAACTCAAGAGGAATAGTGGCTTTAATAAGGCTCTTTCTCCTCCTCCACTCTTGGATGTGATCCGAGATGTGGGTAGCCTTGTTCTACCTGAAGGTAGATAACAAGTCTGTTCCAAAATCGTATTGGACCAGAAGCTAAAAATGGCTAAGGAATGCATTAGCCAAGTCCCAAAAACTACTGAATGCAGCAGAAGGAGACTCAATGTACCATTTTGCTGCAGTACTCATTAAGGTTCTTTGGAACAGCCTCAACCTAAATGAATCTTCATTCAGTGAATTAGAAGAACACCATAAATGAAAAGTGGTGGCATGATCCCCAGGATCTTCACCAACTTTGCCTTCAAATTTTGGGATGTCCGATGGCAATTTGGTGGGGACAAGTGGCCAGGAGGGATCATGCCTCACCTAGTCGTTCATCAATTTAGACAAATCTAGCAATTTTAATGTTTCCATGTATGGAATATTAGGTCTAACCGGAGCACTAAAAGTACCAGAATGGGGATTAGAGGGACTTGCCCCCAAATTCCATATGTAAAGGTGGGGTTTCCCCCTGCTGCCGGTTGTGAAGTGGATGGTTTACTTTGGAATGGATTCCATCTGTAAGCTATAGGATTATGGGTGGGAGGTGCAGTATAAGAGGTTTTGGTCGTCCCAGTCAAAACTGGGGTTTGAAAAACAGGAGCAAGTATCCCTCTGCTAAACAACGAGAAGGGAGAGCTTGTGAATAGGGCCGAGACTGAAGTTTGAAAACCTCACCCATAAGGGTTAGTGTTTCCAAACTGCACTCCTACATAAGAGGGCGATGGGCCTACATGTGGAGTGGATGGGGGAATATGCCCCCCATTCCAAGGAAATCCTTGGACAATAGGTATACTAGGAATCCTAGTAACCATGCCACCAGAAGCACCTGCTAGGCTTGTGGGAACCGGTGGTTGAACCACCCGGCTCGCTGGAGTTAAGGGCGTAGTAGGTATACTAGATCTAGGGGCACTTGCCAAGGGAGGTATTACCCCTTCAGCCGGAGTGGCTGAGGTGAAAACAAAAGAGATTTCTCCTGCAGTAGACATTATCTTTCCCACAGGCACACCAAAAATAGGTGGATCAAAAGGACGAACCTGGACAATCACAGGATCATTTAATTCAATCAAGGGTGTATTAAAATTCATTGCAAACTCATCATCCTACAAGTCTTCTATCTCAGCTGTGTTAAACTCAAAATGATTATCCCTAAGTTCCAGTTCACCTGGAACTTCACTTACTCCTATCGGTTCAAATGAACCCTTTGTGTCCAATCTCCGGCTTTGAGGTTGAGGTGGAGGTTCCAATGTGATGAGAGGAGGAAGGTTTTGCAACCTTCATGACCTTCTAATAGGTTGGTCCTTCATGATTGTAAATTTGAAAATTCAAACCCTAAGGTCAGCTAAACATAGACAAACCATAGAGAAATCACTACGAAAATTCCTAAAGTCTCAACGGTCAGCAAGGGTAAAATATATGCTTTCTCGAAGAAAGCTGAAGAACAGTTACTTGGCATCCTTGAAGAGGTTCTTAGGCACAAGTGAAGGAATCACCCACTTCCCTCCTACACTTTCAAAAAGGGTTACCTTCCAATCCAATCCAAGGTGAACCAGAAATAGCCTTCCAGTTTACCTAGGTATGAACCCTAGTTGTCAAAAGACTAGAGGCTACCTTAACTATACCAACAGTCTAGGGGGACAGTCACAAGCTTGATTTGTACACATGGGAAAGGTAGCTGAGCTCAAAACTCTGTATAGGACAGAATCCCCAGATGCATAAAAATCCTGATTTACGTTTCGATAAGGAATCAGAGGGTTATCTCCTCAGTCCAATGCCTCCACACGGCCTCGTGCTTGACTCCCATTTGAGAGGAGCTTCCCAGATACTATCGATAAAGAGAAGGGTTTACCTATCGATTGGCCCACTATGTCTAAATTTTAATACTTATGGGAAGTTTACACTTTCTATCCCACAAGTCTAGCCTAAGCTAGTAGGTGTATGGCCCTAAAAAAATAAAAATTACTAATAAATTTTAATTATTGCATTCATTTTAAGGGCTATTTTTACTCAGAAGGCAAGTGGAGTGAAAGACTATGATGTTTTTGACTCGATAAGAAATATAAAAAGCAAAGGTTTATACTTCCAAATAAAATTATCACTACTAAAAAACAAGATTCTTTTCTTTTTGTAAATGTAAATTGATGAAAATGCAATGATAAAGAGAATGCTAAGACTATATTTTTGTACTTTTTTTTGAGATTATATTTTAAAAACTGAAAATAAAATTGCTATATGCAAATCAAATGCAAAAGCTTCTAAATGTTTTCTTTTCACTTTTTAAAATGCTCAAAGACTACTATGCACCTAAATGCACAAAACTTGAGTATGCTTGAATTAAACTAACTGTATAAAGGAAGCAAAGTGAAGTAAACAGATTAATAAGACCAAAGATCAACCACCTAAGGAAGACTTGGAACCCTAGCTTGGGTGGACACAATGAAAGGAAATCACTGAGATCAAAAAAAGGCAAGTGGAAAACCAAATACTATCCGAAAATAGAATGGGATATACATCGTCTAGAACCCTGATCACTGATTCAGACAACCAACACTTGAACCTATAACCCAAACAGGAAAATCCACCTCAAGTTGCTAATAGAAGACAATCCAAACAATAAGAACTCAAGAGATTTACGAGAAAGCACAAGGTGTGGCTAACAAGGTCATTAAAATCACAGTGCAATGATTATAAGGAAGACCAACCAGCAACCAAACTTTATAGAAGGATAGGGACAAGTGAACCCTAGCCCAAAAATTTCAATGCTCAGGCTTGTACGTGACTGTGTACAAGGGAAACCCACGTATTGTACGCGACTGTCCTAGAGAGCAACCCATGTATGTAGGCCTCTATACACGAATGTACGCAAGAGAAACCCGCGTACAGGTATAAAATTTTCTAATAAAAAGAAAAAATTTCAAGGTCTTCAGACACCACTCTAAGCATGAACCAAGATAGGACACCACACATAAAATCAAGGCAAAGACTGGTCACTGATCTACAAAAATAACCCACAGTAGTCTGGGTTCCCCAGCAAAGTCGCCAGTTCTGTTGTTCAGGAATAAACACCCTTGTAACCTAGGGTCTGGGGTTACCAACGTACTTCTAAAACTTGCATATAATCAGTTTTAAAGTACAGAAAAGGAATAGTAATAAATGTTGAACTCACTCGATTAACGACAGTTGATCCAAGCTTTCTCTTCTCCTGCTCTTCTTCTCTCCAAAGCTTTTAGGGATGCACCTCCTTCACCTGCAAAGAGCAAATTATCCAAGTACAATCTTATACATGTATATATGATAGGTTAGATAAACAATATGTAGAGTGATTAATAAAAAATATTCATCAACCATGATACATGAAAGAGACTCAACACTAAGTTGGAAGAAGAATTATCTTTATTAACAATAGTGAATGAGATAAGTGTACAACCCAATGCCTGAGACAAGGAATCCTTTGCAACCAAATGACTCTAAGTTCTGCGGCTCCAAAGTCTTCTGAAGATATACCATGAGCATAACTTTTCTCTCCAATATTAATTGATTAATGCCCTCCCCAAGGCCTCTATTTATACTTTGGGAAATAGAGCAGTTTCGAAGGTTGAGGAGGTTGAGACAGTCGAGTTGGTTAATGATTAAGGTTCAACAAATCTCCATTAATCTTGTTTTATTATTTTTAATGTCGAATGGATGTGTACGCAACTATTGATACTGGCAACCCGCGTATGACACGTGAGTTGTTTTAAGGGAAACCCATGTACAGATCTATATGCAGGTTGCAATGAGAATAGTCACGTACAATACATGGGATGTCAAAGAAGATAGTCACATATGTACGCAAGTTGTTGTGGAGATAGTCATGTATGACAATCAACATATAGAAAGGTAAAATAGCAAGCTGGTTGGATAGTGAATGCATCTCATGTAATGCCCATCTATAGTGTTTAGGAAACCTTCAATCCAAAAGTGTCCTTTTGTGTACCAACATATGAAGTGTCGGCACTCAGACGGAGAAGTGCCATTTGGGTTGATAACACTATGGGTCAGGTATTGTCTTCAGGAGGTGTATGTTTACGGCCTTCTTCAAACAGTGTTGCTAAGTATAGTGTCGTTATTGAGTTATTGTGGGATGCCATTTCACATGGTGATCTCTCTCTTGAGGTATGTCTTGATTTGCAGTTAGTAGTTTCACAGCTTAATGGCTTGTATCATGTTAGGGATCCGACATTATTACGAAGATTCTTACGTGTGAGATTGTTAGAATGGCAATTTGAGAACATAACATACATACATGTTTCAAGAATTTTTAATCAAGTTGCTGACTCATATGCTAACTATGTGTTAGATTGGCCATTGTTTCATAGACCATAAGCATATCACAACCATACATTTTTACACACATGTAAATAAATAAAATCGATCATCATAAAATTTTTTCATTAAACATCCAAAATGTGACGTCATAATACATAAGTGTCATAATACAAAAATGGGGCTTCCGAGCCACCAAAATATAATACACGGTAGTACAAAAATGAAGCACTCTTGGGTCTCTAATATTGTGGAGGAGGAGGGGGGTTCTAATCCTGGTAGCACACCACGGATCTAGCTAGTCATTGGAATAACCGAACCCATGCTCGTGGTACACCAACCACCTGATGCTGCATGGCCTCAGGAAAGTCCTCGACTTGCGCCATGGGTACCCTGTGTGTCAAGCGTAGAAAGTTTGTGTGGATGCTTTGGAGCATCTGCTTCGCATCCACACCCATGATGTCATATCCTCTTCCCCTCCATCTATGATGAGGGAAACCGTCAGGCTACCGTGGTCCAACATCTGCATACACATGACATATTGTCACTATGTGTCGTCACACCAAAACATGTCTTTTGAGTCAATATATCAAAAAACACAAAAAAAAATTATAATTCAAAAAACATAAAAAGAGGGTTTCAGATTCGTTACCTATGTCACCATATGCCGCTCTTGGTGGTAGAGGCATGTCTGGATCTCCTCGAAAATCTATTTCCACATAGGGATAGTCATCGATGGCAATAATTTGCTTCCACCACCATGGAAAGAAGTCCACTGGGTAGGGGTTATCCACCCTACCTCCACCTAGTCTGTGCATAACATTTTTCCAACATCATTGGGCTAGATCTCGAACTCCGTGTGGAGGAATCTGCACTCTAGGGCTTAGCCCCAGTACACGCTCAAACAAGAACGTGCTCAGTATGATGCCAAAACCAAATTTTCTCACCCTTCCCATCTTGCAGTCACTAAGCTGCTGCTTCATGTTACTCAACAACACAGTGCTCTAGTCATACACTGTGGGTCTCATACAATCCACTACATAGAACATCAATGGCCGTGAGGCCTGGTGGAGTGATGCTAGACCAGCTATCCTACCGAGTGCCAATAGTATGGCCTTCAGTCCTAGTACTTGGATGGAGTTTTTCAAGATTTGACTCCCAACCTTTTATGTGTCCAAAAAACAGTATACTGGAATAGTACTCATCAATGGTAAGGACACCTTCGGGCCCATGATAGCATAGGTTCACCACCTCTCCCCATCGGGATAATCCAGTAATAAAATATATGTCCTCTACCTCTATAGTGAGAGACATCCTGTCGATATGAAAAGACTCTAAGCATGGATCCCAGTAGTCTACTAGCATCTGTAGGAGTCTTGGTTTGGCCCTCAGGATACCAAGACACTAAAACTTATATAGACCGCATGCATGAAGAGCTTGTTGAGCCATTAAGTCACCTTGGACAGCCACTTCTACATCTCCATGTTCCCTCTCTCTCCATTCTAGAACCATCCTGCACATTAAAATTGATTGTTGGTCATTAGATACCTTAAAAAACCTTGTGCGTGGCTGCATACATGACTATTTGCAAAACAGCCACGTATGTACGCGGTTTTGGGAGGTTTTTCTGCGTATGGCCAACCCTATATGCAAAAAAAACCTCGATATCCATGTGGGCCGAAATGACCATTTTAGACTAGATTAAAAATTTAATTTGACCATGGAAATTCAAAAAATTTGCATGAAATAGAAAGAGGAGGACATGAGGAGTTACCTGGAAGAAACGGTGTCGAATTTCGCCAGACAAAGCTCCCGAAATCTGCATTGGAAATTTTGAGCTCCAATGGGTAAAAATTTCAAATGATTTGGAATTTTTGAATTTTTTACTATTTATAAAAAAAATTTGAATATTTTTAAATTTCTTACCCACTTTCTATAGTTTTGGATTGTTTCTGACCATTTTGGACCTTTTTGGACTAATTTGATGATGTAGGAGTCCATTTTGAGTGTCGTTTCGACCGTGGTTTTGACTCATTCGTGCCAATTTTAGGTATTATGTCTAAAATGGCATATAGGTTAGGTTTCACATCCATTTGCAATTTTCATGACCTTATGACCGTTTCATTATAACCTTAGGTACAAAACCATTCTATCTTGTCACATAACCTCCTTGTTGCTTTTAGAAGTGACATGATGTGAATGGTAGAGCTTGACCATACATGGGTGCCCTAGTTAGCTCTTGTTTTGCATTTGGTGCCCATGCCGAAATTTTTTCCCTTAGGGTGTGGGATTCCTTTATATAGTATCGCCATGACTTTGCACAAGAGCCTCATACTCTTCTTGATATTTTTACTGGCCTTTTTTCCCAGGACTCCCTTATGTCAAGTTGTAATTGCATTATCATGAGTTTTGCTTGCCTTATTGAGCCTTATGCCGGCTTCCCTGAGCTTGATTATCAGCTATATAGCCCGATATTATGTCATGTATAGCCACACATAGCCATTTTACATATCCTTTGCAGCTTGATTTCCCATTTTTTACCGGGAGGGGACTTTCCCCCGAGTGTCGCTATCCTACACATGTGTCCTTGCATTGAGCATAGGTATTTTTCGCTGCTTGGATCTAGTTTGTTTTCCCCTTGACACTCATCTCCTCTTAGTCTATAACTATAAAGCACTTTTTCTTTTGCAATCTTTTCAAAATATTTGAAAAAGTCCAAAAAAACAAAAAAAAACAAAAAGATGGATAGGAAAAGATGTTATCTTTGGTAGCAGTCAAGTCATGTCACCTTCAAACAGAGCACTATATATCACATCCATTGTTTGGGTTAATAGTTTGACTTTAGGATCCGTACTCGTTTCTCTGAGTTTATCTCCATCGACTCGTTAAGCTTCCAGTCCCTATGGATCCTTTGTCGATGCCTCCTGTGTCACAGAGATGTCCCAGTTTTGTATATTGAGTCTATGTTGTCTACATTCAGTCACCATTCGCCTTTATGATCTTGTTCGAAGGAAGTTGAAACCTGAGTCGACCATTCCTCAATTCTCTTGACTTTGCATGTCAGCCATTCCTGGTACTGATACTGGTTTGTGCACATTATGATCGAGTCCTTCCACATTATATAGCTTTGCTGAGTGCCTCGTGTTGGATGATGAGGGATGCATTAATTCCCTCCTTCCAGCAGATTTCATCCCATCGACTTCAGATCATTTATTCTGGGATAGGAATCTAGAGTCATTTTTTAGTTCCTTGAGGCTTGCAGTCATCAGTGGCAGGTTCTCTTGCCATCGACAGTTTTGGGAATACATCAATGTCCCCTGATCAATGGATCCTTTCAAGTGTTCAACCTCAACACATTTATTCACACTTTTTAGTTTGCACTCTAGTACCTTGATTCCCATTTTCATTATCGGTGGGTGATCTCACGTCTATTAACGGTATACATCAATGACCAGTAATCAAACGATGGACTACTATGTTCGACCTTGACACCTCTATTCACATAGTAGGACATGTACTCGTAGTGGATTGTGTAGAAGACCTTCCATATTGGTGGCATTTCATATATGCTACCTCCTTGATCGTACCAATGTTCATGAGATTTCAGCTCTCGTGACTTGATTCCAGTATATGTTAGATATCTTCAGCCATAATGGATATCTTGATCCATTATATATCTTCAATTTTCATGGAGATCATGATCCTTTGTATATCTTCATTATAGATATTTTGATATATCTATATTGTACGTGGTGATGACCACACATGTCATATTTTGTATCATGCCTTTTCATGTACATTGTACTCTTATGTATGAGGGACTGCTATATCTACTTGCAGTTATGTGCAGAGTTTGATTATTGTATTATACTATTGGATGGCTGGTTCTTCCACCTGTTTCTTCATCACTCCACTTCTGAGATGGACTTATAATGTATTTTGGCCATCGTATCACCCCTCTGACCTCACACATTAAGGGGCATCTGTTACAGCTGATTTTACCACACATGGTGGATCACACCTTTATGGCCTTCCCTGTCCCTCTATAGACTCTTTGGACCCCATGGACCATTTTTGTACCTTTTATATTTCCAAGATCATCCCTAAAAATAGGCATTATTTTCTATACATGAATTTTAAACCTATTCTCGCGGATATGACCCTCAAACCTGCGTACATCGGGATGTGTACAAAAGGCCAAATAGTTTTGGAGTTTTTCTTGATGTGGATCTGAGTCACTTGTCTCTTGGCCTTCCATATGCCTTGATATCTCTCGGATTTGACCTTCCATTACCCCATCGAAGCACTATATAAGGAACCCTTTGGATACATTTAAAGGGGAGGAATTGAAGAGCAAGAAAACTATAGTCCATTGTTGCCGGAGCTTATACTTGAGTCTGCATCCCTTTGTCCCTTGCAACACTTTGTGTTCTTCCCAAGCTTGCCTTTTTCTTGTGAGCTTGCTATCGAGAGATGGAGGATTGAAGTGGTGGAGACCCAAGTGGAGGACTCAGTTTCTCCGGTTCGCAGACGTGCCGACAGAGGTTGTCACTATTGTAATATTTGATTTATATTAATAGAAATATATTTTCCTGTCCAATAATGTGTATTTAAATGAGTATTGAATCCATGGATTATTTTAAATGCTTATATGTTATTGATTATATATGCTAGAGTAGGTCTAACACAATTATATAGCATGCTTTCCTTGTTTGCTAAATGTTGAGAGAGAAAATTGCTAATACAAGTGAGAGTGGAAAAGTTCAACGGGGATCTACATCAACCATCCAGAATAAGGTATGTTTCGAGATCCTTTAGTGGTATATGTTTGGTTTATCTTGCATATGGGAAAGGATTGATTTCTGTGGTTACTATGTTTGTTGTGGTACCCCAAGCCATAGCAAGTTTTCTCTGTAACACCATGCTACGACCAACCTAGTTCGGCTCTCAAGGTTGCAGACAATAATAGCTCATCTATTTTTCACTCAGGATGAAAGGAGTCTTGGCGGCGAATTCTAGTAGTATACCTCAATATTCCCTAGCCGTTCTTCATAGGTGCAAACAATTATTCAAAAAGGAATATGTCTTTTTAGACACATGGGTGTTCTTCCAACTCATTAAATTTTTTTTTTGTGTTATGCCACCAATTATCTGTCACCTTAAATGGTAGTCATTTCCATAACCCCAGTTGTGACCAAAAATACCGCCGTCGTATACTATTGGATTTGTGAAATTAATGAACTCCAAGATGTCTTGTCATATGTGTGTGTGTGTGTGTGTGTATTATGTGACCAAGTCACAATTAGAAGGATAAGGTGTATCTGTGTACTTACACCTTATTTCAGCAAGGTCCCCAACTATGCCTTTCATCTCAGAAAATTTTGTAGGGACCAGATCCTGAAATTCATGTAGTAAGTCAGTGATCCTTCCCACAGTCTCATCATCCCAATAATATCCAATACTGAAAAACTTTGGGTTTTTAGCAAACCAATGTTTACTTTGTTGATCTTGAGTGGACTTAGGAATTGGTCACTAGACATACCAGCTCCTTCCACTACATGCATACCCTCTAACTCAGGCATGTTTATCTCAAGTGGATCATCATCATTTGGTTCTCCTATAATATTGTAACATTAAATCCAGTGGTGTACTCTTGCAGTACATTGATAGAAGTTTGTGGTTGCGACTAGGATTTATTCAAATATATTTTCCTTCATTTTATATAGTGCGACATCAATTTTTGGATGTTCACTTGCGAATTCAAATGTATGGGTGAAGCTTGTAACTAAATCTTCCCATTCGACAATTCTTGTTCACAGTTCCATTGATGTATACCAATTTCTTGGTAACATTTCCAACATGTGGATGAATCGATGAACCCACTCCTATCACAGATATTCTTGCCATGTCCTGCGACAATGTTCAATATGCTCCACAAGATTCGTCAACTGTATACTTCTGATAAGAATAAATGATATCTTCCCAAAATATAATCTCTAGTAATCGTTTACACTGTGGCCACTCAGAGATATATTGTTTATGTATACCCCACCATCTAGCGGGCATAGATTTCAACACAAAGTTCAAGGTGGACAATCGTTGTGATTCTATAACTTTTTCTTCAAATTCCACCCGAAAAGATACAAGGTTAGGTAATTCTTCATATTTAGGAAGCACGCTTTCTTCGGCTCCTACCCTTTAGGAATATCTTGCAATTCTTGCGCATATTCTCATGGAGAATTCATGTAGCATGTTCTGCCAATTTTCTATGGCATCACTTGAATCCTATGTGCATGAACTTACACTCTGCTAACTCAATTTTCCATCAGCTATTAGATTTATATAGTATTCTCTTGAATACATGATATTATACAACTAATCCAGGTAATTTCCTTGACCTTCACTATTTATTGGCTCAACATATATATTCCCTTCAAGTGGATCAATTGGCGCAACCACCCTTAGTTCAAAATATTCAAATGATAAGATCCTTTTCTTAAAGTTTATAATGGTTGGGTTGTTTATTTCTCAATCAATTCCAAACAATGCAAGATATATATTTGTGTCATCGTCAATGTCAATTACTTCAAATTCGGCATATGTTCTTAAGCCTTCGACTTCTACAGACACGTGAGTTAGTCTACCAATTGGTAGAACCTTCGACCGGTTTGCAAGACTTAGTTAAATGGGAGACCAGTCTAGTCACGGTTTATTCATGCTCTCCCATGTTTGTCTTACCAATATGTTAACATCTGAGCCCAAATCTAATATGATATAATCCATATCATATTCTCCTATCTGCGCAATCATTCGTAGTTCTCAGCCTGTCTTTAATCTCTTCCCGATATAGTTAAATCTTTTTCCAGGTCGCATGTCATCTGGAGTTTCTTCTATTAGTGTTGTCGGTTCTGCAACAACATATTTATCATTGATTAGCACTAAAAAAAAATTGAAAAATGATTTAATCCTACTAACCTTTTTCATTGGTTTCTTCTTGAGTAACTGTTTAAATCATTCAGACATGGTTTTGACTTGTCCTGATGTCGATGGTTGATTAGCATCAACAAACTTTGGTTGCAAATCCAAGAAGACTTCTTTCTATTTTTGGACATTTAGTGGGGCTTTCTTTTGTGCTGCGGGTCTCACCTACGGTTGTGCTTGCTGTGTATTCTGGTATGCACCTATCGCAACACCTCCTCTTGTAACCACAACAATGTGAGGTTCTCTCGGATCGGAAGAAATCATCTGAATGTTCTAGTTGGGTTTTAGATTCTGATTCTGTATTGGATTAGGGTTGATGACACTTCAAGCCTTCCATTTCGCAATTAGTTGTGGAAACTTTTCAATAGTGTGATCAAATGCTTTACAATATGTACATGTTTTTGCAGGACTTTGGAAATATCAGGAAAAATGTCTTGGCTTTGCACAGTTGTAACATATGACTTGGCCTCTTCCATGACCAAATCCTCCTCCTCCTTGTTTTTGTCCTTGACCTCAAAAATTTCCACCCCCCTTTTGTTGAGGGTATTGTTGTTGTTGTTGATATTGATTTTGTTGGTATTGCGGTTGAGGGTACTGTGGTTGTTGATATTCAGTAGGTTAATACTAAGTTTGCGCTCGTTCATCTTGCATATTCTCATAGATTTTCATTAAGTAGGTATCCATCATCTTTTCTTGCAGAAGTTGAAGTTCTCTACAGTATTTTTCATCATGACCTACTGATTTACAAAATTTACTATATAGACTAGATGGTGCACATACAATCTTCTGTAAGTACAAACATTATTTTGATTTTTTGGCCCTAGTATGGCATATTCTACACCAAGGCATCCCTTGGGTGTTTATCATATTTGGCACTCCTGTTACGACATAGTTCATGAGCGTCGGGCAATTATTTTTATGGTGTTTGCATGTTCTGCATCTTGTACACTGTTGTCAGGAATATTGCACCTCCGGCGGACAGAAGCTGTTCCTCTGGTCTGAATGGTTCAGATCAAGAACAAATGAGTGAATGAAAACGGATGAATACCTTCCATGAATGTTGTAAACACCTGGAATAATGCTTTTATGATGAACCTGTGTACCTGCAAACATGTCAAACAAACAAGAACATTAAAGCTACCAGAACATTATCTACACATCCATACTAGTGACTAAGGAATCCAATAACATATACATGTGAGATCAATACAACAGATATGTGGGATGGAAATTAGCTTTGCATTAAAAAATGAATGAAGAAGCTTACAACCATTGCCTTAGTGTTGGAAAACTCCTCCACAAGACAAACACCTCATCCCTAATAGCTCCAACTTGCTCTCTTGTGCTCTCCAATGGATTGGACTAGATAGTCGATTCAACAGCATAACAATACCATTTAGTTCTCCCCCTCAACTATGGGACATGAGCTTGTAGTTATAGGGATCAATAGATAGGGATATTTGAGAGAATTGTGGGTGAGGTGGCCATAATATCTTACCAAGAGGGATCTCGACTCCAACCAACCTAGATTGATAGGGATAAGGGAGGACACAAGCCTCATGTTCTAGAAGCCTTGAGAATCTTCTTTTTTTCCATTTTTACCAAGGGTACCGCTTATGTTCCTTTATGACAGAGCAGTGAAGGGTAAGAACCCCTTCATGAACGAAGCATATACATGGTGGCACCGCTTTTCTATAACAGGACTCAGGCAGTGCTGAACAAGGTACCGCTCATCAACTAAAGGGAAAAAGCGGTGCTAGGTTTTTATAAGTAGAATTGATATTCAGAGCATGTTTTCCACTCCAAGTTTGGGATTTAGGGTAAACATAGGTGTTAACGATCTCATCACATGTTGGTGACAGGATTTGGGTATAACATAATGCCCCCCAAAGCATGAGGCTTAGAGGGATACGATAAGTGAGAGCTTTGAGAGAACAAGTTGTCACTTCAAGGTAAGAGTCAGCTTGATTGGAGAGTGTTGTCCAATAGGCATCTGCAATACATCAATACTTTTGGCTCATAGACAAATGTAACCAACTCATGGCTACGGACCAATACAAGGCAGATCCATGAGAGGAATAAACAACCATGGCTACTAGAATACAACGTACATCCATGTGATAGAGGACTCAAACTTGGACATAGCTACCAGACATACAACGTAAATCTATATCATACAGATGCAAATTTGAGCATAGACATGACTATACAAATGTGGATCCATGCTAGACATAAAAAAACTCCATCTCAACCTGGGGGGAAGCAATGAGTGCTAAACAAGTACCCAGGGTCTTCGTCTCATTTTCCACAAAGTACAATTCTATCCATGTGATTAAAATGTTCTGAAGTCGAACATGGTAGAAACCACTTGATTACCGGACAATGATGTGAACCGTTAACAAGTGCGAGGGAGATAACCATTGATGTCAATGATTCCCAAGGTACCCTAGTACAATCTACTAAGCGTGAATATATGTCTTGATGTCAAACACCTAGTCGATTCTATCGATCAAAGGTCAATGATGTAAACCTATGTTGAGAGTGAGAGAATCTGTCATTGAGGCATACAGATCTCAAGGTACTAAATTTGTTTCTAAGACTATTTCCCAGAGGATGAGCTGATGTTGATAGGAATAGTCTCGTTGAAGGAGGGCCATGATGAATCCCGCATCGACAACACGAAACTTGGAACAAAGTTCTGGAGTGATGTGAATGAGGTAACCATAAGAATAACTCAAAAGTACTGACACCGATACTTTTTTGACTGCAGAGGTAAAAATTTTCAACTTCCCTTTGAACATCGGGCGGCACGACAAAAGACTTGGCAGCATGACTATACCAGACAAATGCACAGTGCGATGGTGGACAATGCATTCTTTTGAAAGACTCAAAGGAGTGACATGACTCATGAACGTGGATCATCATGGAAATCAGCTGAATACCCAATTAACTGAAATGATATGCAGATAAGTGCCATGTTCAAAGGTAACGACAAACTACCATTTATTTGCAAAATGATTCCCTTCCCTTAATTTCCCCGTCATGGTTGATGAGTGCCTCTTTTCATTTTTACAAGTTCAAAGAGGGTAACAAACACTCGTTGTAGCTTGTCCGAAGACAAGTCCAAACTCATATGTTTTACGAACCTGAGAGAGGAAGGGTTTGTTCCCAAAAGAGGGTCTCTCAATGTTTAATTTAATGAGTCCAATGAAATTTAACTCGGTATCGTTCATGTTTAGAGAGTCTAAACGACCATGGAAGAAGACTCCATAGGGTCCTTTTTCATAAATAGTTCATATGAACTGAAAAAGTGATAACCTACTGTCAGATGAATGACTCTTCAAGTGCTTTAACAAGCATGAAGAAGACAAGATCCCTCGACAATCTTTTCATATTTAAGGAGGCCGAAAAGGGTTTAAATATGTTATACCTAAATCCTGTCACCATCATGTGGTTAGATCCTTAACCCCTATGTTTGCACTTAATCCCAACACTTGGACTGGAAACTTGCTCTGTTTGTCAATTCTACTTGAAAAAACCTAGCACAACGCTTACCCTGTGGTTGATGAGCGGTACCTTGTTTAGTACCTCCTGTATCCTGTTATAGAGAAGCGGTGCCACTGCCTATAGGATTTTTTCTTAAAGTGGTTCTCACCTAAACCACTCTATCATAAGGGAACAAAAGAGGTACCCTAGGTAAAATGGGAAAAAGAGAAGTTTCTCGAGACTTCTAGAACTTGAGCCTCGTGTCCTCCCTTATCCCTATCATTATGGGTTAGTTTGAGCTCAATATCCCCCTTTATAGAATCTTGGAGCCACCTCACCCACCATTCTCTCAACTATCCCTATCCATTGAGCCTTATAAATCCAAGCTCATATCCATAGTTGAGGGGGAGAACTATAGAGGTATTGTTATGCTCTTGAATTGACTACCTAGTCCAAATCATTGGAGAGCATAGAGAGCAAAGTTGGAGCTTATGGGGATGAATTGTTTGTATCATGGAGGGGCTTGTCGACACTAAGGAAACGGTTGTAAGCTTCTCCATACATCCTTAATGCAAAGCTGATTTCCGTCCCACATGTCTGTTGTTTTGATTTCATGTGTATATGTTGCTATATTCCTTAGTCACTAGCATGGATATGTAGATGATTTTCTTGTAGTTTTGATGTGCTTGTATGTTTGACATGTTTGTAGGTACACAGGTTCATGATCGAAGAAACATTATAGGTGTCTACAGTATTCAGGGAAGGTCTTCATCCTTTGTCGTTCACTCATTTGTTCTGGATCTGAACCATTCAGACCAGAGGAACAACTTCTGTTCACAGAAGGTGCAATATTCCTGATAACAAATCTAGTGACTCCAATGGGGAATAGTGCAAATTTCAGTTTATTTGATCTTCCTCAGTCCTTGAACTCTTGTTCGAATCCAGGCTCCATATCCAACTCTCTTCAGTCAGATATGCCATCTGACTTAGTGAATTTTGGTTTGAAACTTTCAGATCTGTTTAGATATGAACTATTTCGACTTTATATGCTCTTTTTTACTGTCAATTCATAAATATTTGCCTTGATTTGATCAATTTCTAACTTGATTTCTCATTCTCCTTGTGTTTTGTATCCATTCAGGGAACCGTACATGTGCTATTGGCAACAAGCGGTGCCACCGCCTGAACTCTGTTAGCCATAAGTGGTGCCACCACCTGTGTCCCTTTACCCAGAAGTAGTGCTCATCCAAAACCGCTCTATCAAGACCCCTCCAATGTGGTGCCAGGTAGGCCTTGTTCCAGAACTAGTTTTTTATCATTTTTTGCAAAAAATTGAGTTTGTTTTCTTTCATCCTTACACTATTAGGCTTGTGTGTTAGAATTTGTATGCTCATGGTTGAAAATTATGTGGTAAAAGATTGGTTTGATTGAAGAATTCAAAAGCTAGATTAGGCTTATTGATTATTCATTTTCTTTCATCCTTGTTGGTTGTGATTGTGAAAGGAATTTTTTGAAAGCTTAGGTTTCAGTGAGTTCTCTTTTCATTTCTTTTATAAAGACTGAAAGAAAGACCATTTGCTTATCATCATAATTTCATTTTTCCATACGGGACTTCTTTTTGCTTACTAAAAAGATTTTTTTTTTTATTCAGATTAGGTCATTATCATTACTGAGCATAGAGCATTGGCTCTCTGATTGGCCTCACAAGCTTTCATGTTCTCTTTGTTCTTTTGTCTCTCTTGCATTAGTACTATCTCATCAAAAGAAAAAGTAGTGTAGTTTTAAGTTAGATCTATGTATGTTTTAAGAAAAATTGAAAAAATAGAGTGCATATGCATGTAGAGTGCTTGTTGTTTTTCTTTTAGGAAAAGAGACTCTTACCCCTTTGATTGCTTTTGAAAAGAAAAATGAGTTTGGAATGTGTTGTTTGTCTTTGATTTTGATTTGTTCAAAGTAGTTGTTTGGGAATTTTTGGTTTTCAAAACGAAAAGAAAATACTCTCTTTCCCTCCCGTAGGTAGGAATACCACGAACTGTAAAGTGAAATATTTGCATCTACATTCTGCATGGTTTTACTTTTGGTATCAAAATTCCATGCATTCACCTAACCATCCACTTTAAAATTAACAGTATTTATAGGATAAAATTTACATAGCAATTTGAGAGATAGGCTAGAGATGTGTTCGGGCGTCATTACTCGTCTGCGTTACATCCATCGGGACTCGTGCGGTTCTTCCACATACCGTAGGTATATCGAACGGCATTTCACATACCCTTGAGGTATATAGAAAGGTACTTCACGTACTCGATTGTATATAGGAAGGCCCCTTGTGAATAGTTATGCATTAGACAACACTACTACCAATTTAAGCTCCCACGTACCTTGCATATATCAGGAGACCCCACTAGGATACCTTATCTATATGAGAAAATCCATTTGGCCATCTTGCTTGGAGCCATACACTGAAAATAACATTCAGGGAGATTACTACGCACGTACCCTTGAGGTGTATCGTGAGTGGCACCTTCTTGACAATCCTGGTGAGAGACCTGACTATCTGAACTCCTCCTGTCATCTAAGTTTGCTTGTTTGGCCTATAGCTTGAGTAGGGAAATTTTTGGTGTGTTTTCTAGTTTTGAGACCCTAGGTTAGATACGAACTGTACAAACTGGATGAGTTAAGATAGTCAAGAAGAGTACGGGGCTTGCCTCCTAATTTTATTCCCGTTTCAGGAGAAAATTCTATGGAAGCTATCGACCAAGGAGATGCTACCAACTCCCAAGTGGGCGAAAATGTGGTTGCAAAAAGCGGAGATCCATATCCTTCACATGCACCTCCCTTGGCCCAACAACCTTCTTGGGGTAATATTTTGTTCCATTCTCCCAAAGAAGGTCATGTTGATGATACTACCCATCCATATTATTGTAATATCCCCAGTTCTGACCCCGGTTGCATTAAAAGATACATGATGTATATGTTGTAATTAATCGTGGTGTGGAGCTAAAGGAAAAAGCTCCACCATCAATTTGGTTGTGTTATGTTTCGGCAATTGGGATCGTTGCCGATGTTATATTGTGCTATCCGGCACATGATAGTTTTACATCATGTAAATATGCACATTAATTAAAATAAACCTACATCCAGCTACGACGGTGCAATGTTAAATGAAAAGGGCATGATTTCCTAAGGTTAAGGGGGGGGAATGTTAAACCATGAGCCTATGGGGAAAATCCATGTGTCAGCCATTAAAATCCCTAATGTTAGTTGGGCAGTCAATGTTGGGTAGTGGTGGGTGGTAGGCTTGGCCCCACGTACACTCCACCATCTGGTTCAGTCACCTGCAGGGACTAGGAGTGGTTTCCTCACACGCCGTTTGGGATGCCTGATCAGTTCTGTCCACTCTCTCCCTCGTTGGATGTTCATTCCTCACAGAGAGGGGAGTAAAAATGATCCATTATTTTGTGTGTGGGGTTTGATTCTCCTTTGTCTCACTAATTGTTGGCCCATGGATACATTTTCCTAATTACGCAGAGAGTCTGTATTTACTCCCCCATTTCCGACTATGTAAATGTGTCGTGGCTTCATTGTTGAGAAGGGACCATTGTTTTCCCACATTTGTTGGCTGTGTCTAGACTGTGTAATGTCCTGTTACTTCATTGTGAACCGGGGGCTGTTTCTCTTCCCTTGATCGAGGGTTGCTGTCAGTACCTACGTTGTGTTCGCTATGGTCTCATTCACATTTTGTTGGTTGTGTCTTCCTTTGTGTTTTGGGCTAGTGTAAGCTATTATGGAGTTGTTTTGGCCACAATAGGGCCAAGAACGACTCAAGGATTGTCTTCCCCTGTCCAAGCTGTGAAGTGTTGATTTTGTTGCATGCATGCAGCGGTTGGTCTTCGGACTGTGTGGAGTGGGATTGAAGGCTGGGTATGCTTGAGAAACTTGGGTTTGGGGAGCCACACAGACAGAGTTATATGGATGGATTTCTTCTCCTTTACCCCGAAAGAGCACTAGAAAGGGAAGTCAGGGCCTGAGGGACTGTGAAGCAAAGAAGGGACAAATTCCTGGTGTCAGGTGTGTGTGGGTGTCTTAGGAGTCAGGCTAGCTCTGGTGTAGGCGTCCTTAGCTCTTCCATGAGCTCACCAGCTTAGCATTTAGCTTCTCCCATCTCCTTGATATCCTGATAAACCCTATTGTGTGGGCTTGGCTGATTTGTGTACCTTGGCTATGTGTAAGCCTACTTTGACCCTTATTCCTTGGGGAATCATGCCCAGTTTGGGGGTGGTAGTGTTGCTGAGAGATTGATGAGCACGCTGGCCTATGGTTGGGTGGAACGTTGCAGTGACGTAGCTGGTTGCGAAATAGTTCTCATAAGATAAGTATTCTTGACTAATCAGTTTTGCAATCATATTTATTGTTAATGAATTATGATGTTGGACATGTCAAATGCTAAATTATATATGAATGGATGTTGTTTTGCTTCCGCTATGTATATGAACGATTATGCATCTTAGTATGTAACATGTTCAGGCTTTTTATTTCAGCATTTATATGCATGTTCTTGTTCATGGGGCTAGTTTCCCATATGTTGGTGTAAAGGAGCGTCCTCTTGCCCAGTCAAAGGGTTGGGGACGTTACAGAATGGTATCAGAGCAAAGGTTACAAGATGGTCCTGAATGGGCCATGAAAGGTCAACTAGCAAAGGCAAGTTGCCTTCTGCCTAGTAGAAATTAGAAGGAATCTACACATGACAGGAGAATTCTGAGAAATTTGAAAAATTTCTCTAAGTATTGGAACCGTTGGCACATCGAAGGACTAAGTGTGAAGGTCCTTCGACATAGCGGAAGAATTAGTCTGAAGACCACCGGAAGGAGGAAAACTAGCAGAAAATTTCACAATTTCACTAAGGTTCGTCGGCCGTCAGCTGAGGATAGAGGATGTGGGGGCCGTAGTTTCGGTGGAGATCAGACGAAGACCACCGAAATGGTGGCTCCACTTAGCTGAAAGAACCTCCGATGTTGACTGTCAGCGATTGGAAAATAATAGGAGACGGTTGAGTCGATGAAGTGGCAGAAAGAAGATTAAAGAAAAATTTTCTAAGTCTCAGATCGTCGACGCATCGGAAGACTTAGTGGGAAGCCTTTCCGACGACGTGGACAGCTAGTTGCAAGGTCACCTGATACAGACTCGGTCGTCGGGGAAACTTAGAGGACGTGAGTGTCGAAACGTCAGCGGAAAAAACAAGATGATAGTTGGTTGGACCGACGACAGCGACGGTGCAGAGAAAAATTTTGAATATTTTACTAACACGAGAAAATCATCGGCGATCGGCGCCACTAAGATGAAGGGATCGTCGATGACACGTTGGTGGAGGTTAATAGATTGATCAGCAACAGTTAGCTGTTTGGACCACCGAAACATCGGAGGAAGAACCAAGAGGATAGTGGGTTGAACCGCCGATGTCGATGGCGTAGAGGAAATTTTGAAAATTTTTCTAAGTCATGAAATCATTGGCGATCAGCGATGATTAGTTGAATTCATCGTCGATGGATAGACTATGGAACCACCGATGAAATACGTCGGATAAAACTAGCTGATAATGCGTCCGCCGTTGCGGCTGGCTAGTGGACTATCCTTCCGACGGATAGAGTCCCCGACCGCCGATGCTGCAGCGGATAGTTGTTCCAACAGCCGATACGGTGGAAGACAGAGGAGAAAATTCTCAAAATTTTTCTAAGTCATGAGATCATCGACGATCGAAAAAGTTTAGTTGTTGGCATCATCGATGACTAGAAGATGCGGTCGCCGATGAATAGAGGATGACGCCGCCGAGGTCTAGTAAAGTGGATCCATGAAACATAGTTGAAGGAAGAGCCGATGAAAAGAAGAAAAGAATAAATTTCAAAAAAAATTCTAAGTGTCAGACCCATCGACGATCGACGGAAGTTAGTTGATGAGGCCGCTGATGCAGCAGTAATTAGTCCTCCCTACAGTCGATGGAGTATTAGGGTCTGCGAAAGCCACAGTAGGATCGCTTCCTATTCTTGCGGCTGTCTAGAAGACTAACCGCCCAATGTTAGTGCACCTGAGTGTCGATACTATGGAAACTACAGTTGTTGAGACCGTTGATGCGGTGGAAAAGGAAAGAAAATATTCCAGGAAGGAAATTTTACGAAAAAATTGTCTAAGTACCGGAGACGTCGGCCAAAACTTAGCTGTTTGGATCGCCGATGCGACGGAAAATACCGGTGAAGTTTAGAGGATCAGACTGACAATGAACGTCATCGAAAAATATTAGAAGATTGGAGCGCCGATCAGCTGAAAATAGTGGTTCGTGCACCTGCCATTGCGGCTATCTAGTGGACTAATATTTCGACGGATAGAGGCCTCGACCGCCGATGCCACAGAGACTAGGGGACCACCAACAGGGTTATGGACACGGAAGACACAGAAGGGTCATTGACCACCATTGTGGAATCCTAGAGAACTAGCCTCCCAATGAGTAGAGGATCTGGTTTCTGACATATTGGCATCACCGATAAAGATTGAAAGCCTAGACCACTACAGGTCTGATACAGTGGAAACTTATAGTCGATAGGGCCGCCGATGAGTGCTTGAGAAATGTAGTCTCCTGGGTCGCCAAGGTATCAGAAGACTAGTTCACTAAGGATCCAATATGTCAAAAAATTTAGTTGGAAAGAGGTCTGATTGGAAAAAGGGAAAATTTGGGTTTTCCAGTGAAATTTTTCAACGAATTCTAGTTATTGTCTTAGCGATTTTTTCATGGTATTTTTCAGCAATTTCAGGCTGAAAAGGAAGAAGATTCTAGGTGGCTGAAGTTAGCATTCAGACAGAAATACAGTTGTGTGTTTTGCCTAAAATTGATGAAAGTCATCATTTTGAAGTGGTGTGGTTTTCACACCTGAGTTCAGAATGAAGCATGCGGATAGCCGTGGGAAAGCTTATCCAGCAGGGAACAAGGGAGAGTCACCAAATTTTGAATGTGGAGCTAGTGATTTCTTGAAAGAGAAATGTGTTGCTGTCAATATGAACAATCCAGGAATTGCATGCCTAGAGGTAGCAAGACCATAAAGTCAAACCAACTGTTGTGTGGAAGAGGAGTTCCATGCAAGGGTGAGGGACTTGAAAAGGGAAATTTCCTTAAACCCTATCTTGCTAATTATAATTACATTTTATAAGTTTTGTACATAAAATGTATGAGGATATGCCTTGCATGCATAGGATATCTCATGTTGGTGAGAGTAGTGAGAATTATGTATTTATAATAAACCACTAATGATGATTATTGCATTGGTGTTGGAATTAGTGGAAAAACCAACGACAACACATATAGGGATGAATATGTTGCTGATGTTGACGAATGTGACCAGCAAACCTATGGAGAAAGGGATAAGGAAACAAGTCTAGAATCAAAAGTTGGTGAGCAACTTCTGCAATCTCCTACAAGAGACCGACCAAACTGGTATTATAAAGGGTGTAAGTAGGACCCATGAAGGTAAGGGTTCAATTATGACAATTGCATGGAGTGGTAAAAGCAAGAGATCTCATACCATGTGGGTATTTACAATTTAGGCTCCATTCATACAAAAATGTGTCATGCCGGTATGTGTTATTATGAATAACTAATGGCTGAAATCATGAATTGATGACAATTCTGGAACCATTTCAAAAGCTGTTATGAATGCAGGATAGTAAGTGCATGAAGAATGTAGTCATGATCAATTGGCTGTTGGAAATTCTCTATGGAAGGGCAAGGTGGTACACATGATACACTTGTGAAGTAAGAAGTATCTGAACATTTCATTTTGGCATAAATGATGTGACCTTGCAAATTTTAGTATGATAATGATTGCATGAAGTAAATGAGTTTTGGTAATATTGATATGATTAACAGCTGGAAGTGTTTGAATCTTATAAATTCTGAAAATGCTTCAATGATTGTTCCAGGAATGAAAATCTATATGCATCAAGACTTACTAAGTGTTTGGATGACTGAGGTTCAGGTTCCAGGTAGATTGTTTGGGGCATGGAAAAGTGGGTAAGACCATGACAAAGAGCGAAATATACCATGTGAAAGAGCCAAACCTCATGAGAATAGTCTCATGGTTGTGAACATAGTTTGTATGCTGAATGAATTGTCAATTTAAAATTGTAAATTTCAGATTTAAGAAATTGCTGACAACTACTAATCACTATTGGCTTGCATAGAATTGTGTCAGGAGGATGCATTGTAAGAGGGTGTTCATGTTATGCTAGTAAGCATAAAATCATAATGGACATGATGGTGCTTCTTACAAGAGACCCACAAATGAGGATCACCTCATTGCTAAGAAAATCAATTTCTGTAGTAGACAGAGTTGAAAATTCCTATTGAATTTAATCACTAATGTCATTGCTTGGTATGGAACAATCAATTTGGATTGTATTGTCAAATAATGATTGACTGTTTGGCTATTTGATGAATGTTCCATGGGTACACATTGTAGGAAGACCATGTGTGATGGCCTGAAGGAGCCAAACTTTATGGGGAAGTTCTCCCTTATCTTGGAAATGGGTTTCGGGTGAAACTCCATTGGACATTTTGGAAATGTCTCATCTGCACTACATGTTTGGTAAGCAACATGAGTGAGATGGTATAGATTATGTCAATAAGACATGTGTGGATATGAAATGTAAAAATGAGTTGGTATGGAAAACTGAGGGACTGTCAACTCAGAGAAGGGAGCCCCCATTCCTCCTTAACGAAGGAATACTGCCTTGGAAAATAGATAAGTGTTCTCTGACCCTAGCTAAGAATATGCATGTTAAATTGTTAAATTCAATATGAAGAGAATGTTTCGATTTTATTTCCATTATGGAAGATTGCTTGAGTATGAATAGGGTCTACATGGTTCACATTGGAAAGGGGTGCACACTTTCCCGATGTCGGATCTTGAAAGGGTTTTCAATATTGATTACACCCTAGGGGTTGGATGCACTCTTGGTGTCTCAATACTTGATAATGAATGATATGAAATGTGATTCCAGTTTTAGAAGAATAATGCTGATGAGTTGCTTATATTGCGTGTGTTGTCAGTCTAAACAAATGCAGTCTAGTGTTGCACACTAAATGGACTATGGCTTGGGCTCATCCTACCTCCTACTGAAGAGCACAAAGAAGGTGACATTCCCAAGGGATTGGAGAGCAGAGAAGGGGGTGGTTTCTTGTGTTGTATGGGGTAGTGGAGTTAGAGATCACTGCTAGAAATGAAACCTGGAAATGGTAATGATAAAGTTTCCTTCCCAATCAACATAAAGATGTACTGGAAGGAGATGTTGGGCTAGTATATGCCTGGGGATCCATAGTAGATCTTGGACCTGGAAATGGTCATTTATTATTGATATAAGTGTGTGTTATTGTTGATATCCTGATAAAACCAACTGCGTTGGATTGGCTGATTGGTTGTTTATATAAGTGCATTGAGTGCAGGTGATTTGTTGACGGTCTGATAAACCCAACTAAAGGTTGGATTGACTATGTAATTATTTGATGTTGTGGAAATTGTGGAAACGTTATAATGTTGGCTTGACTACCTGTAGTCTGATAAACCCAACTGTTAGCTAGCTTGGCTGAGTAGCCTGATAAACCCAGCAGTGTATTGGCTTGATTGGCTGCGGCTTGATAAACCCAATTGTATATTGGCTTGGTTGGACGGTCTGATAAACCCAACTGTAGGTTGGCTTGACTGTGCCTGATATATATAAAAGGATTTTGTGAAGCAGCTTGCATGATGACCTAACATCCAAGTCCATAGGCGATCCTAAGGATTGCAAGGCGAAGTAGGATCCTGTGGACCAGAGAGGAAACACACAATACCGATAAGTATTGGATTATTTTGCAATTTCTTGCTTATGAATATACATGTGTATATGATTTGGTTATGGTGTTTTAAGCTCTTGTTTTAGAGATAAAAACCATTGAGAATAAACTAAACATGTGAATCTATTCAATGTTTGAATATAGGTATCATTGGGAGTGAGGACTATGAGAGCATCCTAGGGGTGCATGTGGACATGTGACTATCCTGAAGAGCTCAGAATGAGTAGTAATGAAAAAGGTGCTAGTGAGCCTGTGAAGTTCCTAGCAGCCAAGACAAACCATGTGGGGAGGCTCCATGGTTGAGAGGTCTGAAATAGATCGGATACACTAAGTGTCATGACCAAGAGGGATTGGTCCAGCATTCACAGTGAAGTGAAAGAGGCTGAGAGCATTAAAACCACAGTGGTGGTGTGGGTTCCAGGATAGAACAAGACAAAGAGGGGAAAAACTCTTACTGCTCTCTCTTTCCTTTTGAATATATATATACTTATGCATTTTGAAAACAAAATATTATCGAATGCATGTATGGTTGAAAATAGAATGTGTCTATTTTCTTAAAATAATTATGAATGCTAGAATAGTTAATTCCCTACCCAAGAATGGACATGAATGAGCTCATGTTCCTGTTGGGAAGGCATGAAAAATATGAAAGTCTCCTTGATGAGACTTGGACTGTCATGCCAATTGGGCAATTAATTGACTTATTTTTATATTATGCTTGGTCTGACAAAATTTCAATGATGCATTTCACGGGTGAGAAAAGTGAAATCCAGTGATGCACATTGATCATGGAAGCCAACCAAAAGCTGTTGGATTTGGCTGGAAGTATCCTTCAAACAATTGCCAAGACCCAAGAAAATCTTGGAGAGATACTCAAGATACAGAAAATTTCCTAGAATTGGGGATGAGCCAAAAGTTGAGAACCAGCAAGAGAAGCTCGTGGAAGCCAAGGGGCTTGGTCCTAAAAGTTCAAGTAAATAATTGAACGTGGGACAAATCTGCAAAATTTTGAAATTTTGATGTGCAAATGGTATATGCATTCCTATGTATTGGAACACCGAGGACGATGTTATTCCAAGGGGGAGGGGATTGCAATATCCCCGATTCTGACCCCAATCGCATTCAAAGATACATGATGTATATGTTGTAATTAATCATGGTGTGGAGCTAAAGGAAAAAGCCCCACCATCGATTTGGTTGTGTTATGTTTCAGCAATTGGTAGCATGCTATCTGGCACATGATAGTTTTTCATCATGTAAATATGAACATTAATTAAAATAAACCTATAGCCAGCTATGACGGTGCAACATTAAATGAAAAGGGCATGATTTCCTAAGGTTAAGGGGGGGAAATGTTAAACCATGATCCTATGGGGAAAAGCCATGTGTCAGCCATTAAAATCCATGATGTTAGTTGGATAATTAATGCTGGGTAGTGGTGGGTGGCAGGCTTGCCCCCACGCACTCTCCACCAGCTAGTTCAGTCACCCGCACGGACTAGGAATGGTTTCCTCACATGCCATTTGGGATGCCCAATCGGTTCTGTCCACTCTCTCCATTGTTGGCTATTCATTCCTCATGCAAAGGGGAGTTAAAAGAATCCACGATTCTGTGTGTGGGGGTTGGTTCTCCTTTGTCTCACCGATTGTTGGTCTGTGGATACGTTTTCCTAATTACGTAGAGAGTCTGTATTTACTCCCCCATTGTCGATTGTGTAAATGTGCCATGGCTTCATTGTTGATAAGGGACCATTGTTTTCCCATGTTTTCTAGTTGTGTCTGGACTGTGTAATGTCCTGTTACTTCATCGTGAACCAGGGGCTGTTGTTCTTCCCCTGATCGGGGGTTGCTGTGAGTACCTATGTTGTGTTGGCTGTGGTCTCATTCACATTTTGTTGGTTGTGTCTTCCTTTGCATTTTGGGCTACTGTAAGCTGTTATGGAGTCATTTTGGCCACAATAGGGCCAAGAACGACTCAAGGATTTTCTTCCCCTATCCAAGCTGTGAAGTGATGATTTTGCTGCATGCATGCAGTGGTTGGTCTTCGAACTATGTGGAGTGGGATTGAAGGCTGTGTATGCTTGAGAAACCTGGGTTTGGGGAGCCACACAGACAAACTTAGATGGATGGATTTCTTCTCCACAACCCCGAAAGAGCACTGGAAAGGGAAGTTAGGGCCTGAGGGACTGTGAAGCAAAGAAGGGACAGATTCCTGGTGCCAGGTGTGTGTGGGTGTCTTAGGAGTCAGGCTAGCTCTGGTGTAGGTGTCCTTAACTCTTCCATGAGCTCACCAGCTTAGCATTTAGATTATCCCCGCTCCTTGATAGCCTGATAAACCCTACTGTGTGGGCTTGGATGATTTGTATACCTTGGCTATGTGTAAGCCTGCTTTGACCCTTATTCATTTGGGAATCATGCCCAGCTCGAGGGTGGCAGTGTTTCTAAGAGATTGATGAGGACGCTGGCCTATGGTTGGGTGGAACATTGCAGTGACATAGCTAGTTGCAGGATAGTTCTCATAAGATAAGTATTCTTGACTAATCTGTTTTGCAATCATATTTATTGTTAATGAATTATGATGTTGGACATGTTAAATGCTGAATTGTATATGAATGAATGTTGTTTTGCTTCCGCTATGTATATGAATGATTATGCATCTTAGTATGTAGTATGTTCATGTTATTTTTTCAACATTAAGCTAGCATTATGTTAAGATCTTTACTGAGAGAATAACAAGTACAACAATAAAACATAAGCACATCACAAGTGGCAAGAGACACAAAGAGCTTTCCTCGAGGAAACCATAAAGGAGAAAACCCCGTAACTTCCTCAAAGATAGAATCAGCACCAAAATAGTAAAATCCCCAAAACAGTAAGTGATCTCCCAATAGCAGTAGTCTTCTTATTGTCTAGTCCTAGTGTATTTCCTTCCTCGCTAATGCGCTCCACTTGAGTGAGTGAATGATGTGTGTTATAAATAGAGAGGCTCACTCTCTATTTATATTCTTTCATTCACTTGAATTGCACTCAATCATGTCGGCCTCACTTAACAATTACTTACTAGAGACGACATCTCTATGAGTGTCTAATAACCCTAGTGCCCTGAAACTGTGGGGACTTTAACAATGACTTGACATGACTTGTTTACATTATTGATCCTCCCGATCGGAACATCAGGGCATGAAAACATTACTCAAATACATAATAGATACATCCCGGAATAAACATCGGGTTATAATACATAAGATACATAGATGAATACATTCCAAAGTTACAAATACATCAACACTCCCTCTTAACTAGGAAGGTATTCTTTCGACACAATTTTTAGCACTGGTCTTCTTCTCTGTATCAGCTGGATCATATTCGTATTCAAGTCATCTTCGTCTTCAAGTCATCTTCGCCATCGGATCTGGATCATCTCTCGATCTGGATCATCATGGGACATCATCACTGGATCTGGATCATCACTCGATCTGTATCATCACTGGATCTGGATCATCAGTAGATCTGGATCATCACTAGATCTGGATCATCACTTGATCTGGATCATCACTGCTGGATCATCATCACTGGATATCGATCATCACTCGCTCTTCATGTGTGCTATCTCATGATTCTTCTCGTCACATGAATTTCTACAGAGCCAACCCTTTTTCATGCTAGTTGTAGGCCTAGCCTCCATGTAAGTCTTTCACCCAACACTTACATCTGACCTACTCGTCAAAAAAGGCACGTCCAGCACTCACATCTGATCATGTAGGAACCAATCCTATAATCATATCAGAAATGCCCAGCACTCATATTCACCAGCATGATAGGAACTCAAACTACTATCATTTGTGAAATGGGTCAGCACTTACAACCACCAGTTTGATAGGAACCCAGACTACTATCATTTGTGGAAAGGCACAGCACTCACATCCACTAGCATGGTACGAACTCAAACTAATACCATCTGTGGAAAGGCTCAGCACTTACAATAACCAGCATGGTACGAACTCAAACTACTACCATCTGTGAAAAGGCATAGCACTTATAGTCACCAGCATGATAGGAACTCAAACTACTATCATCTGTGAAATGGCTCAGCACTTACAACCACCAGCATGATAGGAACTCAAACTACTATCATCTGTGAAATGGCTCAGCACTTACAACCACCAGCATGATAGGAACTCAAACTACTATCATTTGTGGAAGGGCCACTACACTTACATCTGAGTATGTGGGAACACATCCCTCAATCACATTAGAAAGGCTCTCAGTCCTAGACTAAGGATCCTTGGTACCTCACCAGGTAGCTCCATTCAAAGAATGGAGGTAGCCCTTATATCTGACACT
Source organism: Pseudotsuga menziesii (assembly GCA_001517045.1). Taxonomy (NCBI): domain Eukaryota; kingdom Viridiplantae; phylum Streptophyta; class Pinopsida; order Pinales; family Pinaceae; genus Pseudotsuga; species Pseudotsuga menziesii. Next base: position 173,094 of record LPNX010445206.1, read on the forward strand.
AAGTCAGAATGGCTTAGCACTCATATCTGACATGGGAGGAACCTAATCCTTTAGCCATGACAAAATGGCTTCAACCCCTACATCTGATCAAGTGGGAACACATCCCTCTATCACATCAAAATGGCCATGCACTCATATCTGATCATGTGAGAACAAATCTCATGATCATATCAGAACGGCCCTCAGTCATAAACTGAATTTTCCTGGTACCTCACCAGGTAGCTCCATTCCAAGAATGGCAATAGCCCTTATATCTGATCATGTAGGAACCAATCCTATAGTCATATCAGAATGGCTTAGCACTCACATCTGTCATGGAAGGAACCAATCCTCTCACCATGACAGAATGACTCAGCCCTTATATCTAACCTGCTCGTCAGAATGGCTATGGATCTCAGCACTCATATCAGTCATGGAAGGAACCAATCCTCTCACCATGATGGAATGGCTTAGCCCTTACATCTGACCATGGAAGGAACCAATCCTCTCACCATGTCAGAATGGCTATGGGACTCATCACTTTGCCTTGGAGGAAACCTCGATTTGGAGAACTCCAAGCTTCTCCCTAAAGTACTTGAACTTCACTCTAGCCAATGGCTTCATCAATACATCAGCTATCTGTTCCTCCATCGCAACATATTGGAGCTTCACTGCTCCCCTCTGCACCATATCCCTGATATAGTGATACTTGATCTCGATATGCTTCGACTTGTCATGGAACACTGGATTCTCTGACAACTTTACGCAACTCTGGTTGTCACAATGTATACAAGTAGCATCCAACTGGAGATCAAATAAATCAGACAGTAGCTTCCATAGCCATACTGCCTCACAACTAGCTGAACAAGCTGTGACATACTCTACTTCAGCTGTACTCAGTGCCACACAAGATTTCTTCAAGCTAAACCAAGAGATTACACCTGATCCCATACTTAAGCAGCAACCTGAAGTACTCTTCCTGTCGATGGCACTGCTTGCCCAATCTGAATCAACATAACCCTCTAGGTTAATGTTTTGATTTGCATCATACTTGAGCCCATAATCAACTGTACCCTTCAGGTACCTCAGAATATGCTTTGCAGCAGTCAAGTGAACACTTCTCGGATCTGTCAAATACTGGCTCAATGTGTTCACAGCAAAGCAAATGTCTGGTCTCGTGTTCTTCAGGTACATCAATGACCCAATCATCTGACGATACATCATAGCATCAACCGAATCTAATGAAGCATCACTCAATAGCTTCAGGTTCGATGCCATAGGTGTGGTCATAGCCTTGCAGTCGATCATCCCAAACCTATTCAGGATCTCTACTGCATACTTCCCTTGTCCAAGAAAGATTCCATCTGTACTCTGCCACACCTTCATACCTAGAAAGTAATGCATCATCCCCAAGTCCTTCATTTCGAACTCAGTAGCAAGCTTTCTCTTTGTATTAGCAATCAACCCATCCATTCCTATCACGAACAGATCATCTACATATAGTAGAAGCATCACTGGGTTGCCAAGTTCAACCTTGTAGTAAAGGTTGGAGTCTGCTTTACTCTTGGTAAAGCCCAAACTGGATAGAAACCTGTCAATTCTGTCGTACCAGGTCCTGGGTGCCTGTTTCAAACCGTACAAGGATTTCTTCAATCTACATACATGAGACTCTCTGTCATGTGTCTCAAAACCGAGTGGCTATTCTACATATACTTCCTCTTCCACTACACCATTGAAGAAAGCAGTCTTGACATCCATCTGGTGTATCTTCCATTTCATCACTGCGGCTAGAGCAAGTACTGATCTGATGGAAGTGTATCTAGCTACAGGTGCAAAGGTCTCTTCATAGTATATTCCCTCTTTCTAAGAGAAACCTCGAGCTACAAATCTTTCCTTATACTTTTCAATGCTACCATCTGCAGCATGCTTGATCTTGTAGATCCATTTGGAAGTTACAACTGACTTCCCATCTGGTCTTGGGACAACATCCCAAACATCATTCTTCATGATCGATTGGTATTATTCGATCATAGCATCCTTCCATTCTGTTTTTTTTGCTGCTTCTTCATGACTGGAAGGTTCTTTATCAATGAAATCACATAGTAAAGCTACATACCCGGAATTAGATCTGGTTCTCTTTCTTTCTCTGTGATTTTCTTCTGGAGCCCCATATCTTTCTGCACCTTGGATAAGTTCACGTACCCAAGCAGGTTTTCTCTTATGAGGATTCTTTTCCAGAGGTGGATCTATAGGTCTTTATGGTTCCTCGAACTCTCAATCTTCTTCTTGAGCTTCTTCATTCATGATTGTATCATGAATTTTGGGTGCTTCTGCTTCTGCTTCTTCAGGTTCTTCAGCAGGTCTCTTTCTGGATTTGTTGTAAGTTGTGTCTTCATCAAATGTCACATCCCTGCTGATGTTAATCTTCTTGTATCCTAGGAAATAGATTCTGTAAGCCTTCGAGCTTTCAGAGTATCCCACAAATATGCCCTTCTTTCTTGAAGGATCTAATTTTGTTCTCTTCTCTTTTGGAATGTGTATGTACACAGGACAGCCGAATATTCTGAGATGGATGACTTCTGGTTTCTTTCCGGAGAATACTTCTTTAGGAGTCTTGTTCTCGAGTACTCTATGTGGAGTACGGTTTTGTACATACACTGTTGTTCTGGCAGCTTCAGCCCAAAGATGCATAGGAAGATCTTGATCATGAAGCATTGCTATTGTAGCTTCCATGATAGTTCTATTCTTTCGTTCCACAATCCCATTCTGTTGTGGATTATAAGGAGTGGACAACTCCCTCTTAATCCCTGATTCTTTGCATAGCTCTTTGAATTCATTCGAAGTGAATTCTCCACCATTATCTGATCGAATGGTCTTGATCTTCTTTTCAGTATGTTTTTCGATCAAGGCTTTGAATTCCTTGAACTTGCTGAACACTTCATCTTTGTTCTTCATAAAGTAAATCCATGTCTTTCTAGAAAAATCATCAATAAAAGAAACATAGTATGCATACCCGCTTAGTGAGTTTGATGACATAGGACCGCATACATCGGAGTGGATGATTTCCAAGATACCTTTGGCTTTGCTTTCGCTGCTGGGAAATGTCTTCTTTGTATTCTTCCCTTTCGCACATCCTTTGCAAACTCCATCATGTTTTGCTTGGAATTTTGGAAGACCTTCAACAGCTTTGCTTGCAATAGGTAGTGCTCTGTAATGCACATGTGCAAGCCTTCTATGCCAAAGTTCATTTGGCTCTACCTTGTCATGGATCAAGGCTTGTTCTGGATGGCCCTTCAATTTGTACAAGCCTCCTTCTTGTTCTCTAATCACTACCGCATCATCGATAGTCTTTCCTTTTTGCCACATGATGACTTGACCATCTATGAATGCAACCCGCATTCCTTTTCCATCCAATGCTGAAATGAATAGAAGGTTCTTCTTGAGTCCTGGCACAAACAATACTTCTTTCATTGTTAGAGACTTACCAGAGTCTAGATTATAAGAATATTCCCCACTACCTTTTATTGGATATTGGTAGTCATCTCCTAGTTTCACCTTGTAAGGTGATTCATGTTCTGACAGTATTCCAAAGGATTCCTTGAATCCCGTCATATGTTTGGAAGACCCACTGTCTATAAGCCAATCATCACTTCCATGAGAGATGTTACCTATGAGAGCGGAGATCAGGACATATTCATCCTCACTTGAAGAGTCTTCACTTTCATATCTGGATTTCTTCTTGGATGGTTCATCATCCTCTGCAGCATGAGAATGATGTCTTCTTTTGTTCCCCTTCTTCTTATGAGAGTGAATCTTGTTCTTAGGACAATCTTTTGCAAAGTGTCCTCTTTCATCACATGTATAACATCTCAATCTAGATAGATCCTTTTTAGAGTGAGAGCTCTTACCTTTGGAGTAATGAGGATTTCTTCTTCCCTTCTTGGAGTGAACTGTGAGGGCTTGATCTTCACTTCCCATCTTCTCTTCTCGGGCTGCTATTCGAGCTTCTTCTTGAGAACATTCTTCCCATAGTCTGCTGAACTTGACTAACTTCTTTCTAGCATAGATTCCTTGAATGAAAGCATCCCATGACCTAGGGAGGCCATTCAAAGTAGTCATCACAATCTCTGCATTTTCCACTTCTTCATCAACAGCTTCTAATTGCTCTTTGATTTGAGAAACTCTTGTGAAGTAAGACTGGATAGTTTCTGCATTCTGAATCTTCACATTCTTCAGTTGGTTCCTCAGGGTCATCTTCCGATTGATGTTCTTTCCTTGAAACAATTTGGTTAGGGCATCAAACATAGCTTTAGGTGTCTTGAGAGAGGACACCTGTGGGATAAGGTGATCCTTGATAGAATCAGCAATGATCCTCTTTTCCATAACCATCTTCTTCTTATATAAGGCCTTTGCCTCATCTCCCTCTGGAACTGGAACATTCTCATGAATGTAGGAGTCTAATTCATTCTCTTCCAGGACCAGGGAGATCCTATACTTCCAGGATCGGAAGTTTTTAGCTCCCTCAAGCTTTTCATAAAGCTTGGTATGATGAGACATATTTAAATGAGAACCTCAAATGGAAATACAAAAATATTTTAGATCTTACTAGGTTCAAGATGTTGGATTTGAAACTTGGGCTGAAATCCTGCAGAGTTGGTTCAGGAGCAAATTAGGGTTTTGCTTTTCCGGAGTTCTGTCCACCCAAATGCCTTGAAATTTGTCCCTAACTTTGATTTTGGGGAGGAAATCAATCCATGCCTGGGCTCACTGAAAAATTACTCTTCTGTAAAAATCTCTAATTTCCAATAGCAGTGACAGGTCCAAAACTGAAAAACCTCAAAATTGGATTATGTTTCGACAAAAAGATGCGCCCTAAGGAGGAGAGTTGTTCCACCTTATTTTTGATGAAAATTTGTGGAGGAAGATCCACAAACTAGGAAGCCCTAGTTCCTGCAGCTGCAAAGTGTCTTGTTCTCAGGTTAGCTCTGATACCATGTTAGTTTTTCAACATTAAGCTAGCATTATGTTAAGATATTTACTAAGAGAATAACATGTACAGCAATAAAACATAAGCACATCACAAGAGACAAGAGACACAAAGAGTTTTCCTCGGGGAAACCATAAAGGAGAAAACCCCGCAACTTCCTCAGAGATAGAATCAGCACCAAAACAGTAAAAGCCCCAAAACAGTAAGTGATCTCCCAACAACAATAGTCTTCTTCTTGTCTAGTCCCAGTGTATTTCCTTCCTCACTAATGCGCTCCACTTGAGTGAGTGAATGATGTGTGTTATAAATAGAGAGGCTCACTCTCTATTTATATTCTTTCGTTCACTTGACGTGCACTCAATCATGTCGGCCTCACTTAACAATTACTTACTAGAGCCGACATCTCTATGAGTGTCTAATAACCCTAGTGCCCCGAAACTGTAGGGACTTTAACAATGACTTGACATGACTTGTTTACATTATTGATCCTCCCTATTGGAACATCGGGGCATGGCAACATGACTCAAATACATAATAGATACATCCCAGAATAAACATCGGGTTACAATACATAAGATACATAGATGACTACATTCCGAAGTTACAAATACATCAACAGTTCAGGCTTTTTATTTCAGCATATATATGCATGTTCTTGTTCATGGGGCTAGTTTCCCGTATGTTGGTGTAAAGGAGTATCCTCTTTCCCGGTTGGAGGGTCGGGGACGTTACAATTACGGTCCCAATGCTCCATGTTAGGAGACCTCTATGGGACAGGACATTGCCTCATTTGGCACCCGTTTAAACTCTTCTGAAGAAGTTTCACCAAATGAAGAAGAACGTAGACAATACCAGGTAGCTATTATCCATGCACAATAAATTGAGAAAAAAATAGATGACATATTGGGCACACCACCACCTTGATCAGAAACTTTTCCTGTGGGATATCGCTCACTTGCTGATTCTATGAGACCTATTGAACCTATTCTACATCACAATGTGACTCCACATAATCCAGGTCAAACTACCAACCCCACCACCTCCCATATTATGTTTGTTCCAAATCCTCCCGGGTCTTCTGCACCTGGGGCTCAACATTCAATTCTGGTTTCATCAATGCCTTCTAGTGCCAGAGGGAAACCCCCGGCACAAACTGCATTATCTATCACTAGAATTGTAGCTAGTCATGGGCAGACCTCTAGTATAGAGCAATCTATATTTTATGTCCCTCCTACCCACACGAATGTGGTTAACCCCCCATCCAGTTTAGGTCGGCCCTTAGGGGCACAATCGGTAACCAATCAAGCCTCTTGGGGGTATGGTTACATATCAAATCAAATACCTATAGGAAACATCAATTACCAACCCAATCCTACAGAAATTCCTTATTCTAGAATTCCATATCCTAGTAATACTTTCATGCCATGGGGGCAACCTAACTGGTACTACATGCCAGCTATGGTGGGAATACCTTTACATACTGCGGGGGGTGCCGAAGGACCAACTTATGGAGGTACTCCCACTGGGGGGCCTAATGGTCCTGGAGGGCCTAGTGGCTTTCCTCCTTATGGACCTAATGGTCCTAGTGGTCCTCAAGGGTCTGGTGGCCCTCCTCCTAGTGGTTCCAGTGGCTTCGGAGGTCTACCTCCCAGGGGTCTCAAAGGGTCTAGTGGTCCTCCTCACGGTGGTCTAGGTGGTCCTAGTGGTCCCAACAGTCTTGGTGGTCCCAGAGGCCCTGGTGGTCCTCCTCTCGGAGGCCCCGAGGGTCCTAACGGTCCTGATCCCAGAAATCAACCCCCTGCGAGTGAATCTTCCAGCGGTTCTTCATCACAACAACCTGTCTATCAGTCTACTTATGGTCCTACTAGTACTTATATGCCATATCAATATTACCAATATGTGCAACCTAATCGTCAGTTTCCTTTCCTAGCAACTTTGGACTTTCCTAATTTTTCCAAGTTGATTAATGATCCCATTCGACATAACCCCTCATGGCCTCCCATTCTGGTAAAGTTACCATCGGACATTCCAAAGTTTGATGGGAAGTAGGGAGATGATAAAAAAAACCATGTCATGACATTCCATTTATGGTGTTCTTCAAACTCCCTTATGGATGATTAAGTTTGTTTAAGACTCTTTCAGTGAACTTTGATAGGTACCGCCATGAAATGGTACATTAAACTTCCGCAACATTCATTTGTGGATTTTGGCTCATTGGCAGCTGTGTTTCTTACACACTTTTGGATTCCTATCTGTTATGAAATGGGTACAGATCTCTTGAATTCTTTGCAACAGAACACCTCCACCCACATATCCGATCATATCTATGAGTGGAGAAGGCAGAGAAGACTTATTAAGGCTCCTATCCCGGATCAGTCGTTAGCTGATTGGTTTACTCAATATTTGTTGCCTCCAACTGCCCAAGATCTGGCTATGGGCTGTGTCATTACTGAAGAGAAATCCATTAGTAAAGCCCAATATCTGGACTTAGTCTATTCCCAGTCTGGAACATTGTATGACTTGATCCTTCAAGCTCCTCGTCCAAGCACCGATCCTTCCAAGCCACCAGCAGAAACTCCTGTTGATGGGATTGTTGGTTCAATCCAGTCCTCGTCGGTAGAAAACCTGCCAAGCAACCCCCAACTTCCACCCCCACTCCTTCAACTCCCAAGGTTTCTGCTGAGGTCAATTCCATTCAGAGTATTCAAACACCCGGAAACAATCAAAAGAAAGGTAAAGCTAAAAACAAAAAACCTGGAAACCAACAGGAGAATCCAAAACCAATCACCAACGAGAATGATAAAGGGAAAATAAAAGTAAAATATCCATGTCTGCTATGCGGAGGTGAACATTTCACGAAAGAGTGTCCTCATCGTGACAAAATCACCCAATTCTTGAAAACTAATCCCACACCCGCAGTTCTCACGGATCCTTTTCCCTCTCAACAACAACTGATAGACCACATGTCTAATCAGGGAGAATCTAATTCTTCAGAGGAAATTCACATGACGTCCTTGGATACTATTATTTTACAAACTCGAAGTTAGAATTATGACAAAAACGCAAACAAGAAAGAAGACAATTCTTCTTCAGGAAAAGCTCCCTCGACTGGTTCTCCCAAGTCCTCGTCTACTGTTCCCCTAACCATCGAGAATCCTAATCTCGACATGATTTTGTGTCCACCCAATAGTACTCTTAGGAAGGTTGTTTTTAACCCTAATTCCTGAGCTACTGAATTTTATAATTTAGTTGAATATCTTGCTCAGGAACCATGTGCAATGTCTACATTGGAAGTACTACAAAGTTGTCTTACACAGCGCAAAAACGTGTTAATTGCGTTAGGAGCTTTAGACCCGGACAATAATAATTTGATCGATTTCAATGTTGAGAACTATAAGTCTAGACTACCTCACAAACTTGGTTTCCAAATCATAACGAAGTAGTCGGAAAGAAGGTCTTTAGAACTGTCTTAGACAAAGGAGCTTCAACTTTGGTTTTGTCCCTGTCTTGTTGGAAAGCTATTAGCTCTCCCGAGCTTGTAACATCACCTACGACTCTAAAAGCCTTTGATGGACGAGGTTTCCAACCCCATGGTCTCATATCAGCCCTTTCAGTCGAGCTTGGGGGAAAAGTTGTTTCTATTCAAGTGGAATTAGTCGATGCCCCACTATATTACAACCTCCTTCTAGGAAGAAATTGGTTTTACGCCATGACTGTTGTCACTTTGACGGTATTTTGAACTGTCCAATTTCCACATCTAGGGAGAATTGTCACCATTGACCAGCTCAATTTCTGTACGCCGGATGTTACTACCTATATATCTAATAACATCCCTATGTTAGGTCAGTCCCCTCCTCCTTACCAGTTGATTGGGGTAGGCATGTTGAAGGATTCATCCCTTATGGGTATTTTTCCCTCCACTCCTCCTAACGCAGACACAATGACAGTAAATATGATTTCATTGGTTTATTATGACCCAAAGGAAAAACAAATTGTTGAGTCCACCTCGTTGAACCCGCATGAAGAAATGTACAATGTTATTCAAACCCTTTCCGATGACCACACTGATGAGCTTCATCTGATGGCTTCAGACCCTTACCACCTACCCTACTGGTTAGAACCCTCTCTTCCTATTCTGGATTGTCTCTCCGAGACTTTTCCTTCTGATGAGTCCATTATGGAGATCATGAGTACGAATGAGCCTATATGGGAGGATCATCATCATAGATCCTCGTTCCTCCCCAACACCAGTTTGATAGACCATGATTTTGCAACACTTTTTTCCACTGATATTGTCTACACACCTCAAAATACTATATTGTTGCAAGACACATATTCTGAAGGAAACCTATGCAACATTACTCAAACAAATCCAATTGACATATCAGCCAAGCCTGGTACCCTTGAGCACGTTCATGTTGGGCAGAACTACTCAGTAAGAGAGTCTAAAGCATACATAACACTTTTCAAAGAATTCCGTGATATTTTTGCCCGGTATTACAAAGAAATTCCAGGGATAGACCCATCTATTGTGGTCCATGAAATAAAAACCTATCCCACTACTAAACCTGTCAGGAAAAAACTAAGGAAAGTCCATCCACGGAAAGCCACAGCTATCAAAGTTGAAATAGAGAAACTTCTCAAAGAAGGTTTTATTTATCCCGTACCCCTGACGGAATGGATATCGAACGTCATCCCTGTCAATAAAAAGTAGGGCACCATTAGATTCTGCATCGATTTCATAGATTTGAACAAAGCTTGTCCCAAAGACAACTTTCCCACTCTGCATATCAACCAGATTATCGACAACTATGCCAGAAGTGTCATCTTCTCATTTATGGATGGATTTTCTTGTTATAATCATATTGAGATTTTACCCACCGATCAACACAAGACATCATTCATTTTCTCATGGGGAGCCTTTGCATATAGGAAGTTACCATTTAGCCTGAAAAACACTGGAGCCACTTTCCAGCACGCTATGTCCTATACGTTTCACAATATAAAACATATTGTTGAACCATACCTTGATGACCTCCTTGCTCATTCACAGTGAGTGGAGGACTACCCTGGTCATCTTAGAGAAATTTTCCTAAGATGTCATCATTATAACATATGGCTCAATCCTCATAAATGTGTTTTTTGCGTTGAGACGAGATGCCTGTTAGGTTTTGTGGTTTCTAACGATGGCATCCAGATATATCCATTGAAAATTGTAGCTATTTTAGCTCTACCAACCCCAACCAACCTTCTAGAACTCTAAAGTTTGCAAGGGAAGGAAAACTTTCTCCATCGTTTTGTGTGCAATTTTGTAGAGAAAACACACAGTTATATGCATCTCCTTAAGAAGGACACTCCGTTCTTTTGGGATGACCAAGCCCAATGTGCCTTTGATAATCTCAAATACGCTCTGACTCATTCACCCATGATACACACCCCATATTATTCAAAGGATTTTATCTTCTACATTGTTGCCTCCATGAATACCATCACTATGGTTTTGGTGCAGGATAATCCCGACGGTCAGGAGCACGTGATTTACTATGCTAGTAAGAATCTCATGGATTCCGAAACTCGATATTCACGTGTGGAGAAATTAGCATTGGCCACGGTCATTGCTGTTCAAAAATTTTGTCACTACATTTTTCTCTGCACAACCACCGTATTGGCAGACCAGAACCCTTTGTGTTACATCCTGACTCGTCAGGTGCTCAAGGGAAAGTACTCCCGATGGATAGTCATATTCCAAGAGTTTGATCTGGAATTTTCCAAAGCCACATCAAAGAAATCCTTGGTCTTTGTCGAGCTCATGTGTGATCTTCCCTGTGCTTCGAAAAAATCTGAGCCTTGTGATTCATTCTCAGATGAATTCCTATTCCTGATAAGCACTACTGACCCATGGTATGGATATTTTCTCATTTATCTCCAGACACAGAGATTTCAAACAACTCTATCCCGTGATGATAATCACCATATCCATCGCCACGCAAAATACTACCTCATCTTGAATGATACTTTGTATAGATGTGGTATCGATTCCATTCTCCGACGATGCCTTACCCATGAGGAAGCTGAACAAGTGCTGAATGATTGTCACTCTAGAGCATGTGGTGGTCATTTATCTGGGATGGATACAGCGCATAAAATCCTTCTCGCTGGCTATTTCTGGCCTTCAGTCTTTAAATATTGTCATGACGCTATTAATAAATGCCCACCCTGTCAACATTTTTATCGAAAAAAGTGCACTCATCTTGCTCCGCTACACCCCGTCATTGTCATTGGCCCTTTCGCCAAATGGGGGATTGATTATATGCATTGTAAGCCTACCTCAGCCAGGGGGCATGGTTACTAATCATCGTAGCCATTGACTATTTTACAAAGTGGGCTGAGGCCATGCCTACATATGCAGAGGATGGTAAGACTGCCGCTCTCTTCCTTTTCAATCATGTGATAGTTAGCTTCAGAGTCCCACGGTCCATAGTTATTGATCATGGATCACATTTTCATAATCAAATTATGGAGGAACTAAGTGCCAAGCTAGGTTTTCATCATGAAAACTCTACGCCCTATTATCCGCAAGCTAATGGTCAGGTCGAGGCCATTAACAAAGTTTTGAAAATGATGCTTCGTCGGATGGTTGAAGACCATAAATCCAACTGGAACCATATCCTTTTCTCCGCTATTCGGGCTTACAGGACTTCGGTGAAAATACCTACTGGTTTCACACCTTTATAGATTTTCTATGGACTCGAAGTTGTCTTGCCAATTCAATGTCATATTCCATCCTTGAAACTTGTTGTCAAAATTATCCTGGACACTTCCGAAAAGGAAGAGAGATTTTTATACTTGAATAACCTTGACGAAACTAGAAGAGATGTTGCCTTAGCTAACGAGGCACACAAGAAACGCATCAAGGCGCAGTATGACAAGTCTGTCCAACCTCGTGTCTTTAATGAGGGTGACCTAGTTTTGACTTATGATCAGAGATATGACAAACTAGGGAAAGGGAAGTTCAAATCCATGTGGTATAGTCCTTTTGTCATTTCCAAATTTTTAGAAAAAGGGGCCTACGAGCTCATGGACTATGATGGAATCCCCTTAGGAAAACCTCGCAATGGGTTGTACCAGAAGAGGTACTATGCCTATATCTCTCTTGGATAGTATATTGTATATATGTATATTACTTGACTTTCAGTGTGCTTAAGTATTTTCAATATGGTTTTGAGTTTAGTGTTCGTATCTGTTTATACCATGTTTTGGTCGTGCAGAGCAGATGGCTTTCTACGGCTTCACTGATGGTGCTTGCCGCCACACCTTGAATCTTGCCTCAGCTGCTTGGGTTCTCTATTCCTCAACTTATGATTTGGTTAGTTCAGGAGCGGTTTGTATTGGTCCCGCTACCAACAACATCACCGAGTATTGAGCAATCATAGGTATTTTGATTGAAGCTGCCTCCCAAGATGTTCGCAACTTGGTAGTCTTGATGGACTCACAACTTGTGGTTTGTCATCTAAACCATGTCTATACCATTAGGAATCCTATGCATCTTCGTCTCTTTCAGAGGGTGCATTTGTTAGAAAGGTCATTTGAAACTATCACCTATAGGCATATCCCTAGGGAACATAATGCAGTTATCGACTCATTGAAAAATTACATCCTAGACTGGCATATTTCCCATTCATGACATGAAAATCAAATATGGTTCATTTTAAATAAACTATAAAAGACACATAAAACTCATGTAAAATACATTCACCATTTGAGATGTATAAACACCAAGTAGAAGTCTATATATATATATATATAATGAACATGTTTTACAAAAAATAGGTCACGAGACATCATTTGAAGCATGTAAGATTTCAGGTAAAAAATCATCATACAAAAGTCTTGAATCTATCTATTAGCTTTTAGTGAATACATCATGCACTCATAATCTAGTGATGCTCATGGTAACACATCACTGCTCGAGATACTCTACGTAGCAGTCTACTAAAATGACCCGGCACTCCTGTTGTAGGCCTCTGATACCTCAATGGGAGGTCATCGATCAAGGCGTTCGGGATGTCTAGAGTCAACCTCCCCAGGTTCTCCTCCAGCTCCCCTATCACATCATCGCCCTGTGGTACAAAATGGGCTCTGGCTCATCTATCTAATGGGGAGGCTCCCCCAAGTCGTTCTGATCTGACATCTGTATGAAAACATTCAAGTCTCGTTACTAAACATAAAAAATATAAAACATCAAAATATAAAAACATTATTTCCATTTTAGGGTTTTTGTTTCTTACCGATATCACCCCATTGTCCACTAGGTGGGAGCGGTAGGTCAGGGTCACCACTGAAGTCAGTTCCCGCATATGCATAGTCCTCCACCATGGGGAGCTGATCTCTCAACCATCGAAATAATGGGTCTTCGAACTTTACCTTGCCTCTACCCGCTCCAGTACAGGCCATAATCTAGACCCACCTCTGCATGCGAGGGTCCCATGCCCTTAACTCTGTAAAGACCACCTAGGGTCTCATCTGTGGAACCCACTTGAAAAAGGAGCAAGATAGAATGGAACCAAAACCAAATTACTTCAGCTCCCCCTACCGACACTTGGTCAGTTGATCCTTGAATATTAGAAGTAGAGCTTCCACCTAGTTGAAAACTGTGGGTGCCATGGCCTCTATGGCATAGAGAATATGCACTCTAGATGCCTAGTGTACTCCTTGGCTTCTCACCACTCTCTGCATGGTAAACAGAACTATCTGTAGAGGGCCATCCACCACTACTTTTATGGGAATTTTCTTCCCCGATGTCCTGGTCCCAGGAATGCAATGGCGGTCTATCAACTCTTGAGTAGCAATGTCCCCTCCATGGGAACCATTCAAAGATATGGGAACACCCCGTCTCGATAGGCCTGTCAGGAAGTAGATGTCCTCTACTTCAACTATCAATATATGAGCACCAACCTCGAAATACTGTTGCTCCAGATTCCACATCTGGAGTATATGTTCTAGTAGTCTCTCATGCGACACCGTACTGGGTGTGTGGAAGAACTTTAAGAGTCCACAGTCTATCAACATGGCTATACAACCCGCGTTTCGTTCGATGAAGGCATCATTGTTGTCATGTTGCCTCTCTTTCCATATGACCATCTTTGATAAATAAGAACCTATCAAAAACCATCACAAGACTAATTAGAAGCATTTCCACTCATCCAAATCATCAAAAATGAGCTAGTTTTTCTTGTGCATACATTTATATTTATCCACAGTCGGCACTTATTGTGTCCCATTGAGGAAAGGCGGTGGCACCACCTATGTGCAGTGTTTTTGGGGTGGTTGTAGAATGGTACCGCTTATCCCACAAGGGATAAGAGTGGTGCCCGCTTCCATGGTTTTAGGGCTCGCCTTATAAAGGCCAAAACACCACCAAAAATCAAAATTGAAGGCATGAAATGAAAGAGTAGGGTCTAGGGTATTACCTAGAACTGACGGTGCGTGAATCCGATGGTGGATGCTCCTGATATCAGCAACTGAAAATTTGGCCAAGAAAATGTTCCAAAGGCTCCCCACTATGGGTAAATGGTAAAATGTTTTGATTTTTTACTATTTACATGACTTTTATATATATTTTAGGGTTTGACATGCTATAGTTTTTTTTTAAATCATTTATTACTCAAAATCTATCAGTTGTGATCCTTTAATGTCATTTATTGGAGAATTTAACACTTGTTTTTCAAGTCATTGCAGGATAGAAGAGCGGTAGCAGTAAAGTTTTGGGAGTTCATTTTTTACTTTTTCATACTACCATAAAACAGAAAAAGTCTTTTGAGCGTTTATTGCGACACTTTGGTCACGCTCTCGAAACTTAGCATCAAAGGTCTAAGTCCTTTTCTGATTCTTTTCAAGCTCATAAAATCTCTCATTGCGAAAAGAGACCTGGTGGAGTCTTCTTTAAACTCTTTTCGGGCTCCTTAAATACGAAAAGATTGTCGAGTGATCATGTCTTCTGCATCCTCGTTAAAGCATTTGAAGATTCGTTCATCTAACGGTAGGTTATAACCTTTTTGGTTCAAGTGAACTATTTTACGAAAAAGGACCCTATGGAGTCTTCTTCTGTGGTCATTCAGACTCTCTAAACATGAACGATACCGAGTTTTCTTTCATTGGACTCATTAAATTAAACATTGAGAGACCTTCTTTTGGGAATGAACCCCTCCTCTCTTAGGTTTGTAAAACATATGAGTTTGGAATTATCTTCGGACGAGCTATAATGAGTGTTTATAACCCTCTTTGAACTCGTAAAACCAAAAAGAGGCACTCATCAACCATGATGGGGAAAATGGGAAGGGAATCATTTTGCAAATAAATGGCAGTAGTTTGTCATTACCTTTGAACATGGCACTTGTCTACATATCATTTCAGTCAATTGGGTATTTAGTTGATCTCCATTATGATCCACTTTCATGAGTCATGTCACTCCTTTGAGTCTTTCAAAAGAATACATTGTCCACCATCGCACTGTGTGTTTGTCTGGTCTAGTCATGCTGCCAAGTCTTTTGTCGTGCCACCCGATGTTCAAAGGGAAGTTGAAGAAGTTTTACCTCTGGAGTCAAAATAGTCTCTGTGTTAGTACTTTTGAGCTAGTCTTATGGTTACTTCATTCACATCATTCCAGAACTATGTTCCAAGTTCCGTGTCGCCGATGTGGGACTCATCATGGCCCTCCTTCGACGAGACTATTCCCGTCGACATCAACTCATCATCCGGGAAATAGTCTTAGAAACAAAACTTAGTACCTTGAGATATGTATGCCTTAATGACAAATTCTCTCACTCTCGACATAGGTTCACATCATTGACCTTTGATCGATAGAATCGACTGGGTGTTCAACATCATGACATCTATTCACACTCAGTAGATTGTACTAGGGTACCTTGGGAATCATTGACATCAATGATGATCTCCCTCGCACTTGTTAACGGTTCACATCATTGGCTAGTAATCAAGTGGTTTCTACCATGTTTGACTTCAAATCATTTTAATCACATGGATAGAATCATACTTTGTGGAAGATGAGACGAAGACCATGGGTATTTGTTTAGCGCTCATTGCTTTCCCCAGGTTGCGATGGAGTTTTGTATATCTAGCATGGATCCACATTTGTATGGTCATGGATATGCTCAAATTTACATCTGTATGACATAGATCTACGTTGTATGTCCAGTAGCTATGTCCAAGTTTGAGTCCTCTATCACATGGATCTACACTGTATTCTAGTAGCCATGCTTGTTTATTCCTCTCATGGATCTGCCTTGTATTGGTCCACAGCCATGAGTTGGTTACATTTGTCTATGATTCAAAAGTATTGATGTACTATAGATGCCTACTTGATGACATTCTCCGACCGAGCTGACATTTTCACCTTGAAGTGACAATTTGTTCTCTCAAAGCTCTCGCTTATCTTATCCCTATAAGCCTCATGCTTTGGGGGGCATTCTATTATACCTAAATCCTATCACCATCATGTGATGAGATCCTTAACACCTATGTTTTCCCTTAATCCCAACACTTGGAGTGGAAACTTGCTTTGTTTGTCAATTCTACTTGAAAAAACCTAGCACCGTGCTTACCCTGTGGCTGATGAGTAGTACCTTGTTCAGCATCACCTGTATCCTGTTATAGAGAAGTGGTGCCACCGCCTATAGGCTTTGTTCTTAAAGTGGTTTTCACCTAAACCGCTCTATCATAAGGGAACAAAAGCAGTACCCTGGGTAAAATGGGAAAAAGAGAAGTTTCACGAGACTTCTAGAACTTGAGCCTCGTTTCCTCCCTTATCCCTATCATTATGGGTTAGTTTTAGATCGAGATCCCCCTTGATAGGATCTTGGAGACACCTCACCCACCATTCTCTCAACTATCCCTATCCATTGAGCCTTATAAATACAAGCTCATATCCATAGTTGAGGGGGAGAACTATAGAGGTGTTGTTATGTTGTTGAATTGACTACCTAGTCCAAATCATTGGAGAGCATAGAGAGCAAAGTTGGAGCTTATGGGGATGAAGTGTTTGTCTCGTGGAGGGGCTTGTCGACACTAAGGCAACGGTTGCAAGATTCTCCATACATTCTTAATGCAAAGCCTATTTCTGTCCCACATGTCTGTTGTTTTGATTTCACATGTATATGTTGCTAGATTCCTTAGTCACTAGCATGGATATGTAGATGATTTTCTGGTAGCTTTGATGTGCTTGTATGTTTGACATGTTTGCAGGTACATAGGTTCATGACCGAAGTAGTATTCCAGGTGTCTATAGTATTTAGGGAATATCTTCATCCTTTTTCGTTCACTCATTTGTTCTGGATCTGAACCATTCAGACCAGAGGAATAGTTTCTGTCTGCAGAAGGTGCAATATTCCTGATAACAAAAGAAGACTCCATGTAGTTCATGCTTAGAGAGTCTGAACAAACTAAAGAAAACTCCAAAGGGTCCTTTTTTCGTATGATTTAGTCCCTAAGGCCTGAAAAAGTATAAAATAATACCTTAGAGAACTCTTCCAGTCATGATTGGTTGGAGTGTTCATTTTTCGTAAATAGTCCATCCGAACTAAAAAAGAGATAACCTACCATCGGAGAGGCGACTCTTCAAATAATTTTACGATTATGAAGAAGACAAGTACTTGACAATATTTTCATATTTAGGGAGTCCAAAAAGAGTTTAAAGGAGACTCCATTAGACTTTTTCATGTTTGAATCCAGAGCATGAAAAAGTAATAAACTAAGCTCAAACCACTTTTCATGTTTTAACCAGAGCATAGAAAATGAAAAGTAAGCTCAACACCATCTTACTGTTTTTAACGAGCTCGAAGATCAGTTGAAAGAATGCTTGAAGATTGGTTTCATTGCGCCGAGAGGCGCTCTACAGCCCAGTATGGGGGAGATCTTGTCACGTGATGTCACGTGATGTAACGTGATGTAACGTTACTAACATGTCGGCAAAAAATAATAGTGAAAGTGAATATTATGGGGAGATCTTGTCACGTGATGTACGTTACTAACATGTTGGCAAAATATAATAGTGAAAGTGAATATTATGGGGGAGATCTTGTCACGTGATGTAACGTTACTAACATGTCAGCAAAAAATAATAGTGAAAGTGAATATTATGGGGGAGAACTTGTCACGTGATGTAACGTTACTAACATGTCGGCAAAAAATAATAGTGAAAGCGAATATTATGGGAGAGATCTTGTAAGGTGATGTAACTTTACTAACATGTCGGCAAAAAATAATAAATAGGTATAGTAGTAGTGAATATTATGGGAGAGATCTTGTAACCTGGTGTAAAATTTGTAATATTGAATAACTAATGTAAAAAGTAGTAAATATTTTGTCTCTATTTTTTGAGTATCTAATTCAAAATCCCAGTTTACATAGTATGCGTGAAGAAATAATTACTGGTGAGTTAAAAGCTCATATTCTTGCAAAACCGTCACTGATAAATAACATGATGAATGATAAAACTAGGTGGAAATTCAATCGGAAACTGAAAGATACCTTGATGACTGCATCAAGCTGTAGAATCATGACCTTTTCCTTCTTCTGCATGCTTTAAGGAGCCAACCTGCAATTGACAAATAATGTTAGGCCTGCTACATAATGATGTATGAAAGATTGAAGAAAGAAAATTGAAAAACAAGAAAAGATCCTTTCACAGCCTGCTTTGCCCTCCTCTACTGGGCGTGAAGATAAATTCTAAAACCCCTCCGCTGCTAGCACCATCTCCTTTTAGCTGGGTGATATTTTGGTTTAGTTGAGGCGACGATAATGTAAGGAAACCTAACCGTAGACTCTAACTGGCTTTTAGTCTACCTGGTATAACCACTAGTTAATAGAAATCCGAGGAACTTTAAATAATGAAAGTTGATAACCCTGGCTGAGATTTTGTTTCTCAAGTCTGTAGTCTTCTTAATAGTTTGTTTGAAACATAACCGTGTATGAAATTTGGTTATTGGCAGACAAGGAGTTGCGGAAAATAGATTTTCTTTATCTGAATGTGGTTTTTTCTCGATAGATATCAACGAGCAACCATCGTTTGCTTCAGAAATCACTGCACCAAATTTTATTCTACGTTCACATCAACATTGAAGCTAATAAGATTACCATAAAACTATAGCGATTACTGTACTTAATAAGATTACCATAAAACTGTAGCGATTGTTCAAATCCTTTCTTTAAATTCATGTTCTGTATTATATCGATATCTGAATTTTGTAATGGACAAAATTCATTAGCCCAACCAAGTGGAATTTTTTTTTAAAACTTCTACGTTGTTCCATTGCAAGAACAACTCCACTTTTGGCACCAATGTGAGCATGTTCAGTCACTAGCAACAACTTCAAAAAATAGTAGCATTGGAGATGAGAAGGTAGAAATCATATTTGGAAGACACCTTTTTTTTTAAAGCATTTAATACTTTGAATTGCATTCTCAAATATCTTAATGGAAAACATGTAATGCACTAGTTAAAGATCCTATGGATTCTCTTTTCTCTCAGTTTGAAATGCATGCATATGGTCGCTGTCAATTTTTGGAAATTTATTCCTTTACTGTGGTTAGGTCATCATATATAGGCAAAAAAATATTTTACATGTAGTAGAGTAATAAATACTACAGCAGCAATAGTGTGAATAGTTGAATCTCAAATATATTGAGATCCAATTACCCATAATGCTGGTGACGCAGTATTTATTAAGATGCTGAATAATAAATATTGTTAGTAGTATATATGCACCATACACTTGACTTTATTTTTTTTTTTAAATTGAAGCGATTTGAAATAGTTGCATAGAAGTGACTGTTTAGTCATTCTAGTTCTTCTACTCTCACTTTTGTTCTTTGAAATGCCAATCCCTTTCAAAGATGTTGTAATATTCCTAGGTAACAAAACAATAGAAAAGTAAAAATTTAATTATCTGTAAAAAAAATGTGGATCAGGAAAAAACACAATATGGGGGAGATGTTGTAATGTTTCTACCTAACAAAATAATAAAAAATAAAAAATTGAATTATCCACAAAAAAATGTTGGCCTTGCACATGGTTTTAAAACCATGTCCACATGGTTTTAAAACCATTTGCAAGGCCTTTTAAACAACCCATGGTTTTATTATACATGGTTAAGGAGGGCCTTCCCGATGGTTTTAAAACCGTGTGCAAGGCCTCCTACACAACCCATGGTTTTATTGTACATGGTTTAGTAGGGCCTTGCAAATGGTTTTAAGACCATTGCAAGGCATTGCATATGGTCTTAAAACCATGGGGAAATGTTGTAATGTTCGTTTCTAACAAAACAAAAAATAATAATAAATACTATATGTGGACCATAAATAATATTAAATAATAATAATAATAATATATGTGAACCTTAAACTAAAAAGATATCAATGGATATCTAAGAAGAGATTTGATCCCTCTCGGCGCTTGATAGAGCCTAGGATTTGGATCTACGCTGGTTTGTACACAAGCTCGAAACCAATGGGTAAAGTATGCATGGAAAATCTCATTAACATGATATACAAAGGTTGGAATCTTGCCCCCAGCATGATTTCTAGCGAAGCTTACCCCTAGCATGGTTTCTAGGGGCTCGACATGCCCCCCAAGCTTTGTTTCGTCTGACGATTCTTCTTCCATACCCAACCTAAAAACCTGGTTACTAATGTGAAAATGTTCACCAGGGGGGTAGGAGGAATGAGAATCAGGTAGGTGAAAAGAAGGTTTGAGTTCTAACACTAAAGGGAAGACTTGAATCAAGCATTGGGGATCTATTTCTTTTTTACACAAGCTTGAAACAGAAGGTAACTATACTTGGAACATGGTTTCATTTTTAAGCAAGCTTGAAACCAAAAGTTAAACTATGCTTAAGGAAACCTACTTCATTTTTTAACGAGCTTGAAATAGAAAATGAACTATGCTTAGGAATAATTTCATTTTTATGCAAGCTTGAAACCAAAAGGTAAACTATGCTTGAGGAGATCCATTTCATTTTCTAACGAGCTTCACATAGAATGGGAACTTTTCTCATAGGCATCTGTTTCATTTTTTAACGAGCTTGACACAGAATGGGAACTTTGCTCAAACTTGCTCCTACCCAACATGATATCCAGAGGTTGGTAGGTTGCCCCCATTACATAAAAGCTAGTGTCTTAGGTCCATTATGATATCCATAGACTAGAGCCATGCCCCCTATTTTACCTATGATGGGAAGAAACTAACTAGAAGAAGGGGGGGGGACCACAAGAACATGTGGCACATTCAGAGCAGTTTGATTACTATGAGTGATGCGATGGTCAGGTGTAACAAAAGAACGCTGATCAATGGTCACAATATTCCCGTCATGGGGAAAATGCATAACTCTGAAGAGTGTGGACACAATAGCCTTCATGGCATAAACATAGTTGCGTCCAAGGATTAGATTGAAATCTAAAGGACCTTGGACCACCATAGCATCAATACAAACAGTTTTCCCTCCTAATGTAATAGGTAAATAAGGAAGGGTCCCTAAAGGTTTAGTAGGTCTTCGATTAAAAGCCAGTATCTGATCGGTGGCTGGCACAAGATGAGGAGAACCTAAAGCTTTCCAAGCAGTTGAGGATAGAATACTAACAGAAGCCCCTTCGTCAACAATATTGCAAAGTATCTGCCTAGCAGTAACATTCACAACTATCTGGAAAGGAACACTCGAATGAAGATGAGACTCTGTCAGATTACTCCAGTCAAAGGAAATAACCTCACTATTCAGAGATGGTTCTATCAAAATAGACAAAATTTCCTCTTGTCGAGAACAATCAGAACGAAGCATAAAAACTTCAGCAAGTTTCAGTTCATTCTCTACTGTAAGAGAAGAACAAGATGAAGATTTGGTCAAAGCGACTACTTCAGTCTTAACACTCTCTAGTGAAAGAGCGGGATTGGGTGGAAATGACATCGACTCGATCACTTTACTCTCCGAAGGAAGAGTGAGATCAATTATAGATGAAACTGAATTGATCACTTGGTCAACCAGCGAGGAATCAAGGGATAACTTACTATCACTTGTTGGAATCACCTGTTGATGATCAGTAATATTTTCCAACCAACGCAAAGCTTCATCCATGCTTGGACAAAGAAAAGTATGATGCATATCCTTGCATATAAAACATGGATACAAGACTTTACCCTTACGACCTTTTACCAATGGGTAGCTGGTTGAGGGAGTATCATCAACATGATGATCAGAGGTTGATGACACAGATGGTTTAGACCTTTTAGAACACTCTTCTTGTACATGGGAGAGACTGGAACACTCCTTAAGAAGGTGGTCCCCCTTGCAAATCTTACAAGGGAACTTGGGTTTTCTGAGTGTTCTCTTAGAATGGGCACCATCAAGAGAAAATGGTTGCTGCATTTTCTCTTTCTTATCCTTCTACTTCTTACCCTTCCCTTTCTTCTTCTTCTTATCCACATGACTACTAACCATAGAGCTTTGGTCAAGCGAATAAGAAGAAAGGGATGAAGTTACAACCGGCAGAGAAGGAATATGATTAGGTTGAGGTCGATCCTCTCTCATAGGAGAGGTGACATTGGAGACATTAGGTGTAACAGGAATTACCATATTAAACAACCAGACTGATAATCCTATAGTTAACCCAGGAAGATTTAGAGTGGCAATAAAGGGAGGACCAATACCTTCACTTGGAGGGAATATAAAAGGTACACCTTGGAAAGGGACCTCTTGAGTGGTAGTCCCAGATTGGGATTACATCTCTAAACTCTCTAAAAACCACCTAACTACCATGTACAAGCAAGCACTACTCAAACTAAAAGCAACAAGAAAACATGTGAAAGGAGTGGATAAGAGTCAGGAACCTAACAGGATTATCAAGACTTTACAAGCTTCGCCCGTAAAACCAAGATGGCCAAAAGGTTAACTCACATGGTTTGAGGATTCCTAAAAGGGTCTCCCAATATACGCTAGGTATGTGGGAGTTCAAATCGGTAGTAGTGATGTCTAATGCACAACCATTCACAAGGAGCCTTTCGATATACAATTGAGTACGTGAAGTACATTTCTATATACCTCAAGGATACATGAAAGGTTGTTCGATATATCGACGGTACATGGAAGAACCGTGCGAGTCCCAGGATGTAGTGTGGACAAAGTAACGATATCTCCTATGTTTTACGATGCCTGAACACGTCACTAAATTATCACTCAAATTGCTAAAAGTTTTAACCTAGTACTACCATTAATTTTATCTTGTGCATTTAGGTGGAACCATGGTGTGAAAACTTGAAATTAAAGAAGATGCACACTGATCTATATGATAATGCAAGTTTTCCTCTTCAATGAAATTCTACCTAAGAGAGGGAGAGAGATTTACTTTTCTTCCCAAAAATGCACACCCAAATGCAAATGCAGTTCTATCTTTTCAAACAAAAAGTGAAATATCAATGCACCCCAAACAATCTTCAAAGAAAATAAGAAAAAGATGTAGAGAACATCAAACATAAATAAACCAAAAATGTTTCCTATCTTTTCATGCTTGAAAAAGATGCATAAAAACTTAATGGAAATATGATTTCACTAATGTTTCCAAACAAAACTAACTCTAATGCACGCAAAGCTGAAAAAACATATTTCTTCTTAATGAAAGTAAGATCTAGCATTTTAAACAATCATGCACAAAACAAGAAGAAAATCGTTCAACAAACTTGTGAATAAAGCAAAAGAGAGAGAAAACTAAAATTTCTCTTTGGAACAGACAAGGAAACAAAGAACCAATCTCTCCTACCAAGCATTGAAAAACTCAGCATGCAAAAGGAAACAAAAAAAATTGCCCAAGCAAAGAAAAAATAAAAAAACATGGATCACTCACGCATTCCAAGTCCACAACAAACCGAAACCTACTCATGAAAATGAAATGTATATTTCCAATCCCAATGAATAATATCTATAGAAAAGAGCAAAAGGTTTCAAGAAAAGAAAAGAATGTAAAATCCAACGTAAGAAACATAAACTCTCTTTGAATGCAGAGGGAATATAACAATCAAAGAGAATGCAGAATATACAATCATGGCCCCTCTTCATTTTCATCAAAAAGTAAGCCAAAACACACAAAAATCAAAATACAAAGTCTGAAACAGGGCCTACCTAGCACCGCGCAGATGAAGCTACTGACAAGAGGTTTTGAGGTAGAACCACTTCTTTCTCACTAGATTCAGGCGATGGCACCACTTATGGCTAACTGGACTCAGGCGGTAGCACTACTTCTTGCCAAAGGCACATACACAGTTCTTTGCAAAATCCCAGAATGCACAGGAGAGTGAAATAAGCAAGTTAGAAAGGTCAAAATCTTAAAAAAACTGATGAATCAACCACAAAATAGAGCACAGAAAGTTAAGGTGGCTCAGATTTGAAGAGATCTGAAGATTTCAAACCAAAACTTTCAATAGATCAAATGTATATCTGACTACAAAGATAGGAGGCTGGAGCTTGGATTCGAACAAGAGTATTTCAAAAACTAAGGAAGAACAAGATGCATCTATCCCCAGTGGAGTCACCAGATTTGTTGTCAAGAATATTGCACCTTCTGCAGACAGAAGCTGTTCCTCTAGTCTAAATGGTTCAGATCCAGAACAAATGAGTGAACAACAAAGGATGAAGACCTTCCTTGAATGTTGTAAACACTTGGAATAATGCTTTGATGACAAACCTGTGTACCTGCAAACATGTCAAACAAATAAGAACATCAAAGATACTAGAACATTATCTACACATCCATACTAGTGACTAAGGAATCGAGTAACATATACATGCGATATCAATACAACAAATATGTGGGACAGAAATCAGCTTTGCATTAAAAAATGAATGAAGAAGCTTACAGCCATTGCCTTAGTGTTGACAAACTCCTCCACAAGACAAGCACCTCATCCCTGATAGCTCCAACTTGCTCTCTTGTGCTCCCTAATGGATTGGATTAGATAGTCAATTCAACAGCATAACAATACCATTTAGTTATCCCCCTCAAATATGGGACATGAGCTTGTATTTATAGGGCTCAATGGATAGGGATAGTTGTAAGAATTGTAGGTGAGGTGGCCATAAGATCCTGCCAAGAGGAATCTCGAATCCAACCAACCCAGATTGATAGGGATAAGGGAGGAAATGAGGCTCATGTTCTAGAAGCCTCGAGAATCCTCTTTTTTTCCATTTTTACCAAGGGTACCACTTATGTTCCTTTATGACAGAGTGGTGAAGGGTAAGAACCGCTTCAAGAACAAAGCATATACGTGGTGGCACCGCTTTTCTATAATAGGACTCAGGCGATACTGAACAAGGTACTGCTCATCAACTAAAGGGAAAAAGCGGTGCTAGGTTTTTTCAAGTCGAATTGATATTCAGAGCATGTTTTCCCCTCCAAGTTTGGAATTTAGGGTAAACATAGGTGTTAAGGATCTCATCACATGTTGGTGACAGGATTTGGGTATAACATACACCATATTTATTCTTGAACTTCCTTTCCTCTCGTAATGTTGTGGAGCTACACTGTAAGGTTGGAAAGCTACGACTGAATTTGCATCATTTATGTGTCGTTATATCTAATCGATGATGATTCTAGCTTCATTTATATCTCTAGAGCTTCTATCTATGACACAATATTCTATTGCATCAATGGGGTTCATATATGTGGCAACAGGGTGACAATAAACCATTCCTTATGTTGTACATCTGACATTTAGAAGCTCACTTTGGCTATCAATGTCTTAAATCTCTGGTCAAATTCCTAGATAGAGTCTTTCAATAGCTGCTTAATGTCTTTGATCTCAGTGATGCACTGTGATTCATACTTTGGCTTTCTAAACTCATATATCATTCCCACTTGAATCTCGTCAAGCATTTTTTGGACAGCTTCTACTGGCACTATGGAAAATTTCATGTACCAGTCAAGCGCATGACCTCGCAGAGTCATGATAATCTGTGCTTTCTTGATATTCTCATCTTGGATATGTCACATAGTCCACACTGCCTCACAAAGGAACCAATGTTTTTTTGGATCCTCCAACCCATTTCCATTGTATATAGGTAACTTAATGTTATCTCCAGCCATTATATTTACTAATGGTACAACTGGAACAAAATTTTGGCTAGTTGAACTCCCTTGTCCACTAATTACAGCATTACTACTACTTCTATTTACAAATGAGCTTGGAGATAAGTCTCTAGATCTTACCTCTGGCGATGCGTGCAGAGCTATAGGTGATTTGTAACCATGTTCTCATTCTAGAGCTTCAGTCGACTCTTCCAATTCTTCGTCTCCTTCAGAGATCGGCTCATACTCTTCTTCTTCTTTGCAAGACCCTTCGTCTAAGTACGACGCAAGCTCGTATCCCTCTTCTTCTATGTTCGTGCTGCAAATCCCTCTTCCTAATAGAGTCTTTCTTTGCTTACTGGATATAAATATTTTTTTGCTTCTTAGAAAGTTCGACTCTAGTTCAGTTCCACTATCTCCCGGGAACATCTCAATTCAGGGTGCGTCATTATTTACAGAGTTCTACTGCGACATACCCACTTCTTTTTATCACGACTTTTAGTTGTCACATTCATAGAATGCCTTTTTCACATACAATCATTTTTTTCCACGTCTTTAAAGATGACAGATATCTACTGCGTGGTCCTTGAAAAAATTTGCCGCTCTGCCTCACTATATGAGGTTATTGTGTCCACATCAAACTCAGTAATGTATCCCCCTAAGATACTGTCTATTCAAAAATCCACAACCCTCGATATATGGTTGCTCACTCCTTCCAGATGCTCAATTAACTGAGGACTCCACTCCTTCGTTTCTCCTCCTTGGAAATTTCTTTGTTTGGTTTCCAACATAGACAACCATTCATGCAACACAATGGGAAACTCAGAAAAGAAAATCTTGTGAATGTCTGTATAGATATACCATCCCAACCACTCTGTTGGGTTCCACCGATATCCTTCACTTTCTTTTCATGTGAATTCTAACTCTTTGAAATCCACCCAATCCTGGATCTCTGGTTTCGTTGGTTTCCACAACATATCCCTCACCACAATGATTGGGGTCCCAACAACGAAACCATTTGTTGTATTTTCCTCCCTCCTCCAAGGATCCCAACCCAGGTCCAGTCCCTACTGCTCAGCACAACAAAGCCCAATATATCGGTCTGACAGAGCAGAGCTCATTCACTAGCACCTGCGACGTAGATGTCGTCTCACCCGATATATATTTCTTGAATGGGTAACTGCCAGAACCACGTTTCCACGGTTGGGTGGGGGATTTCTAGTACCTTGTCCTTTTACCAAGGTTATCAACGAATTTTGTGGGTGGATTATTTATTTTCACTGTGATTCAACAATTAGGCCGCGACCCAGCTTCTCTTATGCAACTTATTATATCAATAGTGGGTGTGCATCATAATCATACTCAACTAATAAAATGTGACTGATATACATCTATTCATCTGTAATAAAATCTATAATCATTCATTCAATGCAACATTTACATAAGTATTTCAAACACATTCAACATTCACAAATATACACAGAATATAATGTGGAAACCCATCTGGGAGAAAAACACAAGGTGCTCTTCATCTGGGATGAGGAAATAGATGCACCTTTCATCTACGCACTAAGCTACATACTATGTTCAAGATCTTCTTCTCTATATTTACAGACTCTTCCTCCCTATCATGCTCTCTGATATTCTCTCTGCTCTCTTCCTACTTTTCTCCACTAATGATCCGCACACCACTTGGATCAACTCAACCTTTCCTATTATTTAGCGCAGTCAGCCACAGATTTCTCAACTCAAATGCACTCAGAAATACTAACAGACAAAGTACAAAGCCATCAACCAAAATCTAACAGTCGGAATCTAACGAGAGTCTACCTTTCTCTAATCAAATTTTTTAACACTGAAATTGTTCGCAAATTTTCCCATTTTTCAATCTGTATCTTTTAAATTGTTTTACTCTTATTCACTTTTCATTTTATTTTATCTTGAATTTTAATAATTTTGAATGTCTTTTATTATTTATGTTATAGTTTTTCATTTTAATTTATTTTACCCCTAAGTGGCTTATTAAATGTTATATTTCTTTCAAAGTCTTCAAAATACTTATTTAGGTTCATTCTAATGTTTATATTCAAGGTTTAACTTCTATTTTGAGTGTGTTTGCCCAATTTGTCATGTTGAGGTATTACCACAGCGCAAAGTTCAAATCACATACATTAGCACGTTGTAGGAATTTGAGATCATGAAATATCATGGTTCATCGATGGTGGGAGGTGTCCCGTTGCATGCGGTGATGAAAAAAGACCTCTAGACACATGTTCGATGAATTATGACATATGTAAAGCTCATTGAATTTTATCATTCAAGAAATCACCGATTTGAGTGGTCGTGAGTTATAATTTGGGGGTTATGAATTTCATAGTAGAGGAACGCGATTGGGGATGATTATGAGCATATTTTTGAATATGAAATAATGGAAAAGGTAGCTGATTCAAATACAGAAGAAGCCAGTAGCAAAAGAAGCCCTAAAAAGAAAAAGAGATGCATAGTTATGCTCTATTTTTCCCTGTTTTGTTCATTGCAATTGAGCACGGATCACGAGCTGATGGAGATAAATTTTAGAAAAAAAAAAGAGGTTTTTGTCCAAAATAGACTCATTCACAAAAACCTCCCTCATTTTTGAAACATGTGTCATCGTTTGAATTATTTGAACTGATATTTGCGGCCTATTTTTCAGGGTTTAAAATATTTAATAATTTATTGTTTTAGTCACAAATGTTTGGCACGTCTTCTGATCAATTGGAGAATAATTTTTAAAACCCAAGAGAGGTTTTTGTTCATCATGGACTCATTTACAAAAACCTCTCTCAGTGTTCGTACAGGTGTCTCAGATCGAGAGATATGGAGGCTTCTTTGAGACCCAATTTTTCAAAAATGCCAAATTTCCACAAAATCCAATTTGCTATTTTTGGTTGATTAGTCTTTAAAGATTCGAAGTTAGTTTATAACTACTTGATGTAACTGCTTTAAAGCTCGACCTAGAAGGTAGTTATCAAACTTCCCTATTTTGTAAATGATAAAAGGAAGAAAGTCTAGACTAGAATTGTTTGATTTTTGTTTCAAGAAGGGCTATAGAGCTAAGGATTTTGGATGTATATGCAGACTGATACACGACTCTCATGTAAGATTTTGAAGACTCGGACTGATTTATATATACAATATAAGCCACTTTATATTTTATATTGATTTTTTTTATGGCCAGTTTGACCACTCAGTTTATGATTTCATTTCTTGATTAATGTTTTATTAATGTGAATGCTCATATGTTGTGGACAAAACTAGTACCTTGCTATGAATGTTTATGGTTTATATTTGTCATTTAAAACCTTTGTGTCTCAGTTCTTTGATATTATTTCATGATTTAGTTATTGTATTAGTTTGATATTTGATCACCTTCTTGTGAATGAAAGATTCAAACCAAGAAATTACAAAAAACAATTCCCATTTTCTTTTAGTTGTTTTGAGATTGTACTAGCTTGTTCCCTTTGTAGTCTAGGGACAATTTCTAGCACAAATAGAATTCCAACTCCAGAGTCTAACCCACATACAACTTGGGTTCTCTCTTTTATAGCCTTATTACAGAATAAATACATATTCAATACATACTCATTACAGACTCAATACAGACTCGATACAAACTCATTACATACTTGTTTTCTGTCGCTTTCTCAGTCGACTTCCTATATCCAGCCAACATGTTGTATTTCCTATACTAACACCTAATGGGAGGCACTAACGTCCTGACTTACAGAGATTCCTTCATATGTGTGGTTTCCACCGAATCTATCCAAACTCGTACCCACGATCGTTAAGGCCTGTCACTTTCTAAGCATGATGCCTTACTGTCATTTTCCAGCCATTATGCTACTTGCATGCCTTCTAATACCGATATTCTGTCGCACCCTCCCTTGTCTCACTCCTTCCTTCTGGTGCAACTTCCTCTTCTGGCGAAGCTTCCTCTTCTGTTGCACCTCTTCTGTCTTCTTCCTTCCCTTTACTACCTCTTTCATAGTTTTCTTTTTCTTCTTGCTTCTATGTTGCTACTTCTATCGCAACTCCTTCTTCTTCTTTATCTCTTCTCCATACTTAGGCAAATTTCTAAGTGAATTCTACCTTCCTGTCCCTAGGCCCAACATGAAAAATGCAACTTATGCACCTATCTAGGCTGGAGTTATGAACATATGTACTAGTATGACTTAGAAACAGACCTCACAAACAAACTTTGAAGACTTATAAAGTTGAGAAATCCCTACGTGGACTGAACTACCCAAAACCTTATAAAAAAGAAAAGTTGTTCAACAAATGAAATAAGTAACAACAAATAAACCACTTAAGCAATCTGACCACAAGCAGAAGCAAGCACTAACAGAGGTTAAAATCTCAACAACCACTCCTATTCCAACCAAAGCGCCAAGAGGAGAGACCTAAAATCCTTGAACACATACTCAAACTAACTTACCCAAAGTAAAGGTTTACAAACGAAAACCAGAAAGACTTTCAACAATTCACAGACCAATGAAACCTTTGTATGAAATCCTAGAAGCAATCATACTTCCAAAACAAACTCAGATAAAGAAAACCCTAAACTTCTAAACATCTCTCTCTTGAAAAACACGATTGTACTTTAGGAAACATGTGTACAGTTTGCGACTGTCATTCAAACCCGCGAATGCAACAGGAAAAATGTGAATGTAAGTATAAACAACCCATGAATGCCTCAATATTTTTTCAAAAACAAAAGGGGGGGACTTAACACAACAAAGATTCGAAAAAGACTAACTGAAAAAATATTACTACAAACCTTAAACATGACCGAGAAAGACAAAAAATGGGAAAGATTTCAAAATAAGAGACCCCAAAACAAAATAGACTCCCCAACGGAGTTGTCAATTCTGTTGTTAGGGATAATCTACCTTATGGATGGGGGTTTAGAGGCCACCAACTTACTATGTTCTACTTGCATACAACTAGGGTTTCATAAACATAGATCAAAGATTAAGAGAAAGAGGGTATGTATCTTATTTATGACGGTTGATCCTATATTTCTTCTTCTTCTCCAATGCTCCCTACTTCCAATCTTCAAGTACCTGCAACAAATATTTCATTTCTTCAAAGTATCTCCTACTGTTATATAAAATGAGATATGAACATATAATGATTGTATTCAAAATAAATTACAACCAAGATCATTACTCATAACATTAGAAGTAAATACCAAGACATTGCTGGAAGGATAACAATCTTTATTATCAGAGATCTAGAAACATTACAAAGCCTCATGTCTGACCAAGCTCCTCTGCAAACCAAAACCTGAGTCCTCTTGCTCCTCCTCTCAATAGAATCCTCCAGCATAACCTTGCCTTCAAATTTGGTCCCCCTTTCCTCATACCTTTCCCTTGTTTTTATACTTGTTGGTGAGGAAGGAATTCGAGGCTTGGGATGGTTGGGAAAGTTTCCAAAGCGAATCCAACTGCCCCGAGTTAATCATATTTTTATTTTTTAACTATTTTTAATGGCATTTGCAGGTTCATATGGAGCACCTCGCAAGTAACTAACGGGTTTCCCTAAGGAAACACGTGGATATTGAAAATACTCGGGTTGTATAAAGCAGACCCACGGATAGCATGTGAGTGGCTCAAAGGAAAGTTGTGAATACATGATGAGCTTAAGAGAAAAAATGATTGATGCTAGAGTGATCAAGATGTATTAAGGATCCATGTTATCAATAGGGTTATGGCTACTTCAATCCATATATTTCTTTTGTGCAACGACATATTGGATGTCATTACTCGGACGGAGAAGTGTCATTTCATTGTATAACAATCTCAAATTGTAGATAATGATTAGTTGCTTTATATTGCTCTAACTCACCCCATATTGTTTGTAGTTGAGACTTCATTTATGAATATGTGTTTTCCATAGCTGCAATTATGACTTCTCTTAACTTTTCCTTCTTTTCGTCGACAATGGGAAGACACGAAAGATGTAATAATTATCAATTGGCTCTTTTGGAGACAAATCTTTTTTGACCTTTTTCACCAAAATATTTATTATTTTTCCAAATAATAATAATTTTATAAAATTGATTTTATTTAGATATAATAATAATAAATTTTATTATTAAAATATGTTTCAAAATGTTGTAAGGTCGGGCTTTTGAGCAAATAATAATAATTATTATTATTATTTTAGATAATAATATTATTTGTATTTTATAATAATAATTATTATTTTGTGATAATAAATTTAATGGAGTTTTTGTTTAATGAGATAATTAGGGATATAAATAAGGTATGGACTACACGTAAAGGTGTATATGTGCATGGTGAAAAACGAGTGGTTGGGGGTGTGGACGTGGCTGCCAATGGGCAGTAAAATGGAGGCCAATGCATGGAGGAACGACAACGTTTAATGGCAGAATGAGTGGTGGATGGGGATATGGAGAGTTATGAGGGAGTGGCATGGGTTGAAGTAATGTGGTGCAGGTTGGATTCATTAAAGCAAAAGCACGTGAGCGAGGGCTGTCGTGGAGTAGAAGGACTCGGCGGTTCGAGGACGATGGTATGCAGTGAGAGCAACCGAAAATAGGGAGACAGGGAGTGACGGCATGGAATGGATGGTGGGTGTGGATGAGAACGATGGAGTGAGTGAGAGTCTTGGTGCGTGTGGAAGTAGGTTTCAATGTGTGTCAATGTGTGGCGATAGTGAAGTAGAGGTGAGTAGGGGTTATTGCACTAGAGTGGAAAGTGTGGAGTATTTTGGGTTAAGGTTAAAGACCTACAAAACTCAGAAACTCTGAAAATGCCCAGACAAGGCGTTACGCTGCATTTGTATCAACGCATCTTCAGGTTTACTCTAGGGAGAGGGGACCAATTTTTTTGACTAGGAGGGGTGTTATTGAGAGATGACGATCATGGGTGGACCCTTTGGTCCTCGTTTGAGGGTACTATGGCTTAATGGCATTGCTGACTGCCCTCTTAAAGAGGGTTTTAACCTCAAGGTTGGTGTCTGGGGCCTCTAAAGGTTGACTATTGGGTCTCATGGCTCCATTCCCTTCTTGCGCGCTCTGGTGGTCTCTGCTTCACCCACGAGACACTAGTCTTCAGTCACAACCACTTCATACACCCTCGTGGCCCTTCAGTCAGTGGGTCCTTGCTCTCGCTGGCCTTCTTTCCTCAGAGGAAGACATCCTCCATGCCAAGTCGTTTCCATGCTTTGATGAGGGCATTGAGGGATTTTACAGTATTCTAGGGGTTAGATGGGGCATAACTCCCTCCCTCCTTCCCGCTTCAATATTTCGTTCGGAGCGATTCTCTTATTTGAGCGTATTTTGGCGCCTGGGGATGCAAATACCCCACATACCCTACCTCAGTCTATATTTTATTAAATTATTTTCTTTTAATTTTAAGTTGACATTTAATCATTATGAATTTACATGTTTTAAGGCATGTTGGTCTGGATAAGTGAGCGTGAGATCATGTAAATAGATCTTCTCACTTTCATTTTCAAATCAGAACTAAGAGAATAAATCAGTATGCACTTGCTTTACCCTTCTTAGGGTTTCTCTGGATGAATGCACTCCTCTTGAGGATGTTTTCTGGTTAATGCAAGCTATTTTCTGGTAATTCTTTGGTGAATCTCTACTTTTGGTGATGCTTCGATTTGTTGGATGAACAAAAGCACGAGGAGGTCAGGATTCTTACCTTTTTGTTTGGATGTTGGTGGATTTGCATGTCTGAGTCTTAGCGGTAGCCTTAGATCTACACTTTTCCCTAGAATAGGCCATTACCTTCCTTCTTGTTGCCATAGCAAACAACATGTCTCCTTCTGAGGGTTCCCTAGGGTTTTTCCTTAGTTTTTCTAGGCTAGTTGCTTAACCTAGGACCCTTCCTCACTAGGTTAGCCATTCTCCTTAGAAACCCTAGGTTGGGTAGGGCTTGTGCTAGGGTAGGGTTTTCCTAGGCTCTTACACATTTTTTCTCAAAACCTAATTTCTAAAGTTAGTTTTAGGTCTTCAAAATTTAAAAAAATCTCATAAAAATCAAATATTTAGCCAATTTAGGGCCTCTCGAAATTTTCGACTCCTAAAATTCCAAGCCCTAAAATATCAGACCCTAAAATTCAGCGCCCAAAAATCTCAGACTCTATCGCGTCCTAAAATCCCGGGCCCTAAAATTTCGGGTCATCCCTAAAATTTCAGGCCCTAAATTTCGCGCCTTAAAATTTCGGGCCCTAAAATTCTGCTCCTTAAAATCTAGGGCCCTAAAATTCGATGCCCTAAAATTCCGCGTCCTAAAATTTTGGGCCCTAAAATTTTGTGCCGTAAATTTATGGGCCCTGAACTTTCACGCCCTAAATTTTCAAGCCTTGAACTTTCTTGACCTAATATTTTGGACCCTCCCTAAAATCTCAGTCATCCTCATAATTGATCTATCTATATATAACTAATGTTGTCATAAGTACTTGCATGAATAAATGACACATGTTACTTGTATTGGTGCTTTAGATTATTGTGATAAATTACTTTTGGTTAATATCTGCATATCACTATTACTACTTTTATATGTGGGCTTTAATTAGTTACTAATGATGTAATACATGTATTTTTGCTAATTCCTACATATTTCACTTGTTATTGGCTTATTGTAACAAATTAGCTATGCAATTGGTTTATCATTGGATGAGTGAACTCATATTATTCATATCCTCTTCTAGACTCCATTAAGCACTAGTCACTAACCTTGCACACACACAAGATATTATTTGGTGTCCAAGTGTCTTCTGCAGAGTTCCATAGGGCTCTCCCCTGGGAGGTTTCGACTTCTGAAGAACATAGGAGAAGTGACTAAGGTGAAAGTGGTCACTTTCTCCGCATATGCTTGTCGGTGGTTTGGACTGCCATTTCAACTGGTAACATTTTGGCGCCGTTATTGGGGACCATTTCAAATTTCAAGTGGTTGATCTCGAGTCATTTACACCCTGGAAAGAACGGCATTCGGTAAGACAATTTAGATAAGTTTTTCTTAGAATTTTGAAAATATTATTGTCAAGGACTAATATTGCAGATATTACCTGGTGACTCAACAATGAAGAAGCCCGATAATGATTAACACTTTGGTAAGTCTTGAAGTTCTAATTATATATTATTGCATACGTTTTTTTTGAAAGGACTAACCTACTGATTACCTGGAAACTCCACAAAGAGCTCAACCCGTCCCGTCTATCATGTGCACCTCTGTTTTATTTAGTACTTTGGCGAGATTTGCTTAACTAACTTGGAAGGTTTCTCCTGGCGACTCCAATCAATGAAAAATAAAAGTAGCCTATAAAGACAAGGAATCCTAACAAGATGGCATCCAATTATGAATTGTGGATGGGCATATTAGACTTTTCATGCATTCCAAGGTTTCCACACAAGCATGCCATTCAATATAGTGGGAAGGAACATTTCCCATTGTTCCAGCAGTATAAGTACCATGCAACATCCCATGTGCAAGCATTCATGCAATTCATCTAGGAAAGTAACATCGTGCATGAAGACATCAGGATGAGGCTATTTATGTTATCTCTTCACCTAGAGGACAAATTTTCAGTCAAAAATTGGTATGAAGGTTTTCCTTGCAAAATGTTTTCTTCACTTAGGCAGTTCATTAATGCGGTCAACATGGATTGGGATTATGGTGTCGATGACCAAGAAACCTTGGAACCTCATATCTCTGGTGATTCTTCCATGATGTCACCATCATACTCATCCTGCAGCAGGAAAGCTTGTTGCACAGAGGATTCTTTTGCATATATTCAACATATGATGAGCCTAGGTTATCACTCTTAGTCGTGTCCCGCAAGAAGCGTAGAAGAAGTTGTTCATCTCGTTGTACCCTACATCAACAAGCCCTTAATGATACATCTCAACAAGACCGAGGAAGGTAGGTGGACATGTATAGTTTTAATCCTTCAGTTTCATGATATCTATTGTTTATATTTCCATTTGAAGCATGAAGGTATAGATTATATTGTTGACAATTTCAAAAGTTCAAGGATTATTGAGGTTACTAACATGATTGTGGAAAAGATAAGCAATATACATGTATGTACAAAGAAAATCTTGAGTAAAAACAGAGCTAGGTTGCGGCTCACATGTGAGGATTTGCAAATTCCAACTCCACGAATAGTCTCCCAAGTTCAGGATTCATGGGCAAGTTTCAAGCCAAATTTTTCTGAAGATATGTATGATGGAGGTATTCCATATATGAGTCCACTAGAAGAATGGGTGAACAAAGTTTTACAAAGTGATGCTTCTCCATGACACTCGTTTCAATTTTTCCAAGTTCTTAAGAAGGTATGATTTCCTACACTCATCAAGATAAAGATCCTGGTACAAACTCAACATATCATAAATGAGGTATTGTCTTGGATTGCACTAAAGGACAAAGGTAAGATGACAGGTATGAATTGGTTACTTAAATGGTTACATTGGTGGTATGATTTCACTTAACCTATTTTGGATACCAGGTTTAGGTTAGGTTAGTTGCATTAGGCGTATCTTTGTGTATTGCATTTGATGTCTTCTCATTATCTAGTTAGTTTTCATTGTTCTTAGTTTGTTTCCCTCATTTTGCAAACAAGGAAGGACAGAAGTGTCTACCTCTAGATGCTTTTAATCTCTCGGGAATTCGATATGTGTCTAGGTCTATAGGTACCAACAGATTCAAAGGTTCTCGAGCATTCCCAGGAAGAGCACTCGTTCCGCAGTTGGAGCTAGTGTTACGTTGCACTTGTACTAGCGCACCTTCAGCTTTACCCCAAGGAGAGAGGGACAAATTTTTTGACCACAAGGGGTGTTACTAAGCGATGGAGGTCATGGTTGGACCCTTTGGTCCTCCATTGAGGGTACTATGGCATAATGGCATTGTTGACTACCCTCTTAAAGAGGTTTTTAAACTCATGGTTGGTGTTTGGGGCCCCTAAAGGTTGACTACTGGGTCTCATGGCTCCATTCCCTGCTTGTTTTCTCTTGTGGCCTTTGCTTCATCCATGAGACACTAGTCTTCAATCGAGACCACTTAACACACCCTCCCGGCCCTTCAGTCAGTGGGTCCTTTCTCTCCCTAGCCTTCTTTCCTTAGAGGAAGACATCCTCCATGCCAGGTCGTTTCCATGCTTTGAGGAGGGCATTGAGGGATTTTACAGTATTCTAGGGGTTAGATGTGGTATAACTCCCTCCCTCCAACCTACTCCGGTATTTCATTCAGAGCAATTCATTTATTTGAGCGTGTTTTGGCATTTGGGGATGCAAATACCCCAGGTAGCATACCTTAGTCTATATTTTATTATTATTTTCTTTTAATTTTAAGTTGACATTTAATAATTACGAATTTACTTGTTTTAAGGCATGTTGGCCTCGATAAGTGAGTGTGAGATCATATAAATAGATCTCCCCACTTTCATTTTCAAATCAGAACTTAGGGGATAAATCACTATGCACTTGTTTTACTCTTCTTAGGGTTTCTCTGGATGAATGTGCTCCTCTCGAGGAAGTTTTCTGGTTAATGCAAGCTATTTTCTGGCAATTCTTTGGTGAATCTATGCTTTTAGTGATGCTTCGATTTGTTGGATGAACACAAGAACGAGGAGGTCAGGCTTCTTACCTTTTTGTTTGCATGTTGGTGGATGTGCATGCCTGAGTCTTAGTGGTATCCTTAGAGCTGCACTTTTCCCTAAGATAGGCCATTACCTTCCTTCTTGTCGCCACAGAAAACAACGACGTGTCTCCTTGTGAGTGTGCCTTAGGGTTTGTTAGTTTTTCTAGGCTAGTTGCTTAGCATATGACCTTCCTCACTAGGTTAGCCATTCTCCTTAGAAGCCCTAGGTTGGGTAAGGTTTGTGCTAGGGTAGGATTTCCCTAGGCTCTTACACATTTTAACTCAAAACCTAGTTTCTAAAGTTAGTTATAGGTTACTTTTAGGTCTGCAAAATTTATAAAAATCTCATAAAAATCAAATATTTAGCCAATTTAGGGCCTCCCGAAATTTATGACTCTTAAAATTCTAGGCCCTAAAATTTCGGGCCCTAAAATCTGGCGCCCTAAAATCTCAGATCCTAAAATTTCGCGCCCTAAAATTTCGGGACATCCCTAAATTTTCGCGCCCTAAAATTTTGGGCCTTAAAATTTTGCTTCCTAAAATATGGGTCAATAAAATTCTACGCCCTAAAATCCCAGGTCCTAAAATTCCACGTTCTAAAATTTCCGGCCCTAAAATTTTGTGCCCTAAATTTCTGGGCCGTGAACTTTCGCGCACTAAATTTTCGGGCCGTGAACATTCGCGCCCTAAAATTTCAGGCCCTCCCTAAAAACTCGGTCGTTCCCATAATTGATCTATCTATATATAACTAATGTTGTCATAAATACTTGCATGAATGAATGACACATGTTACTTGTATTATTTCTTTAGATTTATTGTGATAAATTACTTTTGGTTAATATCTGCATATCATTATTACGACTTGTACATGTGGGATTTAATTACTTAGTAACGATGTAATACATGTATTTTTGCTAATTCCTACATATTGCACTTGTTATTGGCTTATTGTAACAAATTAGCTATGCAATTGGTTTATCCTTGGATGACTGAACTCGTATTATTCATATCCTCTTCTAGACTCCATTAGGAACTGGTCACTAACCTTACACACACACAATATATTATTTGGTGTCCAAGTGTCTTTTGCAGAGTTCCATAGGGATCTCCCCTCAGGAGGTTTCGACTTCCGAAGAAGTTAGGAGAAGTGACTAAGGTGACAGTAGTCACTTTCTCCGCATATGTTTGCCGGTGGTTTGGACTGTCATTTCAACCGGTAACACAAGGTTTAAATCTTTATCCAAAAGATGAACCAAAACACTGTTACGATACCACTAAAATGAAGAATTTGTTTCCTACAAGAACTACCAACATAAATAAGACAAAAACTCCATATGTGTGTGTGTGTGTGTGTGTGTGTGTGTGTACAATGAGAAATGATGCTTGTATAAATACCCATGCAAGGGTTTCCTTGGTGATGAGATGTCACCTTCATTTAGTTATTTAATTATTAATTTATTAACATTATTAATATTTATTAATGTTTATTTATTATATATTTTGTTCATTACATCATTTCCACTCTGTTGAGAGACTGATGGTCATCTGTTGAGAGACTAATGGTCATTGAGGAATAAGGATGCCACTATCGTGTGTCTCCCAGTCAAATCTCATGAGTGACCAAATTCGTGACCTACCCTCACGGTGAGATTCATTTTGCGGGTAAAACTCTCACCTACTTTTCAACCCATCACATGGAAAATGAGTGATAGTCCTACTTTGTTTACCCCCCCATACAACCCCATTAGCCATGTGTGGATCGATTGGTAATCGGCATCCTCGTGCCTGCACAATAATATCCAAGTGCATCAAATAGTTTCATTTACATTAAATATCAAATTGCTATCATGACATAACATTATATAATATATTGACTTAATATGAAGTCCTTGAGATGCTTATGAAACTCACATCAATGTACACATGTTCTTTCCCTATCACACCAAGCAAATTGTTTAAGCATTTAAGAAATGATGAATCTAGAGAACATTTTCATTTATCATTTTTAATGCAATAATATCAAAATGTGTTACATCATATAAATTCATTCATGACAATTATTTTCATAAATAAGAAAACGTGGCATACCATTAATGCATAATAATATTTAAGTAACATCTATTACAAATGGTAGAGGTTTTAGCAAATGCTTTTTGATATTTTTTTCCAATCTTGTAACATTAAAAACCTTCGCAAAACCCTTTGCTATAAGATTTTTTCCTTGTAATGTGTGGCCAAAAAGCCAATGAAAGTTCTCAAATAATAATCAAATATTAGACACCAACACCTTAACCATGTCATTATTTATAACCTACAAACACATACATTATCAATGAAACAAAATAACTATGAATCACATGTTAGATGCTTTAGAGAGATGGACTATGCACACATAAAGAAAGATAGATGACCTTATGTCCTTTGGTTCACTCCATGACTATCGTTTTCTCTTCAAAATTATCATTGAGTCCCACATTTCCAATGACATTACAACTTACACCATAACCTAAACGACATTGTGATGAGTGTGATGTCATATCTTATATAGACCATGATTGGGAGTGTTCATAACACTTGAATTCAAGTGGGGATTCATTAAGTGACCCTTAAATGGTGCAAACACCAATACAATTGTAGGATCTAGGCTTGAGCTATGTGATGGATTTGTTCTTGTGGAAAGGTATAATGTATTGAGGACTAGATCTGAGCCCATGGAAATATAAATGATTTTAGTTTTCAATGGAAAAGGTAAATAATGAGAGTTGAAGGTAAATCTTCCCTCTTGATTCTAATTCTTTAGAAAGTATAATAATCATTGAGCAACTAGAATTCAGAAATCATTGATATTCTCCATAATGATTTTAAAAATTTACCTTTTTTACTAAACTTGTGTTTTGAATAACTCTTTTAAATAAATTTATATCTCTTGAAAAATTTAGAAATTAATTGATTTTCATTAGTGACCTTATGAAAGATTAGCCTTTCTTTTCTTTACTATTTTTAAACATACATTTTTATATGATTTTAAATTGCACATTAAACTCTTTAGCACACTACTATTGCTACATGCGCGTGGTTGTTCAATTAAAGGACCGTTAACTATTAGGATGTAAAAGTACATTTTATTAACCTTCTTCATATAAACATACCCACAAATACTTTGTCCTACCCTTAATAAAATATAAAAAAACATTTTCTTAAAAAAAATCCAAAGAATGAAACGAGTGAAGGGGGAGTGGAACGGTGGAGTGGTAAGGTGGGTGAGAGAGCAGAGGGTATGACAATATATGTATGGATAGAATAGAGTAAAGCAAGTGGAGGTGACCAATCAAAAGCAAATACAAGTGCACGTGTCGATTCCAAGAACGTTCGCGCATATTGCGATATCGTCGCTCGAAAGAGGCTGTGAATGCTTCTTAATTGATCTCATATATACTTGAACAGAACATAATTGGCTTGAATTTTGTCATTCTCTTTCTTTCTCTGTATCTCCCCACCCCACGATTGGTGAAGAGCTGAAACAATGGCAATGGCGGTGGCAGGTGGAATGACGCTGAACTGGGGGGTCAGAGGGGTATGCATAGCACAATCACCTCCACAAGGGGGCGTAGCAGGTGGATTTACGGCGCCTAAGTTTGCTGGAAGAAATCTTCCAGTTTCCAGGGACGTATCAGTTTTAAGAACTGGTTAGTGCTATACCTGATCCTCATTTTCATTTTGTTTTTTTTTATGAAATATCTATAATAATGCAGGTGTGGAATTTATATGCTAGCAACAATTTCAACACATTAAGATGATCTATATATTTATAAAAGAGTAATTTATTGTTTAATAAACGATTTACTGTATTAACACTCAGCCCTGGCCATTATATATTTGGAATCTGAATAAACCTGTTTCTCCTCTGGATTTTTTTCTTCCTTAGGTTCCACTCATTTTGCATTGACAATCAGTTCTCTCGACGGTAAGGGTTTAAAGTTAGCCAGAGGACAATTAAGTTTATAAGAAAGTAACGTATAGGCATCCACAGATTAAAGAGTTGAGTTTCTCAAAGAAAAAAAAGAATGTAGATATTATGCCCACCGAGCCTTCATTTGCCTCAGTGCCAAATCTGCCTTTAGTAGTTCACACAATTAAAATTGGGATCATGGACGGACATGGACAAGGTCCTAATTGCTAATTCTGTTCATTCTCATTCATGGATCAGCAGATCATCAACACAAATTGGCATATGCTTGATTCATCTCATCTTCCAACAACTGCTAAAATTGATCACACCCTTGTTAAAATGATTGTCTTTTGCTTTTTCTCTAGATGATATGATATGAATATCAATGTAAATTAACGGCAAAGCAACTGCTTGCAGGCTCATTAAAGTTTTCCCCTAGTCTTCCGATCAGAGCCACGTCACCAGAGGACACTTCTACTGCCACTTCTGTTCAAACAGAAGAAGTGCTTACCAACTTAAAGGAAAAGGTATTTCCACCTACCCAAGGATATGTTTACCAAGAATACTGATTATATGAGGGAAAGGGGAAAGGGGAAAAAGGAATTCCACTCCAGATCATATTTATTAGCCATGGAAAGTTAAACTGAATTTCAGTTTGAATAGAAGATTGACAGTATGCCTCTAACCTCTTTGATTTGAAGACCTTTGATCTTGATCATTGTCGCAGTGGGATGCAGTAGAAAACAAACCTACAGTTCTAATTTACGGAGGAGGTGCACTTTTGGCTCTATGGATTTCATCTATAATTGTTGGGGCAATAAATTCAGTTCCTCTGGTATGAAATTAACTTGAATTTCAAATACATTCCAATAATGCATTGCTGTAAGATATAAGATGTTTGGTGGAATTTTATCAGCTTCCGAAGCTTATGGAGCTAATTGGACTTGGCTACACTGGTTGGTTTGTTTATCGATACCTCTTGTTTAAGGTAACTGCATATTAAAATTGCAGGTTTCGGTTTAAATGGTAATTTTGATGTCCAACTCCAAGTCTCAAGTTTATGGAAATCAAACAGTGATGATTCGTCTTTTAATTGTGATATTGTGTTGTCTCTTTACATGCTCATTACTAATCTTGTGAATTTTATCTGTCCATTTCTTTATACAGTCAAGTCGAAAAGAGTTGGCCTCGGATGTTGAAGAATTAAAGAAGAAGATTACCGGTTCAACCATAGAATAGTTAGTTTTGTCTAATTTATATACATATGGAAAGGAGATTGTTCTCAGGAGATCCTTTTTATCTATTTTTCTATATTCATGAGGATAAGGCGGCCATTGCACTGTGCCTTTTA
This sequence comes from Pseudotsuga menziesii, assembly GCA_001517045.1. Taxonomy (NCBI): domain Eukaryota; kingdom Viridiplantae; phylum Streptophyta; class Pinopsida; order Pinales; family Pinaceae; genus Pseudotsuga; species Pseudotsuga menziesii. The sequence continues at coordinate 216,137 of LPNX010445206.1, forward strand.
TAAGGATTGCGTGTTCAATCCCTTCCTTCTAGAGATTAATGTCATGTACGTGAGATATTAACTTTGCTTGCATGCTATGTGCTTAATTTTAATTTGAGCCACAGATTCCATATACACTCTTGAATTTGAGTTTTCTGTGGGGTGAAGTAACCAAGAGTTCTGCAGGAAAGATCACAAACAAACAAACAAACAAACCACCACTTCTTCCAGAAAATCCGCTGCTACTTCCAGTGCTGCCACAATTCGGAACTAATTAAGATCGGTTTTATTTCGATTGATGAAATATAGAACAATTTTAAATATACAATTAAGAATTGCAAAAGTTCAATCATTTCCATCATTCATATCTGAGAAGAAAAACCCAAAGAATGTGAACAAATAACATTATTGTTATCAGACAAGACGTTAGAGTATGAGGTTCATAACCCTACTCAAGCGAGGATCACAGATTTCCCAACGAGTGCCTATGAATTCAAAGCATAAATTTCTAACGAATAACCTATGAATGGCGCAACAATGCTAAAGAGTTCCAGTAAGATTGGAGCTGTTACTATGAAGATTTCTTCTGTAAGTATTTATGGAACATGCTTAGACATATGGAGATGCCTTATATATCCTCTCTACAGCCATTGATGCTGTTGAACCTTCCATGGAAATTGAGGGACTTTCAACGTTATGATGCTTAGTAGTAATAAAGACAAAATCAAGTTCAAGTTCCAGGCAGACTGAAGAAACCAATCTTGGAAGTGACTTCGCAACGAATACAAGCAGGCTAAAAGCGAGTTCCTTTTTTAACTGTGGAGGACATCCAGCTTGGCGCCATCAAGGCAAACAAGGTATTAAGCTCTGTTTCCTAATTCTTGAAATTGAAATTGACATAAGGCTAATCCACCTAGGAACAAACTCTCCATTCTTGTCATAGAGATTCTCCAGTTTGAGCACCTTTGTCATTTTATCCCTGAAGAGCAAGTTATCTTTAAACTACGACTTTATTTCCATATTTGGGTATGTATGGAAATTATGATAAATAAACCTTCAACCATTTTGGCTGCACTCTATCTTCATATGCTGAGAATCGAGACTGCTTCTCTTTCCTCTGATTGGTTTGCACCGTTGGGAAAGGATACTACCTTTGACTGCTTATGCAATTTCGTGTTCCCAACCTTTTGGTAAGCAATGAATTTCATTAAACAATGTAATGCCTGAAAACTAATTTTCTCTAGATATATGCATCTGACCTTCACGTCCTCGTTGCAAACTATTCAGCCTTTAGCTTCTCTTTAGTGATTGCACTTTTTCTTTTATGCAATAAAGATATAATATTTGTTATTGTGTATAAAGTTTCATAATTGGTCTTTATGAATTTATGAAGTAGAAGGAGCATATGCATATCTTATTAGCAAAGGAAAATTGGAACAACCTTAACTGAATTGACATCATCATCCAGAGAAAAAGATTGAAACAGCCATACTGCTTGTTATTTATAAAAAATTAAAATAAAAAAAGTAGCAACATACATCGGCCTTGGAAAGCCATACAATTTTTTATGGCTATAAATTTGTAATTCTGTATTTATTACTACAAACTATTTACTATATAACAAAAAATCATTTAAAATAATATATAAGTTACTTTTGGAATGAATAATATCAATAAAATGTTATTAGAATAAATACTCAGAAAATGCCATTATAAAGGTTTAAATATATAAAAGATTTTATTTACTTTCTTGTTGCATTTGAGATCTTCACCAGTGTGTTAATTACTCCTTAACAATAATTTCTTGTTGCATTTGAGATCTTGACCTGTGTGTTAATTACTCAACAATAACATGAGGATGGGTGCTTATCAAATGTCATAATTATTAGTTAATAATGTTGTTGTTATTATTATTATAATGTGTTGTGTTAGGTGAGAATAATCATTATGCCATTTAAGGTTACCATGCTAAGATTCATGCCTATTGTCATTTTATGTATAAATAGTAAGCATTGGGGATCTCATCTTATAGCAAACTTTCTTCTTGTTATGAGAAATCATGTGAAATTTGATTAAAATTTTCATTAATTTGGAATTTTGATCAGATGATCAAGTAAATATATAATTGGACAAAAACCTTTGAGGGCATAATTTCACCATGCACAAAAATTGGATCATGCTGGAATCATCTTTAAAATTCTTTATCGGAAAGAGGGCCTTTTCTATAAGATTAACTTCCTCTTGATATGTGTCCTCATCCAATTCTTTATTGGAAAGAGTTTGCTACAAGATTAACTTCCTCTTGATATGTGTCCTCATTGGTATTTTGTATCAATCACTTGTGCTTAAATCAATAATTTAAGTCACCTAGGTGACCCATGATTACAACTCCTTGGTCCTGTGTTTTATCTTACTCCTGGCTTATCTTGTCATGAGCATTTTAAGTGGGTATATACATTGGGGATCCCTTTGCATATTGTTATTTTTCTATTGTTAAAATTTTACACACTATTAAGCTTTATTCCAAAGTTTTTATTAAAAGGGGTATTGTTAAAATTTTACACACTATTAAACTTTATTCCAAAGTTTTTATTAAAAGGGGGAATGTTGCTTATATACGAATATGGTATAACAAAGACGGGGAAATAAACAAGCACAATTATCTAAAGTCTAGAACAGTAAGGCCTTTAGATCATATTAAGTCTGAATAGAACATCCACACACATCTCTTAGGATGAGAGTGCTTTTAACTTTAAAATGCAAAGACACAACTTTCAACCACTTATCCTTAATTGAGACTATAAGAAATACTTCATAACTAAAACAACTTCATACTATATTTTTTCAAATCATATACAAAATAACCACATCAATAGATTGGAAAACTCTCTTAAAGTACAAAGTACGGATGAATTCAACATAAACTAATAAACAACTTTATAATATATTTTTTCAAATCATATACAAAATAACCACACATGAATAGAATGGAAAACTCTCTTAAAATGCAAAGATCAGATGGATTCAACATAACCCAAGAAAGGTGCTCTCCTTGGATCTTATCGAAGGGAATATGACTCCAAGAGGGCCATATAAAAATCCAACATTGATGAGAAACAAAACAATTCTAAAATAGGTAGTGAAGAGTGCCAATATAACCGCAATGTAAAAAAATCATAAATGAATCTGAGGCAAGCCTTCGAAGACAAAGAAGCCATGCAAAAACTTGAAATATGTGGGAGATCGTGAAGGACCATACTATGTGGAGTTGATTTACCCATTTAGATTCGTCGTTTGAAAGCCCCCATCTTTTATTCAATTTCCAGGCTCCTGGAAGGGATGTGGTTATTGAGATATAGATGAATCTTCTTATGTTTGTTGATCCAAATATATTTATCGTACCAGCATCTCCAATCTCTATGAATAGGCCCTAGAGTAAACATGTTAATCTTATAGATTTTGTCAGCTGAAATTATTCGATGAATACCCTAGACCACTGATACATCAGAATAGGTCAAGCCATATTCTCACGAAAGAGAGTGACATGTTTTTAGCTGAGCTTGTCCCGGATTTATGGTACTATTGATAGCCTATTTTGTTTTGGTACATCGACATAAAAAAATGCTTCATATACATAATAAACTTGGGTTGGATCTACAACAAACGCTACTGAGTAAAGGTAAACTTTAAGTCATGGTACTTAATCTGCTTCAACTGGTGTAACCTTATCCTAGAAATCTCTCCATCTCAAAATCCCTTTCTTAGAAAATGTTTCAGGGAGAAGCCTCTCTATGTGCTGAAGTGGAAGACTGGTCAAGATGTAGATTTCCAAAATTGACCACATATATTCCTTTGTGTTCAGAGGTCATAGGGTCCTTGCTTTTGTTCATTCTTATTAATGGATCAACCGTTCATCGACACAAATTGACATGCTTGATTCATTTGATCTTCCAGCAAAGCCTAAAATTGATCACACCCTTGTTAAAATGATTGTCTTTTGTTTTGTCTCTAGATGATGTCAATGTAAATTAATGGCAAAGCAACTGCTTGCAGGCTCATTAAAGTTTTCCCCTAGTCTTCCGATCAGAGCTACGTCATCAGAAGACACTTCTACTGCCACTTATGTTTCTGTTCAAACAGAAGAAGTGCTTACTAACTTAAAGGAAAAGGTAACCCCACCCACCCAAGGATAGGTTTACCAAGAACACTGATTATATGAGGGAAAAGGAAAAGGGAATTCCACTCCATATATTTATTAGCCATGGAAACTGAATTTCGCTTTGAAAAGAAGAATGACTGTATGCCTCTAACCTCTTTGATTTGAAGACCTTTGATCTTGATCTGTCGCAGTGGGATGCAGTTGGAAATAGACCTACAGTTCTGATTTACGGAGGAGGTGCACTTTTGGCTCTATGGATTTCGTGTATAATTGTTGGGGCAATAAATTCAGTTCCTCTGGTATGAAATTAACTTGAATTTCAAATACATTCCAATAATGCACTGCTGTAAGTTCTAAGATATTTGGTGGAATTTTATCAGCTTCCTGAGCTTATGGAGCTAATTGGACTTGGATACACTGGTTGGTTTGTTTATCGATACATATTGTTTAAGGTAATTGCATATTTAAATTGGTTTCAGTTTAAATAGTAATTTTGATGTCTAACTCCATGTCTCAAGTTTATGGAAATCAAAGAGTGATGATTCGCCTTTTAATTGTGATATTGTGTTGTCTCTCTACATGCTCATTGCTAATCTTGCGAATTTTATCTGTCCATTTGTTTATACAGTCAAGTCGAAAACAGTTGGCCTCGAATGTTGTTGAAGAATTAAAGAAGAAGATTACCGGTTCAACCATAGAATAGTTAGTTTTGTCTAATTTATATACATATGGAAAGGAGATTGTTCTCAGGAGATCCTTTTTATCTATTTTTCTATATTCATGAGGATAAGGCGGGCATTGCACAGTGCCTTTTATAAGGATTGCGTGTTCAATCCCTTCCTTCTAGAGATTAATGTCATGTACGTGAGATATTATCTTTGCTTACATGTTATTTGCTTTTAATTTTAGCCAGATTGTGTTCTCTAGTTGTAGGCATATGTTGGCCCATTTGGGATTCAAAACTGTATATCATAATTCACAGTTTACTTTAACTTTCATCAAGCATTCGATAAGTATTGCACGGTAATTTGATTCGATAAGTATTACACTTATGTAATTTGGTTGTAATCCTGTAATTTGGTAGGTCGGCTAAGCCAATTTCCATTGTTTCTTAACATGGAAACACTTAAACTTGAACCCAAGACCTCCCAAATACTAGTCAGCACGCTTTACCAACTATGCTACTGCCCACACATTTAAGCATTTTTCCAAAGGTGGCTTGGCTACTGACACCTCCCCTCAAGCCACAAACCAGGTTCATCACACCTAACTTCTAACCAGGATCTAATACCTTGCAGAGTACTATCAGTGGGGATGCAAAAGCTAATTAACTGAAGTTTGATGATATTGTGGGTGGATATCATAGTAGCTATCAATGGGTATGCAAAAGTTAATTAACTCAAGTTTGATGATATTGTGACCCAACTTTTGCAAGAAGAGATGAGAAGGAATGCTGATTTTTTCCATAGATTTGAAGTCTTTGTCTCAAGGGGTCATTCTAAAGAGTGGGGAGATGAGAGATTGGGTGGGTATGATGATTCAACGTAAGAAGAAGGTCTGCCATTAAAGAAAGAAAGAAGAAGAAAATTATTTTTTCTGGAAGTATCATAAAGGGTCATTCTAAAGAGTGAGAAGATGAGAGATTGGGTAAGTATGATAGATCCAACTTAAGAGGAAGGTCTACTATTAGAGGGAGAAAGAAGAAGAACATTATTTTTCTGGAAGTATCGGCACACTAAAAATGAATCTGTTGCCACCTAAAAAGGCTCATAATTACCTGAAGAGTGGTTTTTGCTCGTAAGGCCAACATGGGGTGAATTTTTTTAGGTTTGTTGTAGCGCTATAAAATTTCATAAGGAAGGTTGAGATAGATATATAATTTGATGGACAAGAATACAACCCATGCACAATTCTAATCTACAAGGAAGTATGGTTAAATACAAAAGTCTGCTTTAAAGTAATGATGAAGAACGACCATAACACAAATGCAAAGGGACAAATCAAATGTCGATTTGAAGTCAAACTGAGGGGATATTATTCCATGGTTGAGATCAATGGTCTAGAGTATGTGGAGGTTGGATATGTAGTTCTTTATTATGGATGTAAGCCTCCGCATTTTAAAATTGTAACACATGGCTTAAAGATACGACTCTTACCTCTACAAACCTTTGTCCAAATCCTAAGGTGCATTTCATGGGTATAAATATTATCTACTTCAAAGAAGCACATGGTCCTATTTGTTGTGATAAAAATTGAATGACAAAAGGACATCTGACAAAATGACATAGCAATAGCTATTGAGGTATGAAAGGACTTGTTTTGTCTAAGTTAGATTAAATATCTATATTCCAATGCAGAGGAGAGGTTCTTCAGAATCTACAATTGATATTTTTTTGGGGAACTAAAAGGTGTGAAGCACAGTGAATGGTATTGATTAGATCCATCGAGAATTGATCAACAATTCATATTTCATTTCAGAGGACTTGTTTGGGATTTTATTGATTGAAGTATTCCTTGAAAACCTAAATATAATATGTAGGAAGAGATCAATGCTTCATAATGTATTGCACTAAAAGGGCACATTACAAGTTGACAATTTAACAGAGATCTATGCTTCATATTGCAATGTAGTGAAAGGGCATGTTACACCTAATTCTTGTCACCATCATGTTATGATATGGGTATCCCATTGAGTGCTCAAATCCCTTAGAGACTAAAGTGAAAAGATGAGAGAAGAAGATTATTTCCTTATTGTTTTTCCCTAATCTGAGACACCACTGCGCTTTATCCTTATGAAACAAGAGGTACCCATGTCGACAATGCATATTGTCCATTAGAATGAGTGGTGCCACTGCCTGTTTCCTTCTTGCAGTAAGTGGTACCCCCTTTCACCTCCTGTTGTCCTCATGCAAAGTGCGGTGCTTGACTTGAAAAGGAAAAAAAGAGATGTTTCGGGAGGTTTCTCGAAGATGCCTTCGTGGAACCTCTTCCCTAACAATATGGATAGGTGGAATTCGAGTCCCCTATCCTTGGGATCATCCTCATCCCTCTCCTTTGAATCCTCAACCCATTCTATCCATTGAGGCCTTTGAATAGTGATTTACCCCTCATGGAAAAGGGGATAAAGATTATGTGATAGCATCCAAACCCTGTCCAAATAATCTCATACTTTATTGATTCTTAGAGGAAAGGTGAAGCTTGAGGCAAGGCCCCATTGTGAAGAGCTCCCAACACCAAGTCTTGGTTGTGATCTCTCCTTCGTTGTTTATTTATGAAACATTGTTTTGTTTCCCATGAACATTGTGTATTTGGTTATTATGCTTTGTTTATTATTTATCTCCTTGGTCATTTACATAGAATTGTAGATTATCTTGTTATTCCCATGTGTTTTTGTCCTTTTGTGTCTATTGCAAGTTGACTCCATTACATAGCTCAAGCACAACAAGTTCAGACCGTCGGATCAGCCCGTTAAAAGGTATGAGAGCATTTAATTCAAGTAATCTAGATTTCTAGGGAAAGTTTCTTTGTTATGTAGTGTGTTTTGTTCTAGATCTGAATCATTCATACTAGGGAAACAACCTTTGTCCGCATTGTCTGAAATTTTCTGCTAACAAAAGTGGTAACTCCACCGGGGATCAAATTCCTGGTCTTGTAGTAAGTTGAAATCTTCATTTGCAATTTCAATTAATAGATCTGGTTATTAATTTGATAGATCTGGATTTGCTTTCCTTTGATTATTCATGCTCTTGTTTCTTAGTAACATTTGGACTCATTTTTCAAGCTCTAACACATTTCTTTTTTCTCCTATTTGTGTTTCAAATATCATTTTGGGCCACCACACTTAGGATGAATATTAAGTGTAGCCACTGCACCTTTTATTAGAGCAACCTGTGATACCACCACCTTTTTCCTGTGTGAGAGGTGCAAGGAGAGGTTCCAGGATACCATTACTCTGGTTCAACCCAACAAAGAGTGGTATCGGGTAAGTCTTTTAGCCCTGCTTTGATTTTTTTATTTTAGGTACATGTTTCGACTTTTAAAAGGTTTGTTTTTTGTAGTTATTGTCATTGATTGAAATTTGGGAGTGATTAGGTTCATTATTTGGTCTTCTCTTCAAGAACTATGATTGCGTTTGGATTTTAAGGCTTCTTGTTTTGTTTTTGGTATGAGATTAGTGTCTTAGAAAGAATTTGATTGTTATAGATCTCTGATAGCTATTGCATTTAATAGAACATAAAAGATCCCTTTTCCTTATTTTCTTCAGTAGTTATACAAGATTTTTGTATGTTGTTTCACTGCAAAAATTGAGAAAAATACGTAAAAATTTAGTGTGGAAAGGACCCTTGATTAGTCTAACAAACTCTCAAGTGTTCATTGTGTGTTTTCTCTTCTCATTATAATGAAAAATACAAAAATATTTTTCTTTCATTTTATTTGTCTTTTAGTTAAAAATTTGAAAGATTTTGTGTAAAAGGCAGTATCATCTTTTCTTCTTCCTTATTAAGAGATCTCATTTTCTTTTCAAATTGGATTAGAAAGTTTCATTTTCTTTAATTAGGAACATGAATTAGTAGCCCGATTTCATTTGATTGGGATTTTCTTGTGTTTTAGAAAAAGAATCGACCCTCTATCCTTCTCTTAGGAAGGGCATGCTTGAAAGTTAAAGTGAAAAATATGCACTTACATACCTGCATGGTTTTATATTTCATTTTTTCACCTAATGCATCCACCTAAGCATCCAAGATAAAATCAAGCACTAGTCTAGCTTAAAATATTTAGCAAGGTGTGACAGGTTAGAGACGTGTTCCGACGTCTTTAAACGTATGGTTTTTTGTTTATTTATTGCACTACATCCTGGGGATCATGTGGTTCTTCCACGTACTCATTGGTATATACAGTGTCCTTTCACGTACCCTTGAGGTATATAGAAAGTTACTTCATGTACTTGACAATATATAGGAAGGACCCTTTCGTACGGTTGCGTATTAGACAACACTACTACAGATTTGAGCTCCCACGTACCTTTAGTATATAGGGAGACACTTATAGGGATCCTTAAACCCCTTTGGTCATCTTATCGTCGCAATACATCGAGAAAAACACTCGGGGAGATTACTATGCACGTACCGCTTAGATAGTCGGGTATTCAGGAAAGCGTACAATCCTAATCCTCTTTGTCGCGCTCTACTATTGAACCCTGCAGTATATAGTGAGTTGTGATGATTTGACAAATCCTGCGAGGATCCAAACTTTCAATCCACTCCTTTCATAGATTTTGCTTGTTTCCTTATTTAGAGTAGTGATTCTTTTGTTTGATTGGGTAGAGTTTCAATCTGAACAGTTTGTTCTATCAAGCTGGCTGATTTCCCCTGGAGACGATCCCGTCGTATACAAGGATTATCACCAGAGTATCCTTTGAATCATACGACTTGATCTCTTATGGAATGAGAGATGGATACTAACTCTGAAATAGGAAGTGGATCTATTCCTGGATTAGAGGGAGTTCCTTGTTATTTTTTCTAAGTTAATTTACTTAGGATCTTTATCTGAAAGAATAACAAGCACACCAATACATCAAAAATACACAAGATAGACAAGACACAGAGATTTTCATTGGGGAAACCATAAAGGAGAAAACCCCCGCAAACCTTCCTCATAATAGTTATGTCACAAAGACAAGATGCCAAGATAGAATAGCCCAAGAACAATATGTCTGCAGTAGCTCTCCGTCCCTCCTCTTCCTCTCGCTCCTAAAGCGTACATTAGAGAGAAAGTGAAGTGTATGAAAAATGAGGAGGGCGCCTCCCTATTTATATTCTTCCGTTAATTTGTTAACTCAACCACTAGGTTGGCCAAGCAAGGTTGACCTACCTAAGAATACACATAAATACATTTTCCTTTATTTAATGTGGGGACTATTGCCCCGAATTACAATGGAGGGCTTACCTCAGTGAGCATACACAATGATGACATCCCCAAAGGAGGAACACACATCTCCGATGGGGTACAACAATATACAATAGTAATATACATTATAATATCTTTTGAAGTTACAATTACAACAACAGTCCCTCTTAATTAGGAAGGTATTCTCTCGCCACAGTTATCAACACATCTGGTCATCGTCATTGAGTCATCATTGCCGTTGCTTCCATTGTACACATCTTGTCCAATCTGTCACATCTATCTTTCATATGAAGTTTATACAGAGCCAAACCTTTTTCATGCTGGGTGTAGGCATAGAACTCATCCAGGTCTTCATCATATGCACGAGCAAGCCATCGTGTAGGTATAGACCAGGACCATTCTTTACATTTCCACTGCAATAACCTGTGTCTCCTATCATCTTCTCGTCGTATCAAATCATCGTGTAGGTACAACCTAGGACCTTCTTTACATTGCCACTAAAATAACCTACGTTTCCTACCATCATCTTGTCATCATCATGTAGGTACATTCCAAGACCTTCTTTACATTGCCATGACAATAACCTGTGTTTCCTACCTTTATCTTTTCGTATCCATATCATCTCTTTTATCATCACAAAACAAAACAAAGTACAAATATCACATACCAGATGTAGAATACCTTTGTTCTATCAACATAGGAACATGTCAGGATGTCACCAAGAAAATCCTGCATCTACCACTATGCGAGAACCTTCTAGGAGAACACTCAGTGCATTACGTCTCTCCACGGTCAACCTGCATTTTGCTAATAAAGAAGAACTGCTTAGGTGCACCTCAAGTGCTTCGTGACCTTATCATCTCAACATGGGAACACACACATATATAGATATATATGAAAGGACTGATTATGAACAAACAACCTGCTAGATTAGGAATTTTACATTCTAGGTCAACCTCAAGGACTTATTACATCTGAACAACCTGCATCCAGGATCTTTTCCATTCAAACAACCTTCAGGGAATATTACATTTGAATAACCTATGTACCATTCCAGAACTCATATTTACATTTGGATAACCTGTCTCAGGACCGATTAAGTCCGAGTAACCTATGTATCACATCAGGCTTGCATTTACACTCAGACAATATACATGACTGATTATATCCGAGCATCCTGCTTCACAAGTATTTCCCCTGCTTGGACACCCTGTCTCATTTCCCATGTGAGATATCTTCTGGTCTCTTGCTATTTATAGCATAGAAACATATCAGGACTTATTACATCCAAGGATAACCTGCAAGCTTTGCCAGGATTGATTACATCCAAGGAAAACCTACAAGACTGATTACGTCTTAGAAACCTATGATCTTCGCCAGGATTTTACACTCAGACAACCTGTCTCACCATCTATGTTAGAACTCATCACTCCCTCTTTTGAGAGGTCTCGTTCTAGATCACACCAAGTATTTCTTTGAAGTACTCGAACTTCAGTCTGGCTATTTCTAGCATAGAATCACATCGGGTCTGATTACGTCCAAGGATAACCTGCGAGCTTCACTAGGACTTATTACATATGAGGACAACCTACATGATTGATTACATCCGAGCAACCTACGAACTTCGCTAGGAATTTTACACTCAGATAACCTGTATTTCTAGATATTCTAGAATTCGTCACTCCCTCTTTTGAGGGGCCTCAATCTAGATCACATACTGGAGCTTCACTTCTCCTCTCTGCATCATACAAAAAATGCAAGTTAGATCAATCAAATCAAATAGTAGCTTTCAAAAAACATACTACGTCACAACTAGTTGAGAAATTGGAAACATATTCTGCCTCAGCTATACTCAACGCCATGCAGGACTGCATCATGCCAAACCAATAGATCATACTGGATCTCAAACTAAAGAAGTGACCCAAGGCACTCTTCCTCTCAGTGGTACTGCCTTCCCAATCCTAGTCAACATAACCATGCATGTTAGTCTTGTGATTCATATCATACTTGAGATCATACTCAACTGTACCCTTCAGGTACCTCACTACATGCTTTGCAGCAACTAGGTGAATATGTATCAGATCCGTCAGGAACTGGCTCAGGGTGTTCATAGAAAAGAATATGTCTGGTCTTGTATTTGTCAGATACATCAATGAGCCAATAATATGATGATACATCATGGCATCAACTGAATTTGATGAATCATCACTCAATAGCTTCAAGTTCGATGGCATAGGAGTGGTTATTGCCTTGTGGTCCAACATTTCGAATTTCTTCAGAATCTCCATTGCATACTTTCCTTCACCAAGAAAAATCCAATCTGCATTTTGCCACACCTCCATGCCTAAGAAGTAATGCATCATCCCTAGTTATTTTATTTCAAAATCGGTGGCAAGTGTCCTCCTTGCATCTTCAAATGAGTTTGTCCTCTCTTGTCAGGAACAGGGCATCGACATGTAGCAGGAACATCATTGGTCTTATGCCTTCAACCTTGAAGTAATGTTGGAATCCAATTTACTCTTAGTAAATACTAGGCTCATCAGGAAATTGTTCATCCTGTTGTACCATGTCGAACTTGAGGATATTTTGTAGTCACTCTCTCTGAAGCGGAGTATCATCCTCCCTTTGCATTCTATACTCTATGCATCGAAATATTATGTACTAGAGTGACAAGTAGATACCTTTGTTATTGATCTTCTATGTATCCATCTAAGGTCACTGAATACCAAGATCCTCTTTCTTGAACTTTGTTGAAAAGTTCCTTTTGTAGGCATTTGTGAGCTTGTCGTCTTCTATAGGCTCTAATATTCAACCTTGTAGTAAAGGTTAAGATCTTCATCACTCTAGGTGATCTTCAAGATCCTCATGTAACTATATGTGTTATCCCATGTGTTCCTTTTGAGATCGTACAAGGCCTTCTTTAATTTGCACACTTGAGTCTACCTGTCATGTGTCTTGAATACCAGTGGATTCTCTACGTACACTTCCTCCTCGATTACACCATTCAAGAATGTTTTCTTGATATCCAATTGGTGTATCTCCCATATCATACCTACACGTATGGATCTAATGGAAGTGTACCTCGTAACTGGTGCAAATCTCCTTGTATTATATGCCTTCTTTATGTGAGAAGCCTAGTGATATGAATCTTTCCTTGTATCCCTTGATGATTCCATCTGCTGCATCCTAGATCTTGTAGATCCATATGGAAGACACTACATACTTCTCTCCAGGTCTCAGAACTGCATCCTAGACATCATTCCTCTTTATCAATCAGTACGCTTTGATCGTAGTCTCCTTCCCTTTCTTCTTGGCTACTTCTTCATAGCTGGAAGGATCTGAATCAACGAAGTCACTCAACAGTGTCACATAACTAGAGTGTGTCTGAGGCCTCTTACTTTCAAGGAATTCTCATCATACCATTCTTCATCATGGATGATTTCTCAATCCCAATATGTTCTTCATCTCTTGAGGTGGATTTATCATTCTCTTTATATTCTTCTAAAGCTCTTTCTTTCTCCACAGTGTCTCGGACCCGAGGAGCTTTAGGTTCCACTTTTGAGCTGTTGCTACTTGTTCTTTGGAATGATATACAACTCAATTTCAGTTGCATGATTAGAAACATCTCATAATTTCCAAAACATATTAATAGTGACAAATATATGTCACATAGTCATGCAACTATCTTATCCAATGCTACAACATTCATCCACATCCCATACACATACAGTAACTTCTAGATTCCTTCTACCTAATTTTATTAAGAGTGTGTACTACTCCTAATATGTTAGCAAAGAGGTTTCAATCTAGATACGTAGCAATGGGTGGTTGTACAACATCATTGACTTCTAACCCATCATGTGCAATTCAGTAGTAGAAATGAAAACACACAAGCATGCATAATACATCAATTGAATATAAACAAATGCACAACCAAACAATATCATGAAATTACAATTGAACACTTATCTTTATTTGTTTGGTGGGTAGACTCCTTCTTGATCCTTATGTCTTGGAGTGTTCTGCTTCATCATCTTCTTCATTCACAACTACATCATTTCTTATCCAAATGTTGAGATGGATAAGAGGTTCTTGATGAGTTGAATTCTTCTGGATTAAAGTAAATATTCCTCATCGCTTGAGGAATCTTCTTTGAGTCGTGATATCTTGATATTCAATTGCTCCCATCTTCGCTTCTCTTGTTATGAGTCGAGCTTCTTCTTGTGTGCACTTTTCCCAGATTCTGCTGAAGGCAGTCAACTTCCTTCTAGCACACATTCCTTGAATGAACGAATCCCATGATCTTGGGAGGCCATTCAAGGTGGTTATAAAAATATCTTCTTATTCTTATATTGCTTCGTCACAGCATCGAACACTTCCTTTGGTGTCTTCAAGGATGAAACATGAGGGATGAGATGATCCTTAATAGAATCTGTAATGATTCTCTTGGATCTAGCCTTAGCCTCATCTCCCTCAGGCTCTTAGAACTTCCTTACTGATAAACTGATTCAAGTAATTTTCTTCAAGGATCAAGGAGATCCTATACTTCCATGCTTAGAATTTTTCAACTTCACCAAGCTTATCATCAAGTTGGGTGTGAATAGTCATTTTGAAATGAGAACCTCAAATGGAAATAACAAGGATTTAGATCTTACCGATTTGAGGTGTCCGACCTAGTTCCAGAGCTGGTTGATCTAAAGTTTGTTAGAGAAACCCTAATTTTCCAAACTTGGAATTTCAAACTTGTGATTGGACATAATTATGTGCCTCTTCAAGGTGAGTTTTCCAATGTACTCCTTTTCTGAAAAAAGTGGTGGGAAGCTCCCGGAATAGGAATCCCTAGTTTCTCCAATTCTTCTACAGAATTATCTCATATTGATTCTTCTGTATCTGCAACATTTTTGGTCCTTATAGTCTGAAACTTCTCAATGAGATATACTGATCTGTATTCTTTCCAACCCCATGGGTTAGAGAAGAATTGGATTCTCCGAGTGGGACTTATGCTGATTTTCTCAAGGTGACATTTTTGAGGATTTTTCAGCATAAGAAAATTGCACGGACTTCCACATGTCACTGTTTCACATTCGGGGTCTAAAAAGAGGAGCACTAAAACTAAAGTCTTTTCCCTACCTATAACATCTTGCAAAATTTTATTTGGACCTTCTGAGACCGAGATATATAAATTCTCCCCAGGTCACATGTTTATGACTGTATTCTGGAGGATGTTGGAACCCTGATTTGGATGAATCATATCTCCTGAAGTATAGAGAATATGAGGCTAAATATTTCACATAAGGTACATAAATATTTCATCTTCGGCCTATAAACATTTTATCTCTTAATGCTTCTTCAATATCGAGTTATAGTGAAATTTCCAATATGACTAGATTCGATCTTCTAGGGTTTTCAAGCATGAAACCCTAATTTCTATTAGCTTCCATTGTAGTTGTATTTTAGCTGCACAATTCCTTTTTCAGGGTGGCTCTGATACCATGTTAGTTTTTATAAGTTAATTTAATTAGGATATTTATCTGAAAGAATAAAAAAAACAAGAATACACCAAAGATACACAAGACACCAAGATTTTCATAGGGGAAACCATAAAGGACAAAACCCCGTAAACGTCCTCATAATAGTTTCGTCACAAAGAAAATATGACAATATAGGATAACACAAGAACAATATGTCTATAGTAGCTCTCTGTCCCTCCTCTTCCTCTCTCTCCTAAAGCTCACATGAGAGAGCAAGTGAAGTGCATGACAAATGAGGAGGGCGCCTCCCTATTTATATTCTTCCATTGAGTTATTAATTCAACCACTAGGTCGGCCAGGTTACCCGTGGGGCCGACCTGCCTAAGAATACACAAATACATTTTACTTTATTTAACTTGAGGACTATTGCCCCAACTTACAATAGAGGTTTTACCTTAGTGACCATACACAATGATGACATCCCAAAAGGAGGAACACACATATCCGATGGGGGCACACCAATATACACTAGTAATATACATCATAATATCTTTCGAAGTTACAATTACAACATTCATGTTATCGAAGAGGGGGGTGAGTTCACTCCTCCTGCTAATTTTCCTATCACTGATTTTTCGGTGCCGCCTATAATGGAACAACCCTCGTCGCAAGAACCATCCTTTTCCATACATACCCCTACATGGGCTATGTTCAACCATCTCCACCCCGACGATATAGTTGCTACTATGTTTGGTCCAATTGCTTCATCCAAGGGAACCACTTTAGGACATGAAGCTATCTCTCAATTTGGTTCTACTAGTGTCATTAGTGTCTCCTCGATGGAGCTAACCCATAAATTTAGAAGGGGTTTTCCTTATCTACTGCCAAGTGATATCCTTGGTAGATATCTAAATGCCCCTTCTAGTTCAATTACGACGAATGTCCTCCTATTCCAATAGTCACTAGACTTAGTGTGCACTCCACCACTTTGGTGGTGATCTCGTAGTCTACCCAAAATCCAATCCCAAATACTTCGTTGAGAAGTGATCCTATGCCTTATATGAATTTTTCGAATGTAGTTGGAATTCAGTCTTTTCCTTCCATGTCCTACACAACTAGAGGTCCTTATGTACCCATTTTACATAACATTTCTAGACTCACACCTCCAGTTGTAGGATCTAGTGGAATCGTTGGTTACGGTCCTATTTCATAGCCACTGGCATCCGCTTGGTTTCAACCACAACAACCCAATATTGGTAACCAATACTACAGTTGGGTGCAGTATAAGAACCCACTGTACGTGCCTTACCTAGGAGGTGTTACCAATCAATGGACGCAACCCATGTATGGAACCCAAGACGAACCTAAATAAGGCCAACTTTTTGGAGGGAAAACACCCCCAATTACCAGCAACATGCAGGTTACTATGGAAAACCTCAGCCAACCTATAGTCCTGCTGGGATTTCCATGCCTTGTCAATATTATAATTACCCACAACCCCATAAGAAACTCCCGTTTTTGGCGACATTGGATTTTCCAAACCTGTCCAAATTGATCAATGATCCCATTCTACACGACCCTTTATGGCCAAAAATTCCGGTAAAGTTACCATCAAACATTTCGAAGTTTTATGGAAAGCAAGGAGAAGATCCTAAAAATCACGTCACAACCTTCCATATTTGGTGTTTTTCGAACTCCTTGAAGGATGACTCAATTCATTTGTGGCTCTTGCAGAGAACCTTGATCAGTACGACTGCTAAGTAGTACATCGAACTCCCACAACACTCATTTGTGGATTTTAATTCGTTGGCAACAACGTTTCTCATGCACTTTTAGCTACCAATATGTTATGGGACTGGTACCAATATCTTGAATTCTCTTCAGTAGACCACCTCCACCCACATATCTAATCACATTCATGAGTTGAGGAAGTGACAAAGGTTTATCAAGGCTCCTGTTCCATATCAGTTGCTAGCTGACTGGTTCACAAAGTCTTTGTTGCCCCCTATTTCCAGAGATGTGGACATGGGAGGTGTTGTTATCGAGGAACAGACTATTATCCATGCACAGTACTTGGACTTGGTTTATTCCTAGTCTAGTACATTATATGATTTGATACCTCATACTCCTCTTCCTAGCACGAATCCTTCCAAGCCACATTCCAAACCTCCTTGGATGGTGTTGTTGGTTCAATCCAGCCCCAACCCACAACAAAACCTACTAGGAAACCTAGTTCTTCTCTTGCAATGACCCCAACTCTTACTGTTTCCTCCAAGGTGAATGCAATTCAATCTTTGCAATCACTCAGAAATAAGAAGAAGGGTAAAGGAAAATCCAAAAAATCTAGAAACCAATAGGAAAACCCAAAGACTATGACTCCAGAGAATGAGTAAAAACCAAATAGGAAAGCTAAATATCCTTGCTTGTTGTGTGCAAATGACCACTTCACTAAGGAATGTCCTAGTTGTGAAGGGCTTAATATATTTTGAAGAATAATCCTGCATCGGCAGTCTTGACTGATCCTTTCCCATCCCAACAACAATTAATAGACCATGTGTCTTTGCATGGTGCCTCTTCTTCCATGGAAGAAACCAGGATGATATCCGTCGAAAGAGTTGGATTAACCACACGAACACAAACATATGCTAAACCTCCATAGAAAAAGGATGAAGGTGCTTCTTTTGAGAAGAATCCTTCTGCTGACCCTTCTCCTTCTCTGCCTCCTTCTAATGTCCCTCTTACCATTGAAAAAAAAATCCCTGACGCGATTTTACATTCTCCAAAGAGTACGATCCGAAAAATAGTATTTAATCCTAGCGCTCGAGCTGCCCAATTTTATAATATTATCAAAGATATGTCCTAGGAACCTTGCACTATGTACACTATGGAAGTGCTCCAAACTTGTCCTACACAATGTAAAAACTTGTTGTCAGCGCTCAAAGCCCTAGATTTGAAGAATTATAACACTATTATCTTTAATGTGGATAATTTTAAACCAATACTATCTCACCAGCTCGCATTTCAGATTGCGACCAAGGTGATTGGTTGGAAGGCCCATTGCACCATACTGGATGAAGGAGCCTCCACCTCGGTCATATCTATGTCTTGCTGGAGAGAGATTGGTTCTCCTGAGGTTAACCATTTTCCAACCATGTTGAAATATTTTGACGGATGAGGTTTCCATCCCTATGGCTTATTACCGATTTTATCTATTGAGCTAGGGGGAAAGACTATCTCTATTCAGGTATACGTTGTCGAAGATTCGTTGGATTACAAACTTTTACTATGGAGGAATTGGTTCTATGCCATGACAACGAATGTCTCATCAGTGTTTTGTGTTCTCCAGTTTCCTCACCAAGGAAATATTGTGACCATCAATCAACTTGATTATTGCTCTCAGACGTCACTTCCACCACAACAAATAATGTTCTTATGTTGGGGTAGTCACCCCCTCCATATCAGTCTATAGGAGTTGGGATTCTGAAGTACTATACCCTTATGGGAGTCTTTATGTCTATTTCTTCCCCTCCTACCACTCAAGTTGACACGGTGAACATGATATCCTCCATTGCCAGTGACATGTCAAAGAGAAAATCAATTGTTGGGACCTCTTCTCTAAGTTACCTCGAAGCCTTATATGATGTCGTTCAATCCGATTATGATGTATAAATTAATGACCACCATCTAGTAGCATCATATCCTTACCATCTACCCTATTGGCTACATTCCCTTCTCCCTACTCTCGACTATCTCTTGCAGACTTTCCCATTGGACGAGTCTTTTATGGAGATCATGAGTTGGGATGATCTTTATGGGAATATTATCATCACAGATCCTCTTTCCTTCCTAATGTCAATTCGGTAGAACATAATTTTGTATCTCTTGTTAGTTCCGATATAGTCGAAAGTCCTCAGTCACATATGTTCATGCAATGTGTCGATTCTAAGGGAAATTTGTGTAATATTGCTTAGACCATCCCACTCAGCATATCAGTCAATCTTGGAGTTGTTCAACATATTCACATAGGCCAGAACTTCTCAACAGCGTAGATCAAAGTATATCTAGCCCTTTTCAATGAATTGTGAGATGTTTTTTCTTGGAGTTACGAGGAAATTCTTGGGATTGATCCATCGATGATTGTCCATGAGATCAAGACTTACCTAGCTGCAAAACCTGTTAGGAAGAAACTCTGTCAATTCCACCCTCATAAAGATGCAACTATAAAAGATGAAGTTGAGAAGCTTTTGAAGGTTGGTTTCATCTACCCTGTGTCATTGAATGAATGCGTATCTAATATTTTCCCTGTCACTAAGAAGCAGGGCACTATTAGGGTTTGTATCAATTTTATGGATTTGAATAATACTTATCCCAAATACAATTACCCCACTCCCTACATCGATCATATCATTGACAATTGTGCCAAAAGTGTCAATTTCTCCTTTATGGATGGATTTTCTGGCTATAATCAGATCGAGATAATGACTGATGGTCAACATAAGATGACATTAATTTTCTCATGGGGAACCTTCTCCTACCACAAATTTCCTTTCAGCTTGAAAAATGCTAGAGCTACATTCCAATGAGCCATGTCCTATGCCTTCCACGACATCAAGTAGATAGTGGAACCTTATTTGAACAACCTACCCTGCTATTTAAAACAATGAGAGGAGCATTCAGGACATCTTAGGGCCATTTTCCTTAGGTGTCGTCATTATAACATTCGTATCAATCCAAATAATTTTTTTGTGTGTGTGGAAATCGAATGTCTACTCGACTTTGTTGTTTCCTGGGATGGTATTCGTATCAATCCTTTGAAAATCACCACCATTTTGGCCTTACCCCCCAGACTAATATTATAGAACTTCAAAGTTTCTAAGGGAAGGAAAACATTTTACATCGTTTTGTGTGCATTTTTGCAGAAAAGATGCATGGATATATGTGCTTATTTAAAAAGAACACTCCGTTCATCTGGGATGTTCTAGCTCAATAAGATTTTGACAATTTCTGTTATATATCATTGCCCCCACTACCATCGTCGGTATCGTCTTAGTGTAGGAATATACAAACGATCATGAACATGTGATATAGTATTTAAGTAAGAGTCTATTACACTCTGAAACCCAATACTCACATGTCGAGAAGTTGAATTTGGCTACGGTCATAGATGTGCAATGCTTTCGTCACTACATTTTACGTTGCACCACTACTATCCTCATAGACCTAAACCCCATGTATTACATTCTGACTTGTCAAGTACCCGAGGGGAAATAATCTCGTTGGATTGTCATTCTGCAGGCGTTTGAACTTAAGTTCGCCAAATCTACATCCAAAAGGTCATTAGTATTTGCAGAGTTAATGTGTGATGTCCCCATGTCACGATGGAAATTGAGCCCACTAAATCAGTCCCTGATGATTTTATGTTCCTGATTAGCACGAGAAACCCCTGGTGTGGAGATTTGATCATATATCTCCAAACTCAAAGATTACATCCCAATTTATCTCACAATGATCATTGTCACATCTGACACCACAAAAAATATTATATTTTCCTCAATGATACCTTATATCGACGCAGTATTGACTCTGTCTTTTGGTGATTCTTACCATACGAAGAGGCTGAACAAGTTCTGAATGATTTCGATTTTGGAGCATGTGGCAGTCATTTTTCTAGGATGGCTATAACCTAGAAAATCCTTCACACTAGCTATTTATGGCTCTTGTTCTTCAAATATTGTCATGAAGAGGTTAATAAATTCCCGCCTTGTCAGTTGTTTTATCCAAAAAAAGGCACCCACCCTGCTTGGCTACACCTTGTCATTGTCGTTGGCCCTTTCTCCAAATGGGGGATAGATTTTATGCATTCTAAGCCTACCTTAGCCGGGGGGCATGGTTATGTCATTGTATCCATGGAGTACTTTGTGAAATGGGATGAGGCGATGCCTACATATGTAGAGGATGGTAACATTGTCACCCTCTTCCTTTTCAATCACATCATAGCTAGGTTTGGAGTTCCCCAAGCTATAGTTACTGATCGCAGATCTCATTTTTGTAATCAAATGATGACTGAGCTAAGTGCTAAGTTGGGTTTTTGCCATGAAAACTCAACTCCCTACTATTCACAAGCTAATGGCTAGGTCGAAGAAATTAACAAGGTTTTAAAAGCTATGCTTCACAGGATGGTGGGTGAACATAAATGGAATTGGAGCTTGACTCTGTTCTCAACACTATGGACCTACAAAACCTCTGTAGAAAAAACTAGTGGATTCACACCTTTTCAATTTGTCTTCAGATTGGAAGTTGTTCTACCTATTGAATGTGAGATCCCATCGTTGAAACTAGTTGTTGAAATTTTTCCAAATACCTCAACCGAGGAGGAACAATTTATTTATCTCACAAACCTTGATGAAACATGACGAGATGTTGCTCTAGCTAACGAAGTACACACAAAGCGTATCAAAGCTCAATATGATAAGTCGGTCCAACCTCGTGTCTTTAGTGAAGGATATTTTGTTCTGACATACGATCAGAAGGATGACAAACTGGGAAAAGGGAAACTTGAATCGATGTGGTATGGTCCCTATGTCGTAAGTAAAGTCTTAGAGAAAGGGCCCTATGAGTTGGTGGATTATTATGGGATACCTTTTGGGAAGCCTCATAATGGGTTTCCTTGAAAAGGTATTATTCTTAAATATTTTTTGCATTAGTACCTTATATATTTGTGTATATTTAACTTTTGGTGTGGTTTGATTATTTTGGTGTGGTTTTGGAATTTTGATTATTTCATGTAATGTTTTGACTATGCAGATGACTTATTATTATGGTTTTGCAGATGGTTCCAACCGCCATACTCTGAATCATTCTTTAGCAGCCTGGGTACTCTATTCCCAATCCCAAGATTTAGTTAGTTCATGAGGAATTTTTCTAGGCTCGGCTACTAATAATATCGCTGAATATCATGCAATGATAGGGTTGTTGACCAAATGTTCCTCTTGCGGTTTTGATCACATGGTTGTCTATTTAGACTCTCAACTAGTGGTTTCTTAGTTGAACCACGTCTATGCCATCCAAAACTTTGTACTCCTTCGGCTTTTTCGGAGAGTACGTCTCTTCGAATGGTCATTTGAGTCTATTACCTATCAACATGTCCCAAGATCTTTCAATTTGATTGCTGATTCACTTGCTAATTACATTTTGGATTGGCATATCGCCCATTCTTGAAATTTTGGTATGTAAAAATAACATGTACAATGATAAATAAAGAATGTTAAAAACAATATCCATGTAAATTTCATTCCATTACAAGATTTTCCCATAGGCCGTAGAAACAAGTTTGTATATATATAAAAGTTTTAGTACAAAAATGTAGTATCAGAACCCAGTCTGAAGCATGACAACTTTCAGTATGAAAAAATAAAAAAAAACTGAAGCTCATGGATTTCAGTATGCATCTCCTACTAAACCCTAGTTATGCTCCTGGTATCACATAATCTCCCTTGACACTCTGTGTAGAAAGCAACCGGAGCATCCTGACAAACCTATCGTGTGTTGTTGCTACCTCCCCGGGAGATCGTCTACAGATATGCTAGGAATATCTAGGGTAAGCCTTTGGAAGTTCTCCTTGATCTCTTGCAGCTCGTTGTCTACCTCCAAGTGCAAAAATATGGACCTGGATTTCTTGTCAATAGGTGAAGACCCTCCTGGCCTAGCTGCTCCAACATCTGTACAGTAGGAAAACTGGTCCCAATATCATGAATAAAAAATTATAAAATCATGAAAATTAAAAAAAAACATGCATTACAGTGTTATTCTTACCAAGATCACCCCATTACTCTCCCTCGGGAAGATCGAAGTCCAGATCACTACGAAATTCGGTGCCTGCATATGCTTAATCCTTAATCATCAAATGTTGGTCATCCAACCAGCAAAAGAAAGATGCCCTTTATTTGACTCTAGGTACTTCACCACCATGGTGGGCCATCACCTCGACCCACTGTAGCATACATGGATCTCTTGATCTGATGTTTTTGATGGCCACTTGAGGCCTCAACTATGGGACTGTCTCCAAAAAGAAGGATACTAGAATGGTTTCATACCCGAACTGCTTCAACTCGCCCCATACGCATTGGGTGAGTTGGTAATTCAAGACCAATAGTAGAGCTTCTTCCTAGTTAAACATAGTAGGTGTCATTTCCTCTAAGGCATACACCATATGTGCCCTAGAAGCCTGGTGTTCCCCATCGATTCCCATTTCTCCTTGCATGGTAAATAGAACTGTCATCAAGGGTAGGTCCATCACATCCTTTATAGGGATCTTTTCCTGCTCATCTGAGTGCCTAGAAAATGGTACCGATTAATAACGCCCTGGGTAGTGATATTGGTGGACTAGTCAGTGATATCGGTGCTCCCCTCTTGGATAGCCCTGTAAGGAAGTAAATATATTCGACCTCCAAAATGATTATATTATCCCCACCTCGAAATGCAATTGTTCAGGATTCCACATCTTGATCAGATACTCCAGTAATCGTATTTGGGCCCTCATACTAGAAACCTAGGAGAACATTAGGATTCCACACTCTTGAAGCATGACTACCATGCCGTGGCCATTATCCCCATGGATGTCATCCACATCATGTTCTTTCTCCTTCCACACTACCATTTTGGCCTTCTAACCTTGTCAAATAGTTAAAAGGAGGTATTAGAAACCATATAGAACCATTTTTAAACCTCTAAAACTTTTTATTTTGCTTCATTTATGGATTATTTGGGCCGGTTTGCACCACCACACTTTTTCCTTTTGGACAAAGCGGTGGTACCGCACTTTCCTTTGAAGAAATGTGCAGTGTTGGTCCAGTACCACCTTTCTCACAAGAGGAAAGTGCGGTGTTACTAAGGCACATTTTCCCCCTAGGAAACGACCCAAAAAACCCTAAAAATGGACTAAAAACAAAATTCAAAACCATGAAATTGAAGGTTAAGAGGAGAAGAATTTCCTGGTCCAAACGAAATACTGAACGGTCTCCTGTAGCTCTCACAATCTGCACTCCAAATTTGACCTCCAAAAGGGATTTTCTCACCAAGGTTGGGTAAAAATACAAAATGGTAACTGTTTTTCACTATTTACCCCTTTTATTCACCTTTTTGGGTTTTTAATTTAAATAATTTTATTATGTTTTCCCACAAAGTGGTCTTATTTTACCTAAGTTTTGATCAAATTGGTGTTTAATAACCTTTTTGAGAATTGCAGAATTTGTGAAGCGATGTTTTGAGTATGGACAAGTTTTCTTTTCGTCTATTTTCGTTATCGGGAAAATCGAAAAAGCTTTCGAGCACTATTTAAACTATAGTTGTGCTCGTTAAACCATAGAACTAAGGTTTCGAGTCTACTTTTATCGCTTTTTCGTTCTTGTTAAATGCTTCACGGAAAAATATCCTCTGTGGAGTCACCTTTAAGCTCTTTTCTAACTCTCAAAATGTGAAAAATATTGCTGAGTGAACTTGTCTCTTTCATGCTTGTAAAAGTACTTGAAAGGTTTTATTTCCGACGATAGTTTACCCCTTTTTTGGTTTGGATTGACTATTTACAAAAAGGGTACATTCTAGTCGTTGACTAGAAGAGTTGTCCAAGGCATTATTTTATACATTTTTGGGTCTCAAGGACTAAAATTTATGAAAAAAAAGCCTTTCAGAGTCTTATTTAGGTTTATTCAAAGTCTCTAAACATGAACGACACCAAGTTTTCTTTCATTGGAGTTGTTAAACTAAGCATTAGAAGGCCCTTCCAGTAACGAACCCCGCATTTCTCAGGTTCAGAAAACATATGAGAGTGGACTTATATTATGATAAGCTCAATCGAGTGTTTTTTACCCTCTTTCAGCTCGTTAAAAAGAAAAGAGGCACTCATCATTCATGATGGGGGAATTAAAGGAAGGAAAATTGTGTCTCATTTGTATTAATGTCAGCTTTTTAGTCACCTTTGAACATGGTACCTATCTGCATTTCATCCAAATAGTTGGGTATTCATCTTTTCTTCGAGTCAATCCATTTTCATGAGTCATGTTACTCCTTTGAGTCATTTCAAAGAATGCATCATCCATTGTCGCATTATGTCCTGGTATCTGCCTCACCAATTCAATGTTGCCAATTCTTTGATCATGTCGTTCAATGCTCAAAGGAAAGTCATATGTTGAGAATTACCCTCTGCAGTCAAACCTACCTCTCTCTTGAGTCGCTTACCTTTGAGTCAGTATTGTGGCTACTTCAAACTCAAATTCCAAAAATTTGTTCTAAGTTTCGTGTCATTGATGTGGGATTTATCATGACCCTCCTTCAACGAGACTATTCCTGTCGACATCAGCACATCTTCTAGGAAATAGTCTTAGAAACAAGTCAGTACCTTGAGATCTGCATGCCTTAGGTTTCCTCGCTTTCGACAATATGTTTTCATGATAAAAAGATTCAGCCGAGTGTTCGACATCAGTTCATCTATTCACATTCATATAAATGTACTGGGGTACCTTGGGAATCATTGACATTAATGGTGATTTCCCTCACACTTGTTAACGGTTCTCAGCATTGACCAGTAATCAAGTGGATTTTATCATGTTCGACTTCAATATATTTATTCGCATGAATAGAATCGTACTTTCTTGGGAATGGGATGAAGACCTTGGATGTCCATCGAGAATTCATCTGTTGTATTTTCCTTTTTCCTAGGTTGTGATGGATTATTTCCTATGAGTCATTGCATGGATCCACATTGTATGTTCGTGGTTGTGCTCAGATTTGCGTCTGTATGACATAGATATACATTATATGTATTGTAACTATGTCCAAATTTGAGTCTTCTTCGCATGGATATACGTTGTATTTTAGTAGCCATGACTATTTGTATCTCACATGGATCTGCGTTGTATTGGTTGGAAGCCATGTTGTGATTCATTTGGGACATATATCAAAGTGTAAATGTACTACATAACCATATTGTTTGTTGACAAGTTCCTATCTTTGGAAATTTTCCTTGAAGTTATAACCTGTTATGTCAAAGGATTTTTCCTATGATTTCCATCTAGCCTCATGCTTTGGGGGGGATTCTGTTACACCTAATTCTCGTCACCATGTTATGAGATGTGTATCCCATTGAGTGCTCATATACCTCAAAGATTGAAGTGAAAATATGAGAGAAGAATATTATTTCCTTAGTGTTTTTCCCTAATCTAAGCCACCACCATGCTTTGTCCTTATGCAACAAGTGGTACCCATGCTGGAAACACATATTGTCCATTGGAAATGAGTGGTGCCACTGCTTATTTAATTCTTGCATTAAGAGGTACCCCCTTTCACCGCATGTTGTCCTCATGCAAAGTGCAGTGCTCGACTTAAAAAGAAAAAAACGAGAGGTTTCTTGAAGATGCCTTCATGGAACCTCATCCATAACAATATAGACAGGTGGAACTTGAGTCCCCCTATCCTTTGGATTATCCCTCATCCTTATCCTTTGAATCCACAACCCATTCTATCCATTAAGGCCCTTAAATAGTGGCTTACCCCTCATGGAAAAGGGGAGAAATGTGTTGTGATAGCATCCAAAATCTGTCCAAATAATCTCAAAATTTCTTGATTATTAGAGGCAAGGAGAATATTGAGTCAAGGCACCATTGTGAAGAGCTCCCAACACCAAGGCTTGGTTGTGATCTCTCCTTTGTTTTTTATCAATGCAAACATTGTTTTCTTTCCCATAAACATTGTGTATATGGTTATTATGCTTTGTTTATTGTTTATCTCCTTGGTCATTTACAAATAATTGTAGATTATCTTGTTACTCTCATGTGGTTTTGTCATTTTGTGTCTATTGTAGGTAGATTCATCACGTATCTCAAGCACAACAAGTTCATACCATCGGATCCTCCTGTTAAAAGGTACGAGAGAAGCTAATTCAAGTAGTCTAGAGTTCTAGGGAAAGTTTCTTTGATCTGTAGTGTGTTTTGTTCTAGATTTGAATCATTCAGACTAGGGAAACAACCTTTGTCCGCATTCGTTGAGATTTTATGCTAACGGGGACCATTATTGATAGTTTAACAAAGATCTATGCTTCATATTGCATTCTAGTGAAATGGTCCATTAAAATTTGATAGTTTAACAAATGCCATGAATGACCCAAATTTTCTCAACCCATCCAAATATATGATCCACGTTTCATCGCAACAAAGAGACTTTTCAAGAAATCAAAGAACGTAATCCATTTTAAATGACCGAGATTCAATTTTCCAAAGCATATTGAGGGCCAACATTGTTTTGTGGGAGTGGGGCTCATTGGGACATGGGAAGGATGGAGATGTTGTGAATGATTGATCTTGGTTCCATTGAAGGAGATCAATGTCCAAATCTCATTGTAGGGGCTATGCATGGTTGATCATCCAAACAAGCCTAAATTCCATGAATATCCATAGTTTGTCCCTATTTAGAATATTCCCTCCTCTTTCCTAGATTCCACATAGTGGAGATTACATTCTCAACTTCCCAAAGCAGCAACTTCGTCTCAAGCGGGCCACCTCCCCAAAGTGAAAGTAGTGCTAGAAGAGGAAAAAAACAAACACAATAAACAACCATTTTCAATTGGGCTTCTCGCATATTCCTTAATTTTATAGGATTAAAGAAGAGTGGTAGCCCCAAAGCAAGAATTAAGTGCAAAGTAAGAATGGATCAATTAGCAGACGCAATGGGAAAATGGAGGGCTCTCATTGGTTTCCAAGAGATGCCTTCCTAACCTAATTTTGGGATCATATTTCCCCAATACTCTATAAGAAACATATTTTACTCATTTACATAGGAGGTTCATTAGAGGTACAAATCTTAAGGGAAACAAAAAGGCAAAATAGAGGAAAGAGGCCATCACAAATTGAATATTTGCATTGAGTATCACAATTTTTGCAACGAAAACACTCTCCTACTCATATTCTTTTGTTATCTTTATCTATAAGCATTATTTAAGCATGTATTGGTTTCAAAGCATAGATTTTATAGTCCCTGACATTGGAGCGATTACTTTATAAATGAATTGTTGGGTTTATTGTGCAATCAAGATTGAGGCACATTGGCACTAGTGAATTAATAAATCTCAAGAAAATTATATTGGTTTCCCTTTCACTTTAAGTCTCACATGGTATTGAATAAACCAATGGATCCATGCTTGTCTTGTCAAGCAAAAGTGGACTACGGTGCCCATGGTTTAGAAGATCATTCCTATAGTAGAAACCTATTAAATCCTCTTGTTGTTTGGTTTTTTGTCACCCCAAAAAAATCATAACTCAACATGTTTTTATTTATTTTTTAAATAGATTGCAAATACAACAACATGAACCATCATTCACTTATAATAAATCCAATTAGATATTCACAGAAAAAAATGTTCTAGTATGACAAACTAGAACATTGACTTAAGGATAAAAAGGGTACCCTCCCTTTAACTTTGTTTCCACAAAAACTAGCAACCTAAGCCAAGGTATCCTAATAAGTTGTTTCTAAGTGCAACTATGAAAATTTTACAACTATCACCTAAGCAAACTTTCCCTTCACTTTTAGTGAGGAAATATAAGCCTACATTAAGGGGGGATTCCCTAAAGTAACTAAGGTTTTCTTGATTGATTAAGTGATTTGAAGATCCCTTAGATTACTTGTGAAATATTGTTAGTGGGTTTAGATTAACGAGTCAAAGTGTTTGTGAGTCATTTAAGTTGTAGGAAGAAGAACTTATGCACAATATGATTTTACCGAGAGGAGCAAGGTCCTCTACAACCTAATATGGGGAAGATATCATCATGTAACATAGCGTTGTGTTACCAAAAATAAAATGTAATTTAAAAAATTCATGTGTGCTCATAAAAAAATAAAAAATAAAACCATATGAAAAGTAATTTCAAAAATCCATGTCGGCTCATAAATGTATGCAGTTTCATCATTGTCATCATCAAGTTTTTCCAGGTATTTCTTGTTTTTGGGGTAGCGGGGTCCATCAAAAGTATGTAGTGTGGGTACTCATTGGATGTGGAATTTGAATTCCACATTCAACGAGTGCTCCCGCTCTAAATTTGAGTAAAAACACAGGGATATATGTTGAAAACACAAACAAAAAAATAGTTTTTTCTTTCTTCCTCCTAAATTACAAAATATTATTTTATTATTTTAACTATTATTTTATTATTTTCCTTAGGAGACCCATTTTAGACCTCAAATTTCCTCTAATGACCTTGTTGAATCCCCACCTGAGTATGTGGCTAATAAGGGTGTTTATGGCTTACAACAAACGGAGAAAACCTAGCCATAGGCTTCAAACAATCCCACGTAGGTATTGTTCTATCCTCGAGCTGTTTGGTATGGTAATCCCCCACGGATACTTTTGTAGCCTCCGCTGGATTATGAATGGATTTGATCCATAAGAGGATTTGTTTTCCAGAATGGAAAACAAAGAGTTAAGAAAAGAAAAGGAAAACTAAAACCTAACTAGGAAGAAGAACCTAATCTAAATCTAAACTACTTTGGAGAGGTGTTGAATGAATGACAGGTTGTCTTGAGCTGTGTGAAGAACAAACAATTCATCATATTGACAAAAATGTAAATAAGATGAAACTGTACTTACTGAGATTACAGTTGTTTAATAAAAATTTAATTAATAGTAAATCAGAATTAGACCATTCAAGCTAACGTGCAGGTGCTCAAGTTAGTTGAAAAACCAACTTATAAGCTATAAAACGTTTACTGTTGAACCATTTGCAGAAATAGATAAAGACAGTTCATAAAATAAATTTCATGAAGCTTTATCAATGCATTAATAATTAACATAGATAAATCAGAGTTAAATAAACACATTAATCAATTACAAATGAATCACAGTAGTATCTGATCATTTGGAACAAGAAAACTAAAACCTGTCAAAGAAATTTGATAGATTAAGTACAAGAGATAAGAATTGCAACACTGTATTTATTCAGAATTCTCTGTAACAAATTACACAAAAAAAACTTGGCAAAAACTGAAGTGTTGTTCGATCCCTTGTATCAGTCTCCCTTCTTCCAAAAGTCAAAAGTTAAAAAAAAGTCCTTGATACATTCGAGATCACCCTCTTAAATAATTATTACAAAAAAATGGAACTCCCCCTAAATGGGATCAAAATCCTAAACAAAGCTATTATCCCAAGAAATCTCTCCATATCTTCCAGATACGAAGCAACTCCTCGATATCAATGTCACTAGCTGATTCAATGACAAGTTGAGCATTACACCTATAATCTTCGACCTCATTCTTAGCCAACTTATGCCAAACTCGGATGTAGACGTGGATCTTACCTTGTACTGCAAATGACTGTTTGATTAACTGCTCTACATCATGTATGCTGATATGGTCAAGTTTCTTTATCTTCTCCTCCTGGTCATCCCTTCGTTGCTTTACTTGCTCGATCATCAGTCCTTGGTCATCCCTTCGTTGTGGTGTTACCAGCTTATTTGTACCATAGTTGGATTATCTGAAGAGACGCCATCTGACAAACATGATGAATGTTTGTGTTCCAGTGTATCAGATGATCCGCCCTTTGTGCCTAGCAAGTTTCGGCTAGTTAGTTTTTATTTTCAGTAATTATGACCATGGCCCCACGAGGTTTGTAATAAAATGTGCTAGTATGGTGTTTTGAGTGGTTCGGTCTCCTAAGACGTAGAATTTCAACTAAAGTATTCCATGGAGTTTTTTTCCCTTGTCAATTATTCTTTTCCTATAGCCGAGTATAATCGATGAGGTTTTCTCCCGCTTCCTCCAAAGTTGGAATGCCTGATTTTGAATTCTCGGCCTTGGGGCATTATTAGAGCCCAACTGAGTATGTATAAACCTACTAGACAATATTAGAATAGACTATGGTCATGTCCTAAGTCACTAGGACCCTAAAAAACATTTCCAATTTTTTTTTACCGGACGCGTCAAATTTTGGATTTTTAATCTTTTAATTTTTTAATTTTTCCTAAGTTTTTAATTATATTTTTCCATAATTTAAATGGAAAAATTCAATTTGTAATAAGCCAGCCATCTGGGATCCGATTTCAGTGTTTGAAGGCTCTAACTTTAATCCAAAAATCATTCATGAGCATCTGGCCAGCTAACTCCAAGTTTTAGATCATCATTCAGCTGCATAACTCATAATTTCTCAAAAAAAGTCAGCTTCAGAAAAATTATTGATTAAATATTAAAAATGATTATTTTGGAGATAATCCAAATCTCTCCAAATTAATCTGAATTGAACGAAATGAAATGCAGAATGACATGGCATCAGGCATTAATGATGATTGGGCTCATCACAAATCCTCTTCAGTCAACAATCAATGAGCACTGAGTTCTCATTCACTTAGCAAACTTGCCTCCTTCAGTCATGGCCACCTTTTGGTGAGGTGGAGCTTGTTTATTGGCTTGTTGATGTGTTTGAGGTTGAAGGATTACATGTGGTCCTTGATTCATGGTTTTGGCTCCTCCAAACCTAGCATGAGGCTCCTCCAAACCTAGCACAACTACCTTCAAAGCCTAATGTGTGCCTTTCCTCTAGCCTCACGTCATAGCCTTGGATGCTCATGCTTTTGCTTGTGGAGAGCTCCTTTTGGATGGAGTTGGTTGGTTAGGGTTGGGAGTTGGGGCACCTTTCCTAGGTGTAGGCCTCCCCTCATTCTCACCCTCTTTGTTTTAGGTTTATGCTCATAGCATGGCTAGATTGTTAGGTTTTGCGCCCTCCTTGCATGGTGCGGTGCTAGGGTTTCATCCTTCTCTCATTGTATAAGAAGAGGCTCTTATAAGCTCTTATGTGTGGAAATTTTGTGGTAGAGTTACTCTGAATAAATTGTATCAAGCTTTGCTTTGAATTATTAATAAGAATTTTGACTTTGGAGGTCTATGAGCTCTTTGCATGTAGTAAACATTTCATGGTTGAGGTGATATTGTTTCTAACCCTTTTCTTTTAAATGCTTTGAATGAGATCAATTATTTTGTTAAGCTCAAGAGGGGCACTGTTGGCACGGTAGAATAATCATTTGTTGTTTCAAGTTGATTATTTATGCAAAGTAAATTAGAATCTTGATGAACATGAGTAATTAGTTATACGCAGTGTTGATCCTGATTTAATTCTCTTAGCATACTTTCATATGATTTTATCTCACTTTGTATTTGAGTTTTGGTGTTATTAGGTTTCACAGGTTAAAGAAGGGTGTGAGTTCAGCTACATCTATCCCAAGCTTCAAGTAACTTTTTTTGTTTAACACTTTGTGATTGTAGGACCTACACGGATCGTCTTCTTCTCATACAAAAGAAAGCCGGGAGTTTCTCTTCCTCTCTTGTGTTCCATCCACAAGAAATCCTTCCTTTCTTATCCTTTTCTTTATTTTTTGTTTTGCATTGCTTAAGGAGTAGATCCATTCTTTCACTATCAATATTTAGATCTATATTCCTTTAGGCTTTGTTAGATCTAATCGTTGAAAGGATTTATCATTCATTAGATCTAGGAAAAGATTTGTACTTTGCATGCAAGAATTTTTTTAAAATTTTCTAAGTAGAATTTTTTTTTTACAAAATTTTGTATTCTTGCATTGTCTTTCCCATCACTTTTAAGTATTATTATCTCACTGATTTTTTACTTTTGTGACAGGTTAAGCGGAAGTGCTAGTGAAAAATTGAAGATTCAAGCTTCAAAAAAGATTCATAATTCCCTCTTCTTCATTCCCCTTTCTACAGCTCGCTCCGGAAGCCTTCCAAAGATAGGAAAAGAAGCAAAAAAGCATCAAAAGAAAGGCATTGTAAAATAATTAAATAAAAAAGGGAGTGGGATAAAGGTTCCCACAACCCACTCCCCCCATTTGGGGGAAGCCTGTATGCCATTGTCCATTGTCCATATAAATAAAATGGTGAAAGTAGAATAGGGATAGTTAGCTTGACTTTGTTGAATGGTTTAATTAGATTTGATTTCATTAGCGTATTCTTTCTAGTTTCCTTTTTATTCTCATGCAGTCTTTTTGCATGCTATATTAGAATATGATTTTATTTTTTCTTGTATAAAAGTCATCAGAATAGGAAAATTTGTTTGAGTAATTGCTAGTTAGTTGTTTTTATTTCATTGAAAAGATTAAATAAAAAAAGAACCAAAATCTCTTGAATATTACCATAAGGTGGATCAAGAGTGCTCTCTGTCGGAGAGTTCATCTAATTTTGCTTTTATTTCATGTGCTTTTGCTTCATTGTAATTTAGCTAATTAATGCTTAAGTCTCTTGAACTTTCCGGAACCCAAGTCAAGAACGCTCTCTATCGAAGAGAATTCGCACTGCATTTCCTTGCATCAAGCATATAATTTAGCTAAGACTCTTGAACTCTTGTCATAAGACAAAGTCAAGAGCGCTCTCTGTCGGAAGGTTTTATTTAATTCTTTAATAAAATTTTGCAACTCACATTCCCCTTTAAATAATTTACTTCGTTGATTATCCTTCACCTAGTATGATCTGCCGACTTCATAGTTGGGCTCGTACTCAGAACGGTGAATGGAATTGCTAAGATCGCAATAACAACACAACTAAAATTTTACCCCATAACCAACGCATCGATGTTGTAGAAAGTTTCCCAAGTCATTCCTAGTAAGGGCACCGGAACTCCCGACTGGCTAGAGTCTCGGCTAGCTGGTCAATCTTCGCGAAACCAGCCCAAGATACTGGGTGGGCCATCATGTCTCGAACAGAGTAACTCAGAAGACTTTCCTGGTTGGTCTCTTGATACCTTTCGTTGAAACCTTAAACAAGACCATTAAAAAAGTTTAAAATAAACCAATATTAATCGCAATACACATTCATTGGCACTATTTTGAGACTCACATCCTTTGTACGCTTAAGCATTTCTAATAAGTTGACTCCATAAGGCACTGGTCCGTTCTTTTATGCATTATTGATAATCTGGGCCATTTGTCCATTGGATATTTTGAGTAGATTTTATATCTTTGAATGATATATTATTTCGTGAGTTCTCAACATATTGTTTATCTTCTAAATCTCATGATAGCAATGTGGATTTCTCTTTTGTCTCATGTTTATTTTTCAGTTATATAATATGCAATCTTCATTCATCATAATAAACTCCTAAAAAACACCCATCTGCATCCGTAACCGTTAGAAACACTTAAAACAATTTAAGAGCCATAGAAACTCTTTTTTTTAGGGACTACCCCCCTTGGCTTCGTTACGAGTTAGCCTAAACGGAGGAGCTAGGAGTAGGTGACAGTACATAGCTCTGTGATTGCCCCCAAGGTCACACCTCTCCCACTTTCTCAAGTGAGGAGACAACTTTCGGAAAGTTTCTACTGTTGGTGCTTAATCGGTGGACAACATCTTTTGGCGCTGTTGCCAGGGACAAATTTTTTGTTCCTGGAAGACCTCAGTTTTTTCTAGTTTATACCTTTTTGATATATTTTTTAGTTTAATCAACTCGCTGATATTAGGCTTGAAATCCATCTGGTGACTCCACTGTCTTTAATTTTACCAAGGTATTCAACCAGAAGAAACTTTGAAGGTTTACTTAGTTTTATCCCTGATCCTAAAAAGGTTTATAGGAGGAGACTAAATAAACTTGCTTCTCGTAGGATCCTTGAAGATCTTGGATCTCAGTCTTTGTTAGACATCCATAGTTTATTTCTAGAAAATAATTCTCAAGAAAACAATAACACTCGTGTTTCCGACATAATGGGTGAGTATTTTACTCAACTCGAGTTTTCTCAGATAGCATTTCAACCCCATCGTCTTGCAGACAAAGCTATCGAGAAACTCCCAATGTATACCGGCATTGATGCCACAACTTCCACCATGCACCTCAAGAACTTTTCTAGATGCATCAATGCCTATGTAAATGATCCTTTAAGCCAGCATGATGATGTCTACATGAAGTTATTTGATCTATCTTTGGATGGAAAAGCCGGTGACTGGTACAACAATTTACTAGACAACGATTTTGCTACTCTAGCTGCTTTCAAAACCTCTTTCACCAATAAGTTCGGTGAAAAAAAAGAACCTCGGCATCAACTTGCAGCTCTGACCAACATAAAAAAGAAGAATACTGAAATGATGGATGATTTCAACACTAGATTCACCGAATTGTCAAAATATATCCCTACTGCTTATGCCCCAACTGCACCAACCATTTTGGTCTATTACATTGGGGCACTTAGAGGAAAGAATAAATACCAGATAAGAGACAAGGAGCCTGCTAATTTGGTCCAAGCTCAAGAAATGGCAATTAAAATTGACTTGAACATGCAATCATTAGGTGAATCTAACCTCCATGGTTATTCAAGGTCTTCAACACCTTTGAAAATTAATGAACCCAAAGATAGGGATCCTTTGTTAGCTATGAATGATGCTTATGAAAAGCAGATGATTGAAATGAAAAGGGAAATGAAGAAAAACATGGAAGAAGCTGAACAGAAACACTTAGCGCAGTTGAAGGAAATACAGAATAGGGTGATAACTATGGAAATAACTCAAACTCATCCTGCTTCGAGAACCTTTCCTACCAAGACAACTTGGCAAAGAAAGCCTCCCAACCATGAACATAAGCCTCCTCATTAGTTAGAGGCTTCTAACATGGTTTAGCATTACAAGCCATTTTGTAGGGCATGTAGAGACTTCCACAAATAATCTGGTTGCCACTATGCATAGTATGTTCAAGAACATGGTCACCCTGAAGGTTGTGGTCCTAGTACATCAACAAGTGAGCCTGATTACATCAACAACATAGATGACATCCCTAGCATCTCCACGGAAAATTGGCCACAGGCCAACCATTATGAAAAGAAGGTTGACAATTTAACTCAATACTATGGTGAGATTCCTTGAGTCGAGCAGATCAACAACACTCAAAACTTCAAAGGAATAACTTACCAAAGAAAAGCAAGAGATTGGTCTTCTGCACAGAATGTTCCCAAGGTAACAACTCCTAATATTCCCAAAGAAGTAGAAACTAAAGAAATTGTTGATTTAAGTTTTGACTTAGGTAATTGGATATAAAATACAAAATTTCTTGTTCTAGTCCTTGAATTATGCAAAATACATGGCCAAAGAGAGGAACTCTTGAAAATACTAGATCCCCCAAGTGATGTTGATCCTCAAACTGAAGCAAGTCCTTTAAATCCTATAAATCCCCCTACCCCTAAGAAGGTCACTTTTTCTGATACCCTAGAGCGAACCTCAAATAATGTCTTTGCCAATCCTCCTATAGTTCTACATACTAGGGACCCAAGAAAAGAAGATCATCCCCCTTTTTATGTATCATTGATGATGGATGATATTCTTCTACACAATTGTATGTTAGACTCAGGATCTAGTTCCAGCATCATGACCAAAAAGGTCATGTAGCAGCTTGACTTAAGAACTACAAGGCCATACCAAAATGTATGTGCCATGGACTCTAGACAAGTTAAAGTTGAAGGGATGATTGAGAATCAATTAGTTAGATTGGCTAAGTATCTATTTATCCAGATCACCATGGACATCGTTGTTATTGATGTGCTAGACAAGTGGGGGATTTTTCTTTCTAGGAAATGGGGTGCCACTTTGGGAGGATCAATTCAAATGGATTGGACCTATGCCACCGTACTAGCATCGAAGTTTTCACTTGTAAAGTTGTATTCTGAAAAGGAAAAAATACACCATGTTGAAAACCCTCAAAGACCATTAAATGAGTATGCTTACCACACTGATGAACATGGGACCTATCAAATCAACTCCACCTTCTTGGAACCCCTCCAAGAAGAAATAAAAAATGAAAAACTTAGTGAATTATGGAGGATGAATTTTGATAGTGCTTACTCTAGAACATGCAAGGGGGCTGGGGTTGTCATTATTTCACTAGAGGGTAAGGTTTTCAACTTTGCCTTCAGATTGGAATTTGAAGCAATGAATAATGTGGCGGAGTATGAGGCACTTCTACTAGGCATTGAGATTGCCAAGGACATGGGGATCAAGTTTCTTAGTATTAAAGGGGATTCTGACTTAATTATCCAACAAGTTAAGGGTCAGTTTGCATGTAAGTGTCAAATACTTAAAAAATATAGAAATGCAATCTGGGATACAATGGAATTATTTGATGCCCTTAATATAGAATAAATCCCTAGAGATCAGAATAGTGCCACCGATAAGCTTGTAGTTTCAGCATCAACTCTTCAGTCATTGAATGAGATGTTAGAGGGGGATTGTCCTTTAGAGATTAACTTCAAACCTTTTGTTCCTGATAATGTAGAACATTGGCAGGTCTTCAAAGATGATGAGCAAATTTGGAGATTTATTCATACTGTTGATGAATTCCTAAACTTTAAAGTAAATGATCAGGAGGAAAATGGAGAATACCAGGGAGAAGGAAACCAGTTTAATAATCATGTCCCACGTGGTCTAGTTGCCTTAGAAAACATCTTTGATAGGCAGGACCAAAAAAAGAGTAATGTTGAGTAAATGAAACCAGGGGATTACATTGAAATCAACATTGGGACGAAGACGAAACCTAAAATAATAAAAATTGGAAAAGGTACTTCCGAAAAATAAAGGAACAGCCTTATAAACTTGGTCAAAGAGTATAGGGTTGTATTTGCCTTTACTTATGACGAACTCAAAGCATAGGGAATATGTATTCCAACATACCATTCCCTTGAAACTAGAGTGTCAAAAGGGCAAGATTTTCAGACAAAAACTTAGGCAAATAAATCCTAAGTTAGCACCAATCATAAAAAAAGAGTTAGAAAAAATGTTAGCAGCAGGAATAATAGCTCCTACAAGACATTCAACGTGGTGTTCTAACTTGGTAGTAGTTAGAAAAAAGAACGGGAGTTTAGGGATATGTATAGATTTCAGAAATATAAACATAGCATGTCAAAAGGACAATTACCCCCTCCCCAACATGGAGACCCTCCTCCAACGGGTCACTCGATCAAGCATGATGTCAATGCTAGATGGTTTTTCTGGTTATAATAAGGTATTCATTCAGGAAGAGGATAGGCATAAAACCACTTTCACAACTCCTTGGGGCACTTTTGAATATCTGAGAATGCCCTTTGGCCTTTTAAATGCCGAAGCTACTTTCCAAAGGGCCATGGATTATTCTTTCAAGGAATTGACTGGTAAAATCATTTAGATCTATCAAGATGATCTTATAGTATTTTTGAAAGAAAGATCCAGCGATGTTGGTCATCTCAGGCAGATATTTGAGAAATGTAGGAAGTATGGTATTTCTTTGAACCTAGCTAAGTTCGTTTTGGTCATTGAATAAGGAAAGCTTCTAGGCCACATTATAAACAAAGACAGTGTCAAGATTGACCCCGAAAGAATAGAATCCATAAAGAATATCCCTCTCCCTAAAACTGTGAAAGCACTCCAATATTTCAATGGACATATAAATTTTATCAGAAGATTTATTCCTAACTTGGCCAAATTAATGAAACCTATGCAGACCTTATTGAAGAAAAATGCCAAGTTTGTATGGACTAGTGAAGGAAGGGAATCCTTTGATTCTATAAAGAATGCCACTACCAGGTCTCCAGTCTTAGTTAGCCCGGATTACATGAAAGATTTCATGATATTTTCCTTTGCTTCAGAAGACACTATTGACGGTGTGTTGCTCCAAAAGAACTTCGAGGGGTTCGAGCAACCTATAGCATTCATGAGTAGAGCCTTGTAGAACTCTGAATTAAAGTATACCATCATGGAAAATTAGGCTTATGCCTTGGTTAAATCTTTGAAATATTTCAAGACCTATATTGAGTATTCTAAAGTTATTGGATATGTTCCCCACACTGCAGTGAAAGACATCCTGTCTCAACAGGATTGCTTAGGAGCAAGGGGCACATGGGTGTCCAAGATCCAAGAGTATGACCTTGAATAAATCCTACTAAGTTAATCAAAGGTCAGCACCTTTCCAAAATGCTTACCCAAAATAATGAAGAAGCTATTGAAATGATTGCCGAAAATAATGCTCCTCAGCTAGCCATGACTCCTGCCCTTCAAGAGCTTGACAATCATTGGTATTCCGATATCATTTTCTTCCTTCTCCATCTCACTTGCCTGGATCACCTCAAAGGTCACAAGCATAGGGATTTGAGACTCAAGACTGCTAGGTATTGCCTTACCCAAGAGGGTCTAGGTTGGAGGAACCCAGATGGTATCATACTTAGGTGCATAAATGAACAAGATGTTCATAAACATGTCAGTGTTTCCAAAAGTGTCAGATTTTCATTGGGAAGTAGAAGTTGGATGTGCTTCCCCTTACACATGTTGTGGTCCTTGCCCCCTTTCAGCAATGGGGGCTTGATTTTATCATCAAATTTAAGGATAACTCTAGCAATGGTTTTTGCTGGATCCTTACGGAAACCAATTATTTCACCAAGTGGGTAGAAGCCATACCCACTAAGAATTCTACTGAAAAGGTTGTTATAGACTTCATTGAGGAAAGAATAATCACCAAATTTCAGAACTCCCCTAAAAATAACAACCGATAATGCCAAGGCTTTCAGTTTCGAAAAAGTAAATGATCTATGTTTTAAATATGGCATTATCCTATCCCACTCATCTGATTATTACCCACAAGGAAATGGATTGGATGAGTCCACAAATAAAAACTTAATGACTATCCTTAAGAAAACTGTGGGTGATAATAAAATATCATGGGATAGCAAGATTAAGTATGTTGTGTAGGAGGATAGGATCACTAAGACGAACTCAACTGGGAAATCCCCTTTTGAGTTAGTTTATGGACTCACAACCACCCTTCTAGTCAGCATGTAGATTCTGATCTTCAGACTATTGAGTGATTATGACTCAAAAAGATTGGAAATGGAGGACATGATTCATCATATCATAGAGTTGGATGAAGCTATAAGAGCTTCCCTTGATCAGTCTCTCAGACATCAAGAAAGCATGAAGGGCACTTTTGATAAGTCAGCCAGACAAAGATCCTTCCAAGTAGGAGATATTGTTCTCTTATGGGACAAGAGAAGGGAGAATCCTAGGAAGCATGGAAAGTTTGATAGCCTTTGGAAAGACTCGTTTATCATCCGCGGCACTACTGGAACCAATTCTTTTCTCCTTAACACCATGGATGGAGAGACACTAAGTTTGCCCGTGAATGGGAAACACTTGAAGCCCTTTTACCAAAACGACCTCCAAGATGACCAAGGGCTTCTCTAAACCCATCCTTATTGTATCTTTATGTACTTTACTTTTTGTATCATATTTGATGTATCATAATGTTGTATCATAGTTTCTTATTTCTTGTATATTAGCATTTTTCATTTATATACTGAAAAAAGCAAAGATTTTTTTTTTAATTTCATGTACTTTGATTTGAAAAAAGAAAGAAATATTTTTTCTGGTACTTCATCATGGCATATTTTGTATATCATATACATGGGATTGAGACACTTTTGTTTACATGCAGGTACCAGAGATTCTTGGATTCTCAGGCACTCTCTTTGATTAATAGATCAAGCGAGTACCTATCCCATAGTTGGAGCCAGATGTTACCAGATTATTTTTACCATAGTTGGATTATCTGAAGAGCCGCCATTTGACAAACATGATGAATTTTTTTGTTCTAGTGTATCAGATGATCCGCCCTTTGTGCCTAGCCAGTTTCGGCTAGTCAGTTTTTATTTTCAGTAATTATGATCATGGCCCTGCGGGGTTTGTAATAAAATGTGCTAGTACGGTGTTTTGAGTGGTTCAGTCTCCTAAGACGTAGAATTTAAACTAAGGTATTCCAAGGAGTTTTTTTCCGTTGTCAATTATGCTTTTCCTATAGCCGAGTATAATCAACGAGGTTTTCTCCCGCTTCCTCCAAAGCTGGAATGCCCGATTTTGAATTCTGGGCCTTGGGGGATTATTAGAGCTGAACTGAGTATGGATAAACCTACTAGACATTATTAGAATAGACTATGGTCATGTCCTAAGTCACTAGGACCCTTCGAAAAAATTTCAAATTTTTTTCACTGGACGCGTCAAATTTTGGATTTTTAATTTTTCCTAAGTTTTTAATTTAAATTTTCCATAATTTAAATGGAAAAATTCAATTTGTAATAAGTCAGCCATCTGGGGTCCTATTTCAGTTTTTGAAGGATCTAACCTTAAGCCAAAAATAATTCATGAGCATCTGGCCAGCTAACTCCAAGTTTCAGATCATCATTCAGCTGCATAACTCATAATTTCTCAAAAAAAGTCAGTTTCAAAGAAATTATTGATTAAATATTAAAAATGATTATTTTGGAGATAATCCAAATCTCTCCAAATTAATCCTAATTGAATGAAATGAAATGCAGAATGACATGGCATCAAGCATTAATGATGATTGGGCTCAGCACAAATCCTTTTCAGTCAGTAATCAATGAGCACTGAGTTCTCATTCACTTAGCAAACTCGCCTCCTTTAGTCATGCCCACGTTTTGGTGAGGTGGAGATTTTTTATTGGCTTGTTGATGTGTTCGAGGTTGAAGAATGACATGTGGTCATTAATTCATGGTTTTGGCTCCTCCAAACCTAGCATGCCTACCTTCAAAGCCTCACGTGTGCCTTTCCTCTAGCCTCACGTCATAGCCTTGGATGCTCATGCTTTTGCTTATGGAGAGCTCGTTTTGGATGGAGTTGGTTGGTTAGGGTTGGGAGTGGGGCGCCTTGCCTAGGTGGAGGCCTCCCCTCACTCTCACCCTCTTTGTTTTAGGTTTGTGCTCATAGCATGGCTAGATTGTTAGGTTTTGCACCCTCCTTGCATGGTGTGGTGTTAGGGTTTTAGCCTTCTCTCATTGTATAAGAACAAGCTCTTATGAGCTCTTCTGTGTGGAACTTTTGTGGTAGAGTTACTCTAAAGAAATTCTATCAATCTTTGCTTTGAATTATTAATAAGAATTTTGACTTTGGAGGTCTATGAGCTCTTTGCATGTGGTAAACATTTCATGGTTGAGGTGATATTGTTTCTAACCCTTTTCTTTTAAATGCTTTGAATGAGATCAATTATATTGGTAACCTCAAGAGGGCCACTATTGGCACGATAGAATAATCATTTGTTGTTTCAAGTTGATTTTTATGCAAAGTAAATTAGAATCTTGATGAACATGAGTAGTTAGTTATACGCACTGTTGATCCTGATTTAATTCTCTTAGCATACTTTCATATGATTTGATCTCACTTTGTATTTGAGTTTTGGTGTTATTAGGTTTCATAGGTTGAAGAAGGGTGTGAGTTCAGCTACAGATATCCCAAGCTTCAAACAACCCTTTTTGTTTAACACTTTGTGATTGCAGGACCTACACGGATCGTCTTCTTCTCATACAAAAGAAAGCCGGGAGTTTCTCTTCCTCTCTTGTGTTCCATCCACAAGAAATCCTTCCTTTCTTACCCTTTTCTTTATTTTTTGTTTTGCATTGCTTAAGGAGTAGATCCACTCTTTCACTATAAATATTTAGATCTATCTTCCTTTAGGATTTTTTAGATCTAATCGTTGAAAGGTTTTATCATTCATTAGATCTAGGAAAAGATTTGTACTTTGCATGCAAGAATTTTTAAAAAAAATTCTATGTACAAAAAAAAATTTCCAAATTTTTTTATTCTTGCATTGTCTTTCCCATCACTTTTAAGTATTATTAGCTCTCTGATTTTTTACTTTTGTGACAGGTTAAGCAGAAGTGCTAGCGGAAAATCGAAGATTCAAGCTTCAAAAAAGACTCATAATTCCCTCTTCTTCATTCGCCTTTCTACAACTCGCTCTGGAAGCCTTCCAAAGATAGGAAAAGAAGCAAAAAAGCATCAAAAGAAAGGCATTGTAAAAAAATTAATAAAGGAGCGAGTGGGATAAAGGCTCCCACACCCCACTTCCCCCATTTGGGGGAAGCCTGTATCGCCATTGTCCATATTTCATTTTCTTTACTTTGATTTATACCTGCAATAAATAAAATGGTGGAAGTAGAATAGGGATAGTTAGCTTCACTTTGTTGAATGGTTTAATTAGATTTGATTTCATTAGCATATTCTTGCTAGTTTCCTTTTTATTCTCATGCAATCTTTTTTCATGCTAGATTAGACTTTGATTTTATTTTTTCTTGCATAAAAGTCATCAGAAAAGGAAAATTTGTTTGATTAATTGCTAGTTAGTTGTTTTTATTTCATTGAAAAGATTAAATAAAAAAAGAACCAAAATCTCTTGAATCTCACCATAAGGTGGATCAAGAGTGCTCTCTGTCAGAGAGTTCGTATAGTTTTGCTTTTATTTCATGTGCTTTTGCTTCATTGTAATTTTGCTAATTAATTCTTAAGTCTCTTGAACTTGCCGGAACCCAAGTCAAGAGCACTCTCTATCGGAGAGCATTCCCACTGCATTTCCTTGTATCAAGCATATAGTTTAGCTAAGACTCTTGAACTCTTGTCATAAGACAAAGTCAAGAGCGCTCTCTATCGGAGGGTTTTAATTAATTCTTTAATAAAATTTTGCAACTCACATTCCCCTTTAAATAATTGACTTCGTTGATTATCCTTCACCTATTATGCTCTGTCAACTTCATAGTTGGGCTCGTAGTCAGAAAGGTGAACGGACTTGCTAAGATCACAATAAGAACAAAACTAAAATTTTACCCCATAACCAATGCACTGGCGTTGTAGAAATTTTCCTAAGCCATTCCTAGTAAGGGCATCGGAACTCCACGCTGGCTAGAGTCTTGGCTAGCTGGTCAATCTTTGCGAAACCGGTCCGAGATATTGGGCGGGCCATCATGTCTCGAACGGAGTAACTCGGAAGACTTTCTCGGTTGCTCTCTTGATACCTTTTGTTGAAACCTTAAACAAGACCATTAAAAAAATTAAAATAAACCAAGATTAATCGCAATACACATTCATTGGCACTATTTTGAGACTCACATCCTCAGTACGCTTAAGCATTTTTGATAAGTTGAATCCATAAGGCACTGGTCCGTTCTTTTATGCATTATTG
Source organism: Pseudotsuga menziesii (assembly GCA_001517045.1). Lineage (NCBI taxonomy): Eukaryota > Viridiplantae > Streptophyta > Pinopsida > Pinales > Pinaceae > Pseudotsuga > Pseudotsuga menziesii. The sequence continues at coordinate 260,658 of LPNX010445206.1, forward strand.
ATAATCTGGGCCATTTGTCCATTGGATATTTTGACTAAAGTTTATATCTTTGAATGCTATATTATTTCGTGAGTTCTCAACATATTGTTTATCTTCTAAATCTTATGATAGCAACGTGGATTGCCCTTTTTTCTCATGTTTATTTTTCAATTATCTAATATGCAATCTTCGTTCATCATTATAAACTCCTAAAAAACACCCATCCGCATCCATAACTGTTAGAAACACTTAAAACAACTTAAGAGCCATAGAAACTCTTTTGTAGGAACTACCCCCCTTGGCTTCGTTAGGAGTTAGCCTAAACAGAGGAGCTAGGAGTAGGTGACAGTATCTAGCTCTGTGCTTGCCCCCAAGGTCACACCTCTCCCACTTTCTCAAGTGAGGAGAAAAATTTCAAAATTTTTCTGCTGCTGGTGTGCAATCGGCGGACAACAAGCACCATGGTAGGAAAGGATAACTCAGTCATGATGTTGTCAACTGCATACCATCTTCTGCTGCAGATAGCCTGAGCTTTCTTTATGGCTTCAGCTACCGTTTCATCTAATTCTTCCCAAGCTCTCAAAATAGTTTTGGCTCTTTTAAACTGAAAAGTAGTGAGGATAGTGATATTATTAGGCTTATCCTTCATGTACCTCTGCCAGTCTGTGACCTCATCATAAGCTTTTGAGGCATGTTGTCTTTTCTCAATTAGGTCTTCAAGAGCAACAGACATTTTGTCAAACACCATGTGAGTCTCAAATATATCATCTAAAGTTTTAAATAATTCACATACCAAATCATAGTGTTCCCTGTTATTTCTAATGGAAATTTCTTTAAACTCTTCTTGGGAAAATTTGGAAAATGAAGATGAAGTTGCACTTGTAGTTGCATCTTCACACTGTCTTTCTAACAATGCAACCCTCTGAACCAAAGTGACATTAATAGTCCTTTCTCTTTGCAGTTTTTTGCTGAGGGAAACATTCATCTCTTGAAGTTCATCACACATGTTCTCATGTTGCCTTTTAAGTTGCACCAGCTCCTCTTTTAGTCTAACAATTTATGTTTTATGTTTATCAAATTCTCGGTTCAAAGTGTTCACATCATCAAAATTGGCTCCTGTAAAATCCCCTAATACAGATGCAGCATCAGTGGCATATGCCTGCGGATCACTTGATTGTTGGGTCCACACCACCTCATTTGCAACAGACATATCCATATCACTCTGATCCCTGTTCCTCTTCCTACCTTTCTTCACAACTAATCTATCATCTTTGTTGTACCGATATTATCCTAGGGATACCACAAAAGCTTCATTGAATTCTTCCCTCATCTCATCAATGGGGGATGTAATGATGCTTGTGGATATCATAGAAATGGTTTGAGTTTTGATGTGAGAAGGCATAGTCATAGTAATAGGAGAAGTGGATGGAAAAGGGTTAACATTTTGAGCAGGAATATCTTCAAGAGCTGAGGAAATGTTAGGAATTGAATTTTCAACTGATTAAACTTGCAAAGTAGTGATCTTGAGTGGTGATGATGAGACTGCTGAAGTTTTCTTAGCCATAGGTGATGACACTGAGTTGAATGAAGGGATATGCAATGGAGTCTTGAAAACTAGAGGCACATCAGATGAAGGAACGGGCATATCTATAGAAATAGGTGTAACAGATTCAGGTAGACAAGTAGTATTTTGATAAATCCGAGTCATGAAAGGTGTCATAGTAGAACCATCTGATAATGAAGATAATGCTATTATTGATGAGATAAGTACAACAAAAGCGGAAGGGCTAGACTGAGAAGAAGGATGATATTGCAAGGGAGGTGATGAAGGCTTGTCATTACCACCATTAGTGGAATTCAGTAAATCATTACCATTTCCAACTTCAAGGGTCATAGGCACAAGAGAAACCCTCTCATCTTCTTCTTCTGAATGAGTCAAGTCAATGGTAGAGGCGGGAACAGATGAGATTAAATATTGTAGCCATTTGATAGGTTCCCGTTTGATCTGTGCTAGTACAGATTGAGTATTATCATCCACAGTGGTCACCTGAGCATCTTCAATTGGCTGAGAGGTTGTAAATTCCTAAGTGTCTAGTGTTAAAGTCATCTTGCTCAGTCTCTATTTGATCTGCTCTAAGGTGTGCAACTAGGCCTTAACCTGTTTTTACATAGATGTCTGGGGAACTTCTTCCATGGGAGCTTTACCTTTACCTGTGTCAGGACTGGGTTCTATGGATGCATTAATGGATGCCAGAGTCTCCTTTGCTGCAGCTTTTTCTTCCCTACTTTCCCTGTCTTTTATTACCTTTTCCTGAATGTTTAACTCTATAGACCTGTAATGTCGAACTCTGTCTCTGATCTCCTTTTGGTATTGCAATATATGACTTTGTTCTTCCTTGCTTTTAGCTCTTTCCAAGACTTCAGAAAAAGTGTCAACTCCCTGGTATATGAAATCATCTAGAATCTCTTCATGATCATATCCTTTTTTTAAATGGTTCTGCCTGAGGTGGAGGTCAACAATCCCTTTGGGATCATGCTTCCTTTTACTAGCAAAGTGAAGCTTAAGTGACACTATGTGGTCACTAAGCTCTGATGCCCAAGTAGAAGTAGGTATACTTAGAGATCCAAGGGTTATAGGAAACTTGGTCCAAACCTTCCTCCTAGGTGCAACACATTTCTTGTAAATCCCTTCTGTGAGAGTTTGAAATGAAATCTCCTCAAGGACCAATCTGTCCTGAATGACCTTTGGAAACATATGGGAAATATTGCTACCAAAAACCCTGATATAGGTGAATGATTCACCAACATACCAATCTCCCATGGTGGCTATGAGGAATTTGGATTCAGGTGAGAATGCAGGAGCTTCCTTGTTAAAAATCAGAAAGTAGACCTGGCCAAGGATACTCTCACATATATCATAAAACCTAGTCACATAATTTGTATCCCATAGCTCAGAATGATAAATATGAACAGGCGGGGATGGTAATTCCCAACTCCATCCCATATTGGGGAAGCAGAATTTAGCACAAAATATATTCATAATGAAGGTAGAAAGATAAAAATTGGGCTTCTTGGTGGCTTTCTGGAACTCGTGTATGGAATTTTTGAGTTCAAGTGACAGGATTGAATCCCAAGGATAAGATTCACCCGTAGTTATGACATGGTGAGCAATGGGGGCCCATTCTTCCTTGAAGTAAGAATAGTTGGGGAGACCATAAAGCCTGCATAACATTGCTGCAAGCAGAGAATAGGGTTCCTTGAACCACTCGATAGGGTAAAGTTGGTCTTTCCTCTGGCAGAATTTTCGTGGTTCATCCATCCTGTATTTCATCATTTGGTCAAAATTGATTCTAGACTTAGAAGCATTAATAAAATATACATCGAGGAGCTGCGTGAAAGGTTTAAGGGTGTAAATTCTTGCAAAGGTTTCGTAGCAGAAATTGGCAAATTGCGTTCCAATACTGGTGTTAAAGGAATGGTCTTTTAGGTTTGTGTGGTCTATAATCCACCTAACTGCATCATTATAAGGGGGGATGGCTGGTCTTGCAGCAATGATATGAAGGCCAGAGTCCCTAATTCTCTCATAAAAGAGTTGGTTACTCTGGAAGTTTGAAAGGTCGTTATTATCGAAGATGGAATAAACTCGAGACTAGTCCAATTAGTAGGTTTCAGACACTTGGACACTGGTGTCGGAAAAGACACCAAAATTCGGGTCTTTCAAAAACATGTCTTTCTAAAGGTTTTTACTCCTGGTAATTCAGGATGTTTTGGATGTTGCGATGTCCTGTTCTAATGTTGAAACCAGTAATTAAATTGAACTATATAGGAAGCACAATAAACAATTCAAATTGTGAGAAAGTGACTTGGTAACCAGCCTGAAACTGTAGTAAACACTGTTGGAATTGCATGGTAAAATATGGAGGTAAAATCACACAGCAAAACAAATTACAGTGGTAAAAACAGTGAAAATCGTAAACAAAAATATCATATTTATAATTCCCGGGAAATAATACAGGCCGTCAGATAAGACTAAAAAGGAATGGCCAGGATCAGTTTTGCAGGATGCGGGATCGAAAATGAAATAATAAGTTTATTAATCATTCTGCAACCCGCATTTCGCAACCTGCGAGATGCAAAATCATAAAATGACAAAAAAATATTCAATTAGTTCCACATTCCACATATTGCGGGATGCGGGATGTGGGTTGCAGAGATACACAAACCAAAATGTAAACAAATGATAACCCCACAATCCGCATTCCGCAACTTGCAGGATGAGGGATGCGTCTTGATTAAAGTAAACACATATGAAAACTCTCCCGCATCTCGCATTTGTGGGATGCGGGATGCGGGTTTGAAAAATTAAATATCAAGTAAAAGGTTTCCTGCATTCCACAACTTATGGGTTGTGGGATGCGGAACGTTAAAACTATCTCAAACAAAAACCCCATCTTTCTACATTTAAAACAAAGAAATCAAACATGGATTGTTTGGAAATTTGGTTAAGTTGAGGAATCCCAAGAGTCAACTAAAAATCTTATTGAAACCCATTAATATTATGAAGAGTCTTACGAAGTAATCTTCGTATGTGTAATTGGGCTCCTCTGTCAAAATAACATGGGATCTGTTGTACCTACAACAAATGGCGACTGGCTAGAAGAACCAGTTATCTCTGCAAAACAATAATCCTTTCCAATCAAACCTGTCAGTGGGAAAATGATTAACTCTCAAGAGATGTTAACATAAAAATGTAACCAAATAGGAACTATTAAAATTATTGATGCACTCCCATCCATGGTCAAAAAAGGATGCAACTCTGATTCAAAATGTTATTGGAGGATAGGGTCATCTAAACTCAGTTTAACATAGGCATGTAGTGTAAAGTTGAAACTAAGGTCAGACCTTTACCACTTTGCTTTTTCACACAGGGCCTCTTAAACCATAATTTATTCTCCCCCCCTTTTTTAGAATAAAAGAAAGATTGCATTGACACAGGACCACTTCCCCATGTTCTGGTGATCATTGCCATTCACAAACCTGACCTGGAAACTGAACAAGCCGGCTCGGTAAGGAGACCTCTTGCCTTCCAGCTATATGGCTGAAAGAAACTATCATGGCTTGGGAACCATCTGGTGATAGTTTCAGTCTAGCATCAAGCCCATGATCATAGTGAGGCTGGCCTTAGATAGGGACCCCTCTTCCTGATGTACAATGCTTTCTTGTTTGGGGGTTGACTGGGGTTTAATGTCAAACATGAATTACAAGACACTGCCATGGCTTGGTGTCCATGTGTAGGCAGCATTACTCATTGATGCTCTATAGATCATGAATGGGCCGATCTATGATAAGATCTCCCATCTTCCAGAGAATTGGAAGCCATCTCCCCATGTCAAATGGCAAAGATGTCATTCCACTGAGCACCTATGAACCTAATGAGTTGGCTCGTGATGAGACCCATCATATTGTAATCCACATGATAAAATATATGGCCATAATTGAATCCCAAAGAGTAATACTGACCAATGTTAGAATAATCAACCCATAGTTAGCTACCTTAGACATTAATTAATCCATTTTTGTCTTATTTGCCTAGTTTCCATATTCCACCTTATGCAAGTTGTCCTCCACATGTCCAAAGTGGTCAAACTTGCTAAAATTGAGTCATGGAGCACTTGGGAAACCACTTGGAATCAAATCTAATTTATTCCTGGCCTTCCTAGCGCATGTCTACTTTTTCTGCTTTATTGCCTACTTTTGCTGAGTTTTAAGGCAATTGGGAAAGTTTGACTTGGTGAAGTTAACTTTTTTTTTGTCCTCATCATCCTCCACTCTTTTATCCTAAGAAAAGCATGTATGATTTGTCCTTCCATCATCTATTAGCTTGCCTAATTGATTTTTCCAATTCATGAGCTCCTAGACAGATTTGGAAACTGCTTTATGCACCTATGGGGGATTCACTTAGATTTAGTAAGCCTGCTTTTGACCAAATTCGAATGGCATCCTTATGCATTTGAATCTCTCATGTAATTATTTATTGTGGCATCCTATGACTTCATAGGGTTGGCTATTGTACACTTATTCAATACAGATTAGTGTTCTGCTCCATATTCAGTCTCCTTTGTGTGTAATTTGCATGTGTAATTGGCAATTTTTGTGAGTGTAATTGTTCTAACACCTAGGTTCAATTTCCACATGGTATTAGAGACTTTGTATATTGATTTATCTCCTTCGAATTTTTTATTGCAGGTTCAACATCATTGACTGGGATCATTCTGTTGACTGAAGGGACAATTTCTGAGCTATGGATCAATCTCAGAAGATCATCTTGACTCCATTTAACTTCTTTGAATGGAAAGCAGAGATGGAGATACTGTTGAGAGAAAAAGGCATCTACAGAGTGACTATGGCAATAGAAGTAGAGCCCAATGCAGCTGCAGAGAAAATTAAATGGCACAACAGGAGGGATGAGGCCTATGGTCTCCTATGTCTGAGCATATCCAGAGACCTCCTTTTCCATCTTGATGGATTAACATCACCAAATGAAGTATGGGAGAATATTTTTGAGATTTTTGGTAAGACAGATGAGATGAGGGGACATCAAATTGAAAATGAATTGATCTCCCTGAGTCCCAACAGCTTCGAATCCCTGCAACTCTACTTTTCCAAGTTCAAAGCCCTTATTTTGCAGCTAAAATAGTGTGGAATCGAAAAGAAGGAAGAGCAACTGGTTTTGTCCATACTCTCGAAGCTTTTTCTTGACTATTTAGTGTTTGTCTCGACCTTCCATCCCACAAAGTTGACAACTCGAGCCTGGAAAATGCCTAGCCTTGCATATTTCATGGAATCTCTCACACAAGAACAAGATAAACTGGTGATGATGGGCACCATTAAACCTTCTAAAGACCAAGCTCTGGTTGCTGGAGATTCGAATGTGGATTCAAAAGGCAAGAATAAATATAAGAAGCCACTTGAGCAAAAGAGAGACAATAACAAGTCTCCAGAGGAGCCCCAAGGTTCCAAGAAGAAACCCCAGAAGAAGAAGAGCAAAGGAGAAATGAGAAAATGCGCATACTGTAGTAAGGGAAATCATCCTAAAATCTCCTGCATGAAGAAGCAAATTGACATGCTGACCCAACTCTTGGAGAAGAATGGCATCTCCCTTCCTGATATCTCAAAGAAGAGGGAAGGAGGATCAAATTCAAAAGACAGAGAGAGAGTTCATGCATTGGTTGCTGGCACAACAAGCTCACCTAGTTTCATCATTGATTCTGGAGCTTCAAGACATATGGTTTCGACCAAGGAGGCATTCACCTCACTTGACATGTCGAAAGGTCCACCAATAGTACTAGGAGATGACTCTCTCACTGAAAGTTTGGGAAAAGGGAGGATTGATCTTGACCATGGTAAGTTCAACAATGTATTGTATCTTCCAATTCTTTCCTTTAACCTCTTATCAGTGTATCAGATGACCCACACAGGGTCTCCAAAGAAGGTCATATTCTCCCCTGATGAAGTTGAGATCACAGAGATCTCAAGTGGTAAAGTCATTGCAAAAGGAGTTGCAAATCACACTTCGAAGGTATACATGTTCTCACACTTCCTACCTTACTCAAACCTCTCTGCTCTTCTGATTCATGCTAATGAGGAAAGAAATCTTTGGCATGAAATATTTGTCCATCTTAACTATAAGTATCTTTCTGATCTTAGTGAAAAATAAATGGTCATAGGGTTACCAATAGATTAAGTTTTCCAAAGGAGTCTGTTAAGGTTGCATCTTAGGAAAACACCCAGAGCATAAATTTGAGAAAGCTAGTCATAAGAGAACCTTTGCACCTCTTGAGTTGTTCCACAGTGATGTTGCTGGCCCATTTCCTCATATGTCAATGAGTCAGGCCAAATATGCATTGACATTCATAGATGACTTTTCCAGGTACTGTTGGGTTTACTTCCTGAAACACAAGTATGAAGTTTTTGGCCTCTTCAAAGTCTTTAAGGCTTTGGTTGAAAACCAGTCTGGGAGGAAACTCAAGGTCCTCAGATATGAAAATGGTGGTGAGTATGTCAAGTCTGAGTTCATTCAATATTGTGCAGATGCAACATTCTATCCCTTACACACCACAGCAAAATGGTGTTGCTGAGAGGAAGAACAGATCACTGAAAGAGATGGCAACCTGCATGATGGAGGCTAAGACTTTTCCACCAAAGATTTGGGCCGAAGCTATACACTGTGCAGCCTATATCCAGAATAGGATGCCTCATAAACAGCTTGATGGGATGACTCCTTTCGAAGCATGGATTAGGCACAAGCCAGATGTGACCCATTTCAGGATTTTTGGCTCAAGGGCTTGGGCTAGAATTCCAACAGAAAAGAGGAAGGCTTTGCAGCCCCAAAGCCAAGAGTGTCTATTTGTTGGGTACTCTAAAGATTCAAAAGGGTACAAGATGATCAATTTGAGCACAAACAAAGCCTTCATTGAAAGGAGTGTTCAGTTCCAAGAAGAGCCTTTAGCAGCAGTGGAAGTTGGAGAATCCTCTTCACCACCAGAACCATTGAATGTAAGTGAAGAGATAGTTGAGCTTGCTGATTCTGATATGTCTGATATTGATGATTTAATTGCAGATCCTAATAGTCCTACAAGACCAAAATGGGTAGAAAAGACCATTCATGCAACTGGAGAACTAGCTGGAAATCCTAATGATCCTAGGACGACTAGATCTCAATTTGAGAGTTCTCTGTGAATGAAAGATCCTTTGTTTGTAGAGAAATTCTATTTGATGGTTGAAGCAGACCCATAGAAATATGAATATGCAGCACATGATCTAAGATTTCAAACATCCATGAAAGAAGAGTTCAGCTCACTCTAGAAGAACAACACTTGGGAGCTGGTTGATCTTCCCCCAGGGAGGAAGCTAGTTCAGTGTAAGTGGGTTTACAAAACCAAGTTTGCTGCTGATGGTTCACCTTTGAAATATAAGGAAATATTGGTAGCCAAGGGCTACTCATAGATACATGGAATAGACTACAATGAGACCTTTGCACCAGTGGCAAAGATGGACTCCATCAGGCTAGCCTTAGCCATTGCAGCTTCGAAGCAGTGGGAGGTACATCACATGGATGTGAAGTGTGCTTTCCTAAATGGAGATATTACTGAAGATATTTACATGCAGCAGCCTCAAGGATTTTCTGCTAATCCATCTCTTGTGTGCAGGATAAAGAAATCATTGTATGGGCTTAAGCAAGCCCCCAGGGCTTGGTATGCCAAGATTGATAGCTTTCTGCTATCATTGAATTTTGCTCGATGCAAGTCATATCATAATGTCTATTTGAAGCTGATTCATGGTTCTTTAATGATTATTGTCTTGTATGTTGATGACCTTCTCATTACAGGAAGCTCAAAGGATGAAATTGCCTCCTTGAAGGATGCAATGAACCATGCATTTTCAATGACAAACTTGGGGTTATTGAGCCAGTTCTTGGGTCTTGAGATTGCTCAAACCAAACATGGAATAAAAGTACATCAGTCCAAGTATGCCTTGTATTTTATAAACAAGTTCAACATGAAGGATTGCAAGCCAAGCAAGACTCCTTTCCTTTCAGGAGTTAAGCTTAAAGAAGCAGATTCTTCACCTATGGTAAAAAATACACTGTATAGGCAACTGATTGGGTGTTTGCTGTACCTTACACATACTCAACCTGATATTTCTTATGCAGTAAGTGTGGCTTCAAGATACATGGATCAGCCTCATGAGATCCATTGGAGGGCAGCCAAAAGGATCCTTAACTTTGTTCAGGGAACAAGGACTCATGGGATCTTCTACAAAGCTAAATCTGATCTTGATTTGATTGGGTTTACTGACATTGATTGGGTAGGTGACAACACAGATCAAAATTCAACATCAGGATATGTGTTCATGCTTACTGAAGGACCAATTAGCTGGTCAAGCAAGAAACAGAGTGCCATTGCACTCTCATCTACAGAAGCAGAGTACAGAGGAGTTGTAAATGCAACAACTCAATGTTTAAGGTTGTAGGGGTTACTTGGTGAGTGTGGCTTCGAATCAGAATACTAAAATACTATATATTGTGATAATCAAAGTACCATTCGAATCTACAATGATCCAGTTTAGAGACAGAGAACCAAACACATTGAGATCCATATGCACTACATTAGACAGCTTGTGCATGATGGCACCATTCACCTACTCTTCTGTTCATCTTCAGAACAAGTAGTATATATCTTCACCAAAGTTTTTTGTGAGAAGACATTCAACAATCTCAAATCACTACTGGGGATTTCTGATCATGCTGTGAAGCATGAGTGATGACAAGATTTTCAAATTTTGTTTACTGTCCATGTTTAAGGGAGGATTTTTCCCACTGGGTTTTTGCCTCTTTCCTTGGTTAAATGGACATGCAGTATGTAAAGGGTGACTAAGCCTTGTTTCTAGGCCCTATAATTTTCTGATATTTTACTCATAATTCAGGCTTAAGGGGGGGTGCTAGAATAATCAACCCATAGTTAGCTACCTTAGACATTAATTAATCCATTTTTGTCTTAATTGCCTAGTTTCCATATTCCACCTTATGCAAGTTGTCCTCCACATGTCCAAAGTGGTAAAACTTGATAAAATTGAGTCATGGAGTTCTTGGGAAACCACTGGAATCAAATCTTCTTTATTCCTAGCCTTCCTAGCACATGTTTGTTTTTTCTGCTTTATTGCCTGCTTTTGCTAAGTTTTAAGGCAATTGGGAAAGTTTGACTAGGTGAAGTTAACTTGTTTTTTGTACTCATAATCCTCCACTCTTTTCTCCTAAGAAAAGCATATATGAGTTGTCCTTCCATCATCTATTAGCTTTCCTAATTGATTTTTCCAATTCGTGAGCTCCTAGACAGATTTGGAAACTGCTTTATGCACCTATGGGGGATTTGCTTAGATTTAGTAAGCCTGCTTTTGACCGAATTCAAATGAAATCATTATGCATTCAAATCTCTCATGTAATTATTTATTGTGGCAGCCTATGACTTCACAATGTTGGCTATTGTACACTTATTCAATACAAATTAGTGTTCTGCTCCATATTCAGTCTCCTTTGTGTGTAATTTGCATGTGTAATTGGCAATTTTTGTGAGTGTAATTGTTCTAACACCTGGGTTCAATTTCCACAACCAAGCTATGAAGATATGCCACAGTGCCCTAATGAGACCTTAGACAGGGTGAACCTTTTCTTCCACAACTATCATCATCAGAGTAAAACATGTAGAATGTATTAACCTAGATGAGAGGGAATTAATAATGCTGTAAATATGGTTATCATTCAGATATAACAAATCCTGATATGAGCTAGAAAAGATAGAAAATGACAGGTCTGTTTCAGTTGAGAGTATTGAATATTGAGAAAACAGATTGCTCATTATCGCCAAGTGTGTAGATATTACCAAAGTTACCAATATCAAGAAAACATTCAAAAATAAAAAAGAAAATAACACACCAAACCTATATACAGGATTGTAATACTTCTTCAAGCAAAAAATTTCTTAAGCAAAAAGACATTCATTAGATAGACATCAACAACCCCATCTAGTGTTTGTAGTCGAACCATACTAGAACCAATATTTTATGTAACAATGAATGGTCCTAACCAAAGGCGTTGAAATTTGGTGTGCTCTTTGTTATCCTTATGTTGTTTTCCCCACCTCAGCACTAAATCTCCTACTGAGAAGTCTTTATCTAAATAAGACCTCTCATCGAACCATTTATTAACGAACTGTTGATGTTGGTAAAATTTATTCTTGGCTTTCTCTCTATCCTCTTCTAGTTTGAGCAAAGAATAAATCCTCTACTGCAATGGGGAAGAGTCACTCTCTTGGATGGATTGGGCCAACCGTAATGAAGGAATGGTGTGATTAGGTGGTAGGATAGCTTCCTTGCCATAAACAAGGCATTATGGGGAGTTACCAAGGGCTGCCTTTGGGGTGATTTGATCTACCCAAAGAGCATAATAGAGTTGGACGTTCCAGTTCTTCTGATGTGAAGCCATTGTCTTTTTAAGAATGCTTATCAAGTTCTTGTTTGAGGATTCCACAAGCCCATTTCCCTGAGCATAGTAATTAGCGGAAAAATTAAGCTTGATACCCTTTTCAAGTGCATAGATAGTCAATTCAATGGACTAGAAGTATGAGGCATTCTAAAAAACAAGATACTCTAGGGTGCCGAATCTGGTGATTATCTGATTCTCTAGGAAGGAAATTACCTGATTTGTGTTACATAGTCTTAATGGGACTGCTTCGACCCACCTTGTAAAGTAGTCAGTGGCTGTCAAGATGTATTTATGTTGTAATGAGGATACAGGGTTGATGGGTCCAATGAAATCCAACCCCCACTGCTGAAATGGGAATTGGAATGCTATTGGCTGCAAAGGATAAGTAGGTTTCTTGACTTTGCCAGTGCACTTCTGGCAAGGCTCACATTTTCTGACAAATGCATGGGCATATTTAAAAAGGGTAGGCGAGTAGTATACTGCCTTGATGATTTTGTGAGCCATTGTATCACCTAAGAATTCTCCACCTGTGGGTCCTGCATGAAATTGAAAGAGGAAATCATCAGTGTAATCCTTTTCTAGGCATTTAAGAAACACTCCATCATAATTCTTCCTAAATAGAACATCATTAATAAGTTGATAAGGGGCTGATTTCAGCCTTAATGCTCTACATTTTTTGGGATCCAGGGTTTCAGGAGCAAACCCATTATAAAGAAAGAATTTGATGTGATCATACCATTCAGATGCCACAATTTCAAGTGCATTAACAAAACCTGTAGGAGTAGCTTCTTCCTATTCCCAATCAGCTTGCTGATTTTTAGGGTCTTTTGACTGGGCGGTGAGCTGACACAAACCTTGTCCTCTGACAATATTCATAGGCTTAATCTCCAGATCATATTCTTTAAGGGTGGTCATCCAGTGAGCTCTCTTTTCTCCCAACTCCTTTTGGACGAGGACATTGTGAATTGCTGCATAAGGGACAATCACCTTAGTCCTTGACTTCAAAATATAAGGCCTGTAATGTTTTGCTAATTTATATACTGTGTAGGCCTATTTGTCAACCTGGGAGTAATTGAGTTCAGCCCCTTTGAATGTCTAACTCATGAAAGAAATGGGGATTTCAGCGTCTTCATGATTTTTCTGTGCGAGGACAGCTGCATAAGAAAAGTCAGTAGCAAATGTATACAGTATAAAATCTTTATTGAAATATGGGGACATGAGAGCAGGTGCTTCTACTATGGTTTTTTGAATTTCAGTAAATGCATTCTTTTGTTCATCAGATCACTTAAATGGTACATCCTTATTGACAAGGAATTGCAGGGGTTTTACAACTTGATCAAAATTTGGAACAAATCTACGAACAAAATAAATCTTACGCAAAAATGACTGAATTGCCTTACGAGAGTTAGGAAGGCCGATTTTGGAGATTGCTTCAACACATTCTGGATCGATGATCATACCTTCCTTTGAATCTACAAAACCCAACAACTTACCTTCTGTTATTGCAAATATAGAATTCTTGGGATTGAGGGAGATGTTGAATTTCCTACACCTTTCGAATACCTATTTTAAAGCAGACAAATGATCCTCTCATTTTTTAGAGTAAATGGTAACATCATCTAGGTACACAACGATAGAATTGTGGATCAATCCCCTGAAAGCTATGTCCATAGCTCTCTGGAACATGGCCCCCTGCGTTTATTAGTCCAAACAACATTCGTTTGTATACAAATGTTCCCCAAGGGGTCCAGAAAGCAGTTTTCAGTTGATCATTGGGTGCAACAAGGACTTGGTTGTAGCCAGAAAAACCATCTAGCAGCGAAAAACATCTCTAATCCGAATACCTTCTGTAGGATCTGCTCCATTTGAGGAACATGGTAGTTTTCTTTCTTAGAGGCCCGATTGAGATTCGTGAAGTCTACGTAGAGTTTAATTTCCCCATCTTCTTACGAACATGAACCAAATTAGCTATCCACTACGTATGTTGAATGGGAAATATGATCCTAGCCAAGAGCAGCTTGTCTAGTTATTTCTTGATAGAAGGCTCCAAACTGGGGTGCATTTTCCTCAATTTCTGCTGATAGGGTTTTACATCAGGTTTCATGGGGATGTTATGATGCATGATGGTAGTATCAAAATTCTTGAGTTCATCGTATGTCGAGGAAAACATTTCTTTAAATTCCCCGCAGAGTTTGATAAAACCTCTTCTTTCATCACGGGAATAGTGTATTCCAAGATTGATAAATCGGGGTTCGTGCTCTATTCCTAAGTTAACAAGGGTGTGATTTAAGGTTGAGCTTTGAGTCTTGCAACTAGTGGTTTGTCTGAATTTATCTTGTAAATCATAGAACTTCTCCAGACTGATGACAGACTTGGGGATGATGTTGGAAGGATCAGATAGACACTTCTCATGATCAACTTCATCAATAGCCATACCCTCGAAGGTATTTTGGGCTGACAGGAAGTCAAGTATTTGATGATCATCGTCAAACACCTTCCAATTTGTGACATTGTTGAGTATGGAGGGTATGTACATCAATTCGATAGAGAAGGTTTGTGGAGACAAGTTTTCGGGAGGGATCAGTATAGATGTAGTGTTGGCTAATAGATCTGCATCAAAGTTCTGAGATCTAGGAACAGATCTAATATTAAATGCTGAGAAGGAATTAGTCATGTCTATGATTAATATTTGATAATTAACTAGACGTTGAGATAGATAATGTATCTGATTTCGTACTTGTTTCACAATGATTTTGGAGTCCCCTACGCATTTAATTGCTTTCACTCCCATATCAATAGCTTTCCTGAGTCCTTGGACTAAAGCCTCATACTCAGCCACAATATTGGTACATTCAAATTCCAACCTACATGCGATCATGGTTTTGATCCCTTTGGGATCAATAAGTACACATCCTGCGCTTGCTTCCTCCTTTAACCTGGAGCCATCAAAAAACAAGGTCCAAACAATAGGATCAATTCTAAAATTGGTATTTACATTATATACATTATGAAAAACAATACTAGAGAATGGAACAGATGTAAGATGAGTTACCTGAGAGTGTTTCTTCTCATTCTCTATTGGTGATACATCTGTAGGTAAGTCTCCAAAGAAAGTGTCAAATGTGAAATGTTGAATTTGATTGTTAAAGAAGGAGACAAATTTGTTGGAACCATCGATATTAGTTACAGTTTGTTTCATGAAAGGTTCTTTGTCAACTTTGAGCTTATTAGGCTTCCCATTAAGAGGAAACCACAAGTGAGACCAATCAGTAGCAAAGTAACCTTTAAGTTTCTCTGACCAATCCAGACTCAGCCACATACCATAGGTCTATGGAATATCCACAATCACAATATCGATTGTTTGGTGAATTCAAGGATCTATAGATAGTCTGAGAAGAACATTTCTCAGCCTCCCTACCACTTTAACCTTGGATCTATCTAGTTGCACAATCTGAATAGGATAGTTTTCTTAGGTGGCATTAATCTTCTTACATGCAGAAAGGGGCATAACGTTCGATGAAGCACATGAGTCTACCATATAGTTATGCACATTCCTATTAAATATTTCAAAGGTAAGTAAAAAGGGAGGAGTGCCCTTGCTTCCCGGTTTTGGATGGTTTGGTCGCAGAGTAGAATAAAAAGTTATTATTTTGAGCTTCTTGGGGTTTTTTTATGATCATGATTTTGGGTAAGGAATCCCTTATGGAAAGGATTTTGAGAAGATCAAATAACGATATGTTTTCTTTGACTCTTTTAAGATCCTCGACCAAGTTGTATTCTGGTTCAGGAATGAGAGTGTCCTTCTGAGTTTGAGATTTACCTTTGCCAGGGGTTTGTGTTGAAGGAGATGATTCCTGGGGAGGTGGCCCTTTAGACCTAGTGTTGTGTGTGTGCTGTAGGTTAAACAAAGTGTCGGTTTCTTCTCCTTCTTCTTTTTCTTCTGAAAAGAAGCTCACAGAGCTAACTTGCTGGTCATCTTCCTCTTCTTCTTGGGGAAGTTATGATTCTTGGGTGGACTGCTCTTCTGAGGGTTCTGGAATGTCTGGTGTTCCTGCATGCTAAGGCTTTCAGGATAGAGAAGATCTCTTCTGAGGTGAACCCCTCACTGGGATTTGGAGGTGGTGGATTCTGGGGAGGTTGATTTGGCCTCCTAAAAGGTGGCCTATTGAATCCCCTATTGTTTGATTGATTTTCATTACTTGTTTTCTTAAGATCTACCATCTTGTTAGACATTCGTTGGAGGATTTTCTTCACTTCACTCATATTGAATGGATCTTTATTGGTAGCAGCAGGTTTAGAGGAAGTGTCACTTTTCCTGCATGAGGTAGATGCTTGTTCATATGCGGTGTCAGAGTTGTCTTTAAGACAAAACATGTCTCTTTTGACCAGTATGGCTTCGGAGAAGGAATCTTGCAAGGACTCTTTATGGTCCCTTTTAACCCACATGGCTATTTGGGTTGGGAGACCCTTAATATAGTATGCTACAAGTAATTCCTCAACAAGAAGTACTGTACTCAAGATCCTATTCTTTAAATATGAAAATCAGTGATTGTAGTCTTTGGCTCTTTCTTTACTGTTAGTCTTCATGGAAGAGAGCTCTATGACCAACTACTTTGGGGTCTTATCATCCCCAAACTTTTGAGTGAAGAGTTTAGAAAATACATCCCATGATGGGATGGAACTGGATTCTAAGGAGAAATACCAAGTAGAAGCCTTTCCCTCGAATGTGTAAGGGAACATCTGCAAACCACGTCTTCATGGGTAACATTTCTAAGTCTAATGGCTTGCATGAAGGATTTTATGTGGTCTTCCATAGGAATCTTATCATCTAGATTAAATTTTGAAAGCCACTTCTCGGGGTTTTTAGGCAATCTGTGTTGATCGCCTAAAACGGATATGACATTCTTGTCTAACCATGGCCTATTATGTCATTTGTCTGCCATCGAAATAGATTCTACTGAGGAGTCTGAATATTTAGAATCTGACGATTCATCAGATGAAGATGAAGAAGAGGGAGGAGAGGGGGGTGACCCTCCTGCTCGGATGTTATGTTGAGGAGTTGCTAACTCCTAAAATAAGGAACCTAGATATAACCCAGGAGTGGATGGCTCACTGAAAAGGTCGCGACATCTTTCAGTGTTTTGATCACCTGGGATTGGACTGTCTTGATTACTGATTTGAGTAAAATCCTGAGCACGATGATCCTCATCTAATTTTCTTCTAAACTCGGAAAAATTGTGGGAATTACCCTTCAATAGTTGTTCAACTATGATGGGCCCTAGGATTGGTGATACGAGAACATATTTGTCTGACAGGGTAGCTTGTTCTTGTCCAGGGGTAACTGGGATAGTGTCTGAAACTTGAGCTACTTGTTCTCCTAAGCTAGACGTGCTAGCATGACTACGAGTAATGATTGGATCTCTTGCTGGAGGAGCTGCGTGAATTTTTTTGTTTAGGCATAATGTGATTTCCCTCTTTCTAGTGCCATTTGTTGAAGCCCCAACTGAGTATGTGGCTGATAAGGGTGTTTAAGGCTTACAACACATGGACAAAACCCATCCACAAGCTTCAAACAATCCCATGCAGGTATTGTTCTATCCTTGAGCTGTTTGGTATGGTAATCCCCCATGGATACTTTTGTAGCCTCCACTAGCTTATGAATGGATTTGATCCACAAGAGGGTCTATTTTCCAGAATGGAAAACAAAGAGTTAAGAAAAGAAAAGGAAAACTAAAACCTAACTAGGAATAAGAACCTAATCTAAATCTAAACTACTTTGGAGAGGTGTTGAATCAATGACGCGTTATCTTGAGCTGTGTGAAGAACAAACAATTCATCATATTGAAAAAAATGTAAATAAGATGAAACTGTACTTACTAAGATTACATTTGCTTAATAAAAATTAAATAACAATAAATTAGAATTAAACCATTCAAGATAACCTACAGGTGCTCAAGTTAGTTGAAAAACCAACTTATAAGCTATAAAATTTTTACTGTTGAACCATTTGCAGAAATAGATAAAGACAGTTCATAAAAGAAATTTCATGAAGCTTTATCAATGCACTAATAATTAATAGACATAAATCAGATTTAAATAAACACATTAATTAATTACGAATGAATCACAGTACCATCTGATCATTTGGAACAATAAAAATAAAACCTGCCAAAGAAATTTAATAGATCAAGTACAAGAGATAAGAATTGCAACACTGTATTTATTCAGAATTCTCTGTAACAAATTACACAAAAAAAACTTGGCAAAAACTGAAGTGTTGTTCGATCCCTTGTATTAGTCTCCCTTCTTCCAAAAGTCAAAAGTAAAAAAAAAATCCTTGATACATTCGAGATCACCCTCTTAAATAATTATTACAAAAAAAATGGATCTCCACCTAAAGGGGATCAAAAGCCTAAACAAAGCTACTATCCCAAGAAATCTCTCCATATCTTCTAGATACGGAGCAACTCCTCGATATCAGTGTAACTAGCTGATTCAATGCCAAGTTGAGCATTACACTTATAATCTTTGACCTCATTCTTAGCCAACTTATGCCAAACTCAAATGTAGATGTGGATCTTTCCTTGTACTACAAATGGTTGTTTGATTAACTGCTCTACATCATGCATGCTGATGTGGTCAAGTTTCTTGATATTCTCCTCTTGGTCATCCCTTCATTGCTCTACTTCCTCGATCATCAGTCTAGGTGGACATGCCTTTTCAATAAGCGCCATTGTAGGAAAGGATAATTCAGTCATGATGTTGTCAACTGCATACCATCTTCTGCTGCAGATAGATTGATCTTTCTTTATGGCTTCAACTATTGTGTCATCTAAGTCTTCCCAACCTCTCAAAATAGTTCTAGCTCTTTTAAACTGAAAAGTAGTGAGGATAGTGATATTATCAGGCTTATCCTTCATGTACCTCTGCCAGTCTGTGACCTCATCATAAGATTTTGAGGCCTTCTGTCTTTTCTCAATTAGGCATTCAAGAGCAACAAACATTTTTTCAAACACCATGTGAGTCTCAATATATCATCTAAATTTTTAAATAACTCACATACCAAATCATAGTGTTCCCTATTAGTTCTGATGGCAAGCTCTTTAAGCTCTTCTTGGGAAAATTTGGAAAATGAATATGAAGCTGCACTTGCAGTTGCATCTTCACACTGTCTTTCTAACAATGCAACCTTCTGAACCAAAGTGACATTAATAGTCCTTTCTCTTTGTATTTCTTTGCCGAGGGAAACATTCACCTCTTGAAGTTCATCACACCTGTTCTCATGTTTCCGTTTAAGTTGCACCAGCTCCTCTTTGAGTCTAACAATTTCTTCTTTCTATTTATCAAATTCTTAGTTCAAAGTGTTCATAGCATCAAAATTGGCTCCTATAAAATACCCTAAGACAGATGCAACATCAGTGGCATATGCCTACGAAACACTTGATCACTGGGTCCACACCATCTCATTTTCAACAGACATATCCATATCACTCTGATCCCTATTCCTCTTCCTACCTTTCTTCACCACTGATCTATCGACTTTGTTGTACTGATATTCTCCTAGGGATACCACAAAATATTCATTGAATTCTTCCCTCATCTCATCAATGGGGGGTATACTGATGCATGTGGATATCAGAGAAGTGGTTTGATTTGTGTTGTGAGAAGGCATAGTCATAGTAATAGGAGAAGTGGATGGAGAAGGGTTAACATTCTGAGTAGGAATATCTTCAGGAGTTGAGGAAATATTAGGAATTTAAGTTTCAACTGATGAAACTTGCAAAGTAGTGATATTGAGTGGTGATGATGAGACTGCTGAAGTTTTCTCAGCCACAGGTGATGACACTGAGCTGAATGAAGGGATATGTAATGGAATCTTGAAAACTGGAGGTACATCAGATGAAGGAATGGGCATATCTACAGAAATAGGTGTAACAGATTCAGGTAGACAAGTAGTATTTTGATAAAGCTGAGTCATGAAAGGTGTCACAGTAGAACCATAAGATAATGAAGATAATGCTATTATTGATGAGATAAGTACAATAGAAGGGGAAGGGACAGACTGAGAAGAAGGTTGAGATTGCAAGGGAGGTGATGAAGGATTTTCATTACCATTTCCAACTTCAAGGGTCACAGGCACAGGAGAAATGCTCTCATCTTCTTCGTCTGAATGAGTCAAGTCAATGGTAGAGGCGAGAACAGATGAGATTAAATATTGTAGCCATTTGAGAGGTTCTCGTTTGATCTGTGCTACTACATATTGAGTATTATCATCCATAGTTGTCACCTGAGCATCTTCAATTAGCTGAGAGGTTGTAACTTCCTGAGTTTCTAGTGCTGAAGTCATCTTGCTCAGTCTCTATTGGATCTACTCCGAGGTGTGCAAATAGGCCTTAACCTATTGTTCCATAGATGTTTGGGGAACTTCTTCCATGGGAGCTTTACCTTTACCTATGTCTAGACTGAATTTTGTGGATGCATTGGTGGATGCAAGAGTCTCCTTTGCTGTAGCTTTTGCTTCCCTACTTTCCCTGCCTTTTATTACCTTTTCCTGAATGTTTAACTCCATAGACCTGTAATGTCGAACTCTGTCTCTGATCTCCTTTTGGTATTGAAATATATGACTTTGTTCTTCCTTTCTTTTAGCTCTTTCCAAGAATT
Organism: Pseudotsuga menziesii; assembly: GCA_001517045.1. NCBI lineage: Eukaryota > Viridiplantae > Streptophyta > Pinopsida > Pinales > Pinaceae > Pseudotsuga > Pseudotsuga menziesii. The sequence continues at coordinate 281,338 of LPNX010445206.1, forward strand.
CAGAAAAAGTGTCAACTCCCTGGTATATGAAATCATTTGGAATCTCTTCATGATCATATCCTGTTTTAAAATGGTTCTTCCTGAGGTGGAGGTCAACAATCCCTTTGGGATAATGCTGCCTTTTACTAGCAAATCCAAGCTTAAGTGACACTATGTGGTCACTATGCTCTGATTCCCAAGTAGAAGTAGGTATACTTAGAGATGCAAGGGTTATAGGGAACTTGGGCCAAACCTTCCTCTTAGGTGCAACACATTTGTTGTAAATCCCTTATGTGACAGTTTGAAATGAAATATCCTCAAGGAACAATCTATCTGGAATGACCTTTGGCAACATATGGGAAGCATTACTACCGAAAACCCTGATATAGGTGAATGATTCACCAACATACCAGTCTCCCATGGTGGCTATGAGGGCTTTGTATTCAGGTGAGAACACAAGAACTTCCTTGTTAAAAATTGGAAAGTAGACCTGGCCGAGGATACTCTCACATATATCATAAAACCTAGTCACATAATTTGTATCCCATAGCTCATAATGATAAATATGCACAGGCGGGGTTGGTAATTCCCAACTCCATCCCATATTGGGGAAGCAGAATTCGGCACAAAAGATATCCATAATGAAGGTAGAAAGATAAAAATTGGGCTTCTTGGTGGCTTTTCGGAACTCATGTATGGAATTTTTGAGTTCAAGTGACAAGATTGAAGCCCAAGGAAAATATTCACCCGTAGTTATGACATGGTGAGCAATGGGGGCCCATTCTTCCTTGAAGTAGGAATAGTTGGGGAGACCATAAAGCCTGCATAACATTGCTGCAAGCAGAGAATATGATTCCTTGAACCACTCGATAGGGTAAAGTTGGTGTTTCCTCTAGGAGAATTTGCGTGGTTCAACCATCCAGGATTTCAGCATTTGGTTGAAATTGAACCTAGACTTAGTAGCATTAATAAAGTCTGCATCAAGGAGTTGCATGAAAGGTTTAAGGGCATAAATTCTCGCAAAGGTTTTGGAGTAGAAATTGGCCAATTGCATTCCAATACTGGTGTTAAAGGAATGGTCTTTTAGTTTTGTGTGGTCTATAATCCACCTAACTGCATCATTATAAGGGAGGATGGCTAGTCTTGCAGCAATCGTATGAAGGCCGGAGTCCCTAATTCTCTCATAAACGAGTTGGTTACTCTGGAAATATGAAAGGTCGTTATTATCGAAGATGGAATAAACTTGAGACCAGTCCAACTGGTAGGTTGACACTTGGCCACGGGTGTCGGAAAAGACACCAAAATTCGGGTCTCTTGAAAACATGTCTTTCTGGAGGTTTTTACTACAGGTAATTCAGGATGTTTTGGATGTTTCCATGTCCTATCCTAATGCTGAAACTAGTAATTAAATTGAATTATACAAGAAGCATAGTAAACAATTCAAATTGTGAGAAAGCGACTTGGTAACCAACTTGAAACTATAGTAAACACTGTCGGAATCACGTGGTAAAATCTGGAGGTAAAATCACACAGCAAAACAAATTACAGTAGTAAAAACATTAAAAATCATAAACAAAACTATCATATTTATAATTCCTGGGAAATAATGTAGGCAGTTAGATGAGGGTAAAAAGGAACGGTTAGGATCAGTTTTGCGGGATGCGGGATCAAAAACAAAATTGTAAATTTATTAATCATTCCGCAACTTGCAGGATGCGGAATGCAGAATCACAAAATGACAAAAAAATATTCAATCAACTCCGCATTCCGCATCTTGCGGGATGCGGGATGTGGGTTGGGGAGATACGCAAAACAAAATGTAAACAAATTATAATCCCGCAATCCACATTCCGCAACTTACAGGATGTGGAATGTGGGTTGATTAAAGTAAACACATATGAAAACTCTCCCGCATCCCGCATTTGTGGGATGCGGGTTTGAAAAATGAAATATCAACTAAAAGGTTTCTCACATTCCACAACTTGCGGGTTGTGGGATGCGGAACGTTAAAGCAATCCCAAACAAAAACCCAATCTTTCTGCATTTAAAACAAAGAAATGAAACATGGATTTTTTGGAAATTTGGTTAAGTTGAGGAATCCCAAGAATCAACTAAAAATATTAATGAAACCCATTAAGATTACGAAGAGTCTTACCAAGTAATATTTGTATGTGTAATTGGGCTCCTGTGTCAAAATAACATGGGATCTGTTGTACCTACAACAGACCTATCAAGCACCAAGAGCGATCAAATTTATAGAGGTGTAATTTGTTTGGATGCGTAAAATATTTTTGTTAAAAAAATTACACCTCAAGAAATTGGATCTCTCTTGGTGCTTGATAGATCTAGTTTTAAGATGGATCTATGATGTTTAAGCAAAACCCACTAAGATCATCATTACTCAGAATGACTTATTTGCATAAATGAAAAGATAACATGAAATTGGAACATAACATAAAATCAAAGAACATGTGAATATCCCATCAAATAGATTTCATTAGTTAAGTAAAGCATCCATGTTATGCTTGCATGTAAAAATCAAGCATGAATATTATGAAATCAAATTTGACCATGAAGTAATCAAATTTAAACCATATATGGTTTTATCCTTTATTTGTTTATCAATCCTTAAAGATGGATTTGAATGGACATGATATTATAAGTGAAAAATTACGAAAATTAAATCTTAGATTTTTAAGTAAAGTATTGAAGTGAAATTCATGTAATACAACCCAAACAAATTTACTAAATTACTGTTATGTATTTGCAATGAACTTGTGTAGCTAGGGTTTTCACCCTAGCTTGTGCTAATGAGCACCTACTAAGGAATCTGGAATCCTTAGTAGCAGTTCAATGATGTATATGAATTAAACAAAGATAAACTAAAACAAAGACTAATCTAAATACGTTCTTGAAGCTAAAGTAGTAAAAAGCAAATAACATGAAACAGAAACAGTAAAGAAATGAATAATGATTTTTATTGATATTACCTCCAATGAGGAGGTTGATGGAGTCCGTTGCGCTGGT
>LPNX010445211.1:2500-39499 GCA_001517045.1 Pseudotsuga menziesii
CAAATGACCCTCCCTCTAAAATATGAGCTAAGGCACCTCAATGCACCCAAACGTGCCAAAATATGTGAGTTTTGATCTTCTTCCCCCTCCAGGTTTGGCTTTAGGTTCGTGTTTGGGTTAATGTTTGGGTTTGGTTCGTGGTTATTAGTGGGTTCGTTTTCCACAATATCTTTCTTATTTATGTTATCTGTTAAGATTTGAACAACAAAATAAAATGTGTTTTAATTTATCATTCTTTTATTTAATTCAATTTGTTTTATTAAATTTGTTTTAAGAAATATAAAAACTATGAAATTAACAAAAACAATAAAAATTTGAAAACAATTTGTAATTGATATGAGTACTTACCTTCCATTGGAGCCAAGCCACCTCCACAACCACCTTCAAATCGACCTCCAAATGCTCAAACACAAATCGTTGCTACGGTTTATTGCTCTCCAAAACGATTACTATGCAAATCACAAAGTGAGGCTCACGGCATCTATTTTTTTGTTTTGTTTTCCATATTGCATATGCGATATATATTGCACATGCGATATATATCACATATGAGATATATCGCATATGCGATGTTTAACTTTTAAAAAATGCATATGTGATACTTCCTTACTAACCTTAGCCTCATCTTTGGGCTCAGGATTTTTCAAAGGTACCATCAATAATGCATATGCATTATCAATTTACACTTCGGAAGTGTGTTTCTGATTTCTTAAGTGGCACTAAAAAGTGGGACCAAATTCGTACGAGCGCCCATAGACTTACTTATTCAATTTAATCATCTATTATTATCCATGCATTAAATAACATAATTGTTTATTCGATGCTTCCTTAGTTTATGTTAATTCTTTTAATAAATCCTCAAGTGCGGTTTGGTTGGTCAACTAGGATAGGTAGCTCAAGATTTTGTTGCATGTTGGATTACCTCGTATTCATGGCAGTATCATGCAATCCTTGATGAACCTTGATGAGAAATAGATTGAAATTTCAATTAATCAACTTAAATAAGTATGATGAAGGTTGGTGCTATTCAAAGTATTTCCATCTCAAAACCCTTAATTAAAGTATCCCCTAGTGTTATTCAAAGCTTATGCTCAACACTATCAAACATGCATTACACTAGTGCAATTCCAAACCTTTTTGCTCAACACTAATACTAGGATGCATTTGTACAATACACGTAGAGATACAATGGCCAAAGGTTCGATGCTCTAGAGCTTATGCTCAACATCATGTTGGAGTGCTCCGGGGATTATTCCCAACACTTCCATCCTTTACTTATTGGGGTTACCTATGTGCTCCATAACTTACGCTCAACACATAATATCATAACCCATGTGCTCCAAGGCTTATTCCCAACACTTTTATCCTTCACTTGCTAGGGTCACCTATGTGCTCCAGATATTACACTCAACACATAGTCTCATAACCCATGTGCTCCAGGGATTATGTCCAACACATCATAGAAGTCACATATGTAATCAGTCATCTGCACAATACATCACAAAAATACCATCTCAGTATATTAGGGCTTGCGACCAATCAGATAATAAATAAATCAAGTACATCGGATCCTATGCCCACTTCAGCAACAATAGACCTTATCCAACAGGGGCTATGCCCACTACAACAATAATAGACCTTATCCAACATGGCCTATGCCCAATATATATAATCATATAACACAATGTTTAATTTATTTCCTATGTTTTCATCTTTTGTTGAAAATGAATGCTCGATCAGGATTTTCTGTTGCGATTTCTAGTTTGAGATATTTAATTTCATTGATGGTTGTTAAACTCCTTTGAAACTCCCCATATCTAGAGAACTGATAGTTAAACAGAGTTGTCATAAATGTGAGGGTTTCCTACTACGTATAACCATTTTATGCAGCAATAATGAGCTGCTTGCATCGTGACACATTCCAGGTTGCTGATGATGCATATCGAACAGTATGAGTATATATATGATATGAATCACATTTCTTGGGAAGAAAAAATGAAGGATGGCCTCAGCTTGCATATGAGAAAAATAGGAAGAGGTGAATTTGATAATGATATTTCCAAAAACATGAAGAAGATGATATGAATGAATACGGCATTAGTGGATGCCATGGTAAGTGAATCCAAGGGTATTGATAAATGGTTTCATTGAGTTTATTTTTTGAATTGTTCTTGATAGGAGGATGTGTGTATATAGTTAAGTCAATGATGACTTTGATAAGCATGCCATAAATTTAGATTGTTTATATTATTTTGGATAGTATTATCTATCGCCTTATGAGAGTCAAAGTATATAAGCTAGGAGTGGACCTTTCAAAGGAATATTATTCTTTTCATATGTGGTATGTAAGATTGTATTAATATTGTTTAACCTTTTAAAGAAATGGACTGTCTTCTTGGGAAAAGAAGGGTAATGAACAAGAGTCTATTAAGATCTGACTATGTACAAGGATTTATTATTGAGGGAATTGTTATATCTTAAAGAGGAATTTTCGAGAATTGTATTTAGGTAGGAATATGCTATTTAGATGAATTGTATTACTCACTACCTACATAGTGATAAAACAGGATTGTTTCCACTCAATGAGTTCTTTTTTCCTTTCCTTTATTATAACAAAGAAAGAATAGTTAGTGCCTTCTGAAGGAGGTGCTTCCATATTTAGGAAACAAACTTTAATGACCTTCTACTAGAGGCTCTAATCGGACAGGAACTTATACTTAATCTTGGTATGCTATAAATGATGGTAAAGGGTAGGTTTTGTTAAGAAATATTTGCAAAGATTCTACGGTATCTAGAACCTAGGGGATTCGTCGCCCATCTCGGCGATGGCTTTAGATGCAAAAACATATATCATATGAAGCCTATGGCTGGGAGGAAATTCCTAGACATGTTTTTAGTTTCCCAATATAAATTCAGATTAAATAAGTATCTGTGATGGTTAGTTTTGTTTATAGGATTTAATTTATCTTGTTTATAATTTTATTATGAAGCTTGTGTTCTTGTATTGATAAACTGATATATAGTACTAACATGTATGTTGAGTTACATGACTTCAAGTGTTGGTTGCAGAGGCTATGAAAGGCATCAGGGATAACTCTCAGAAGACACTGTAGAGTAAAACCATTGTTTATGTACATACTTTGTAGTTAATTTGTTTTAACATCTAAAGTATATCTAGCCTCCTTGTTTGATCTACTCAGGAAAACTCATGTTTCATCTCTGATAGGTTGCACCCAGAAGATCAAGTACAGAGAATGGTGCCTTGTTATGTAGGGAGCACAATTTAAAGATAGGGTTAATGTGTAAATAGTTATCTCATTCCAAAGATAGTCTTGTGACTAGTGTAATGGTTGTACCTTATTATAATTTGTTTATGTAAATCAACATTAAAGTGCTTGTGTTTGGTATATTCCTAGTATATAGAGAAAATGGTATGGTTAAGTAAAAATTTTTGAATTTATTCGGTATAATTAAATGTATACTAATAAAAAGAAAATTTTATAGTGCCATCTGGAGAATCTATTCAGGTATTTTAGGGGTATCTTACAGGTGATATATATGAATCACTTATTTGTATTAATTCATCTGGATATGTGAAAAACTTTTCAATTTTCTAAAGTTTGTATTTTTTATATTAAATGTAATTAAGTCCAACAATTATTTGAATGTTTATTGGTGTTTGGTTGCTGACGCTAATCGCGATCTTTAATTCCCAACATTGGCGTTGGGGATGATGTAGGGAAGGCTTGGAATTCTCAACAACGTTACTTACCCATCATAAAGTTTTATACTTGGGTCTTAGTACATAGAAAATGATATAACATGTATTTACTGCCTGCAACAAACAGTCTGCATCCCAACAATTAATATTTCCATGACTAGGTATACCAAACCATTGCATTAATTTCTACCATGAAAATGTTTATTCCAGGACTAAGGTTCGTATTAAATACCAATCACCCATTCTTTCAACCATGTATGAGAACAATTTTGAGATATGAGCATTTCACATGAACTATACGATATTTGAATGTTTGAATACATGAAGTAAGTGATGATTAGAAACTTTGGTTCTAAATGAAGAAAAATTTCTCAAGTTTGGTAGATATGATGTATTTTTTCTCCTGTAATTTTACTCGATGAGAGCGTTTATAGGTATTAAACCTCAGAGGAAGTTATCTATTGAAGCTCTGGAAGACCTTAAGAGAATCTCCCATGATTTTCGCTAAGGGGCAACGAGTGTTTTTTTTTCTTTCTCTATAGCCAACAAAAATGGCAATGAGCGGGGTTGGAAATTGGAATACAAAAGTGCGCTTAATATTTAATATAAATTTTGTGAATTTTTTCTTTTCATGTCTATTCAATAGAAATCACTTTACTTCCCCTATTTAGTTAAGCAGGAAATCATCAAAATCATTGCATCGGTGGAGCTCAAAAGCTTCCAGATATTCAATATTTGGTTCACAAACATCGAATTATCCATGGAAAAATTGTTTAGTGTCGAAATATTTTGTTGATCACTCAAGTATTATCCATGAAAATCCTTCAGAAGGAGGCCATGATCTGCCAGAAAGTCTGTTTGAAGACATTTGTAGCTTTGTTGAAAGTCATTCAGAAGTAGGCCATAATAACATCGTGGTGTCGACTATGGGGGAATAAGACGATAATCCTTGGAGAATAGAGAAGTGACACTCAAACCATGATAACGTGTGTGAATATATCAAATCTCATCATATCCAGTGCAATTATGGAGGATTTATTGAGTATATAGAGTTATTCTACTGTGCATTTCAAGGATGGGAAATTATCAAGCACACATTGTTGGTTGTGTGCCTTGGGCCATTGTTATATATGTTGGGGAATATAATGACATATTATTTCTTCTTTTCTTTAGATATGATGTCTAGTCTGTTGAAGTTGCATCTGATAGTTGTAGGTGTGACTCTTCTTCCTCTAGGAAACATAGCGCCTAATGTATTTTCTAGTATTGCGTCTTTTGTTGGTGCAGATGGTTGGAAGTTATGGATCAATTGTGTCTTTAGAGGTGTTCTTTTTTTCATCTATATTGTGGTTGGATCCATCAGTCTCTTTGTTTCTAGTTCTGATGTTCTCTGAACCGCGGATGTTTTGTCAAAGATGTTCATTTCTTTCTTATTATTGTGGCTACACTCTGTTTTATTTTGATTGTTAGTAAGATAAATATATAGGGAGAATTGGGATTCTTGTTAATATATTTCATATATGTATTGATTGTTGTGTGTTGATGTATTTGTAACTTTGAAATGTATTCATCTATGTATCTTATGTATTGTAACCCAATGTTTATTCTGGGATGTATCTATTATGTAATTGAGTCATGTTGTCATGCCCTGATGTTCTGATCGAGAGAATCAATCATGTAAACAAGTCATGTCAAGTCATAGTGGGTAACCCTCCAATTGTCTAAGGGTAAAGTCCCCATGATTCCGGGGAACTAGGGTTAATAGACTCTCCTAGTAGAGGTCGGCGCTAGCAGGGTTTTAGTCATGTCAGGATTAGTATAAATAGAGAGCTGGGGTCTCTATTTAGAACACATCACTCACACACTCAAGTGTAGCACTTAGTTGAGGAAGGAGAAGACACTGGGGCTAGACAAGAAGAAGATTACTGCTGTTAGGAGTGCATCTTACTCTTTTGGGGTTTTACATCTTATGTTGATTCCATCTCTAAGGAAGTTGCAGGGTTTTCTCCATTTATGGTTTCCCCAATGAAAAACATTGTGTTCATTGTCTCTTGTGTTTGATTGTTTTACTTGTTGTTCTCTCAGTAAATATACTAACATAAAGCTAGCTTAATGTTGAAAAACTAACATGTTATCAGAGCTAACCTCAGAAGAAGACACTGTGTAGCTACGGGAACTAGGGATTCCTAGTTTGTGCATATTCCTCCATATATTTTCAGAAAAAGTAAGGTGGAATAACTGTCCTCCTTAGGGCGCATCTTTCTGTCGAAGCAGAATCCAATTCTGAGGTTTTTTCAGTTTTGGACCTGTCACTATTGTCGAAAATTAGGGATTTTCACAGAAGAGGAATTTCTCAATTAGCCCAGACCTAGATTGATCTCCTCCCCAAAATCTAAGTTAGGGACAAATTTCAAGGAATTTGGGTGGACAGAACTCCAGAAAAGCAAAACCCTAATTTTCTCTTGAACCAGCTTTGCAGGATTTCAGCTCAAGTTTCAGATCTGACATCTTGAAATTGGTAAGATCTAAAATATTTTGTATTTCCATTTGAGGTTCTCAATTAATATGTCTCATCATACCAAGGTTGATTAAAAGCTTGAGGGAGCTGATAGCTTCCGAGCCTGGAAGTATAGGATCTCCCTGATCCTGGAAGAAAACAAGATAAACTCCTACATCCATGAGGAGGTTCTAGTTCTAGAGGGAGATGAGGCAAAGGCCTTACATAAGAAGAAGATGGTTATGGCAAAGAGGATCATTGTTGATTCTATCAAGGATCACCTTATCCCACAGGTGTCCTCTCTCAAGACACCTAAAGCTATGTTTGATGCCATAACCAAATTGTTTGAAGGGATGAACATAAACCCGAAGATGACCCTGAGAAACCAACTGAAGAATGTGAAGATTCAAAATGTAAAAACAATCCAGTATTACTTCACAATATTTTCTCAGATCAAAGAGAAACGGAAGCAGTTGATGAAGAAGTGGAAAATGCAAAGATTGTAATGACTACCTTGAATGGCCATCCTAGGTCATGGGATTCTTTCATCCAAGCAATCTGTGCTAGAAAGAAGTTAGTCAAGTTTAGCAGACTATGGGAAGAGTGCTCTCAAGAAGAAGCTCAGATAGTAGCTTGAGAAGAGAATATGGGAAGTGAAGACCAATCTCTCACGGTACACTCCAAGTCAAACAAAAGAAGACCTCATAGCTCCAGAGGTAAGCACTCTCACAAAGATAACACTAGAAAAGATGTATCTAGGATCATATGCTATACATGTGATGAAGCAGGACACTATGCAAGGAATTGTCCTAACAAACAGAAGATAATGAAGAAGAGCAGCAAAAGAAGACATCATGCTCATGTTGCATAGGATGACGAACCATCCAGGAAGAGATCCAGATATGAAAGTGAAGATTCTTCAAGCGAGGATGAATATGTTTTGATATCCGCTCTCACAGGTAACATTACTCATGGAATTGATGATTAGATTATAGACAGTGGGGCTTCCAAACACATGACTGGATTCAAGGAATCCTTTGTGAGACTGTCAAAACATGAATCACCTCACAAGGTAAAGCTAGGAGATGAATACCAATATCCAATAAAAGGTAGTGGGGAATCTTCCTATAAATTAGACTCTGGAAAATATCTAACAATGAAAGAAGTATTGTTTGTGCCAGGACTCAAGAAGAACCTTCTCTCCATATCAGCATTAGATGCAAAAGGAATGCGGGTTGTATTCATAGATGGTCAAGTCATCATGTGGCCAAAAGGAAAGACTTTCGATGATGCGGTAGTGATTGGATAACAAGAAGGAGGATTATACAACTTAAAGGGCCATCCAAAACAAGCCTTGGTCCATGACATAGTAGAGCCAAGTGAAATTTGGCATAGAAGGCTTGCACATGTTCATTACAGAGCACTACCTATTGCAAGAAAAGCTATCGAAGGTCTTCTAGAAATCCAAGCAAAACATGACGGGGTCTGCAAAGGATGTGCGAAAGGAAAGAATACAAAGAAGATATTTCCAAGCATCGAAATCAAAGAAAAAGGAATCTTGGAAATCATCCACTCCGATGTATGCAGTCCTATGTCATCAAACTCTCTAAGCAGGTATGCATATTATGTTTCTTTTATTGATGACTTTTCTAGGAAGACATGGGTTTACTTCATGAAGAAAAAAGATGAAGTATTCAGTAAGTTCAAGGAATTCAAAGCCTTGATAGAGAACCATACTGAAAAGAAGATAAACACCATTAGATCAAATAAATGGTGGAGAATTCACTTCCAATGAATTCAAAGAGCTATGCAAAGAATCAGGGATTAAGAGGGATTTTTCCACTCCTTATAATCCACAACAGAATGGGATTGTGGAATAGAAGAATAGAACTATCATTGAAGCTGCAAAGGCAATGCTTCATGATCAAGACCTTCTTATGCATATTTGGGCGGAAGCTGCCAGAACATTGGTGTATGTACAGAACTGTACTCCACATAGAGTACTCGAGAACAAGACTCCTGAAGAAGTCTTCTCTGGAAAGAAACCAGAAGTCATCCATCTCAAAATATTCAGTTGTCCTGTGTACATCCACATTCCAAAAGAGAAGAGGACTAAATTAGATCCTTTAGGAAAGAAGGGTATATTTGTGGGATACTCTGAAAGCTCGAAGGATTACAGAATATATTTCCCAGGATACAAGAATATTGAAATCAGCAGGGATGTGACATTTGATGAAGACACGGCTTACAACAAATCCAGAAAGAGACCTGTTGAAGAACCTGAAGAAGCAGAAGCACCCAGAATTCATGATACAACCATGAATGAAGAAACTCAAGAAGAAGATCGAGAATTTGAAGAACCACAAAGACCTATAGATCCACCTCTGGAGAAGAATCCTCATAAGAGGAAACCTGCTTGGGTATGAGAACTTATCCAAGGTGCAGAAAGATATGGGGCTCCAGAAGAGAATCACAGAGAAAGAAAGAGGACCAGATCCTATTCTGGGTATGTAGCTTTACTATGTGATTTCATTGATAAAGAACCTTCCAGTTATGAAGAAGCGGAACAACGGAAAGAATGGAAGGATTTTATGATCGAAGAGTACCAATTGATCATGAAGAATGATGTTTGGGATGTTGTCCCAAGACCAGACGGGAAGTCAGTTGTAACTTCCAAATGGATCTACAATATAAAACATGCTGCAAACGGTAGAATTGAAAAATATAAGGCAATATCTGTAGCTTGTGGTTTCTCTCAGAAAGAGGGAATAGACCATGAAGAAAGCTTTGCACCTGTAGCCAGATACACTTCCATCAGATCAGTACTTTCTCTGGTTTCAGTGATGAAATGGAAGATACACTAGATGGATGTCAAGACTGCTTTCTTAAATGGTGTAGTGGAAGAGGAAGTATATGTAGAACAGCCACTCGGCTTTGAGACACATGACAGGGAGTCTCATGTATGTAGATTGAAGAAAGCCCTGTACAGTTTGAAACAGGCACCCAAGACATGGTACGGCAGAATTGATAGCTTTCTATCCAGTTTGGGCTTTACCAAGAGTAAAGCAGACTCCAACCTTTACCACAAGGTTGAAGATGGCAACCCAATGATGCTTCTACTATATGTAGATGATCTGTTTGTGACAGGTATGGATGGGTTGATTACTCATACGAAGAGAAAGCTTGCTACCGAGTTTGAGATGAACGACTTGGGTATGATGCATTATTTTCTAGGTATGGAGGTGTGGCAGAGTGTGGATGGAATCTTCCTTGGACAAGGGAATTATGGAGTAGAGATCCTGAAGATTTTTGGGATGATGGACTACAAGACTATGGCCACACCTATGGCATCGAACCTGAAGCTATTGAGTGATGCTTCATCAAAGTCAGTTTATGCTACGATGTATCGTCAGATGATTGGATCATTGATGTACCTGATGAACACAAGACCAGACATTTGCTTTGATGTGAACACCTTGAGCCAGTTCTTGACAAATCCAAGAAATGTTCACTTGATTGCTGCAAAGCATATTCTGAGGTACCTGAGGGGTACAGTTGATTATGGGCTCAAGTATGATACTAATCAGAAGATTAACTTGGAGGGTTATGTTGATTCAGATTGGGCAGGCAGTGCCATCGATAGGAAGAGCACTTCAAGGTGTTGCTTCAATATGGGATCAGGTATGATCTCCTGGTTTAGAAGGAATAAATCCTGTGTGGTACTGAGTATAGCTGAAGCAGAGTATGTCACATCTTGTTTAGCTAGTTGTGAGGCAGTATGGCTATGGAAGCTATTGTCTAATTTATTTGATCTCCAGATGGATGCTACTTGTATACATTGTGACAGCCAGAGTTGCGTGAAGTTGTCAGAGAATCCATTGTTCCATGACAAGTCAAAGCACATTGAGATGAAGTATCACTATATCAAGGATATGGTGCAGAGAGGAGCAATGAAGCTCCAGTATGTTGCGACGAAGGAACAGATAGCTGATGTGTTGATGAATCCATTGGCCAGAGTGAAGTTTGAGTACCTCATGGAGAAGCTTGGTATTCTCCAAATCGAGGTTTCCTATAAGGGAAAGGAATGAGTCCCAAAGCCATTCTGATGAGTAGGTCAGATGTAAGGGCTGAGCCATTCTGTCATGGTGAGAGTATTCAGTTCCTTCCATGTCAGATATGAGTGTTAAGATCCAAATCCATTCTGACGAGTAGGTTAGATGTAAGGGCTGAGCCATTCTGTCATGGTGAGAGGATTTAGTTCCTTCCATGTTAGATATGAGTGCTAATATCCAAAGCCATTTTGACAAGCAGGTTAGATGTAAGGGCTGAGCCATTTTGTCATGGTGAGAGGATTCAGTTCCTTCCATGTCAGATATGAGTGTTGGCCATTTTGTCAAGTAGGATAGATGTAAGGGCAATTGCCACTCTCTAGGAGAGTGGAAGCACCTGGTCCGTTACCAGGTAGCTCAGTCTGGGACTGGGGGCTCTGTCATTGTGAGAGGATTCAGTTCCTTCCATGTCAGATGTGAGTGCATGCCATTCTGGCGAGGGTGTAGGACTTGTTTCCTACCAGGTCAGATATAAGGGCAACTGCCATTCTTCGGGAGAATGGAGGCACCTGGTCCATTACCAGGTAGCTCATTCTAGGACTAGGGGCCATTCTGTCATGGTGAGAGGATTCAATTCCTTCCAAGTCAGATGTGAGTGCAAGCCTTTCTGACGAGGGTGGAGGACTTGTTTCCTTCCATATCAGATATAAGCGATGAAGCCTTTTCATAGATGTTAGTGATGTGATGTCCTATCATGCTGGTGAATGTGAGTGCTGGGCCTTTCTGATGTGATTGTAGGTTACTACATGATCAGATGTGAGTGCTATGCATGCCTTTCTGATGAATAGGTCAGATGTAAGTGCTAGGAAAAGACCTACCTGATGGCTAGGCCTACAACTAGCATGAAATAAGGCTGGCTCTGTAGAACTTCCTATGATGAGATAGCACACATGATGATGACCATATGAGATTCAGATTGAGCTATGATCCAGATCCAGTTATGATGAATTCAAGAGATCCAGATTGAGTGATGATCCAGATCCAGTAGTGATGATCCAAATCCAATCCAATGATGATGATCCAGATCAAGTGATGATCCAGATCCAGTGATGTTGATCCAGATCGAGAGATGATCCAGATCCAGTGATGATGTCCCATGATGATCCAGATCAAGAGATGATCTAGATCCGGTGATGATGATCCAGATTTGAAGAATGAAGATGACTTGAAGACTCAGAAGACTCGAGATGCAGATGATGAGATGATCCAGTTGCTATAGAGAAGAAGACTAGTGCCGAAAATTGTGTCGAAAGAATACCTTCCTAGTTAAGAGGGAGTGTTGATGTATTTGTAACTTCGGAATGTATTCATCTATGTATCTTATGTATTATAACCAGATTTTTATTCCGGGATGTATCTATTATGTAATTGAGTCATGTTGTCATGCCCCGATGTTCTGATCGAGAGAATCAATAATGTAAATAAGTCATGTCAAGTCATAGTAGGTAACCCTCCAATTGTCTAAGGGTTAAAGTCCCCGTATTTCTGGGGCACTACGTTTATTAGACTCTCCTAGTAGAGGTCGGCCCTAGTATGGTTTTAGTCATGCCGGGATTAGTATAAATAGAGAGATGGGGTCTCTATTTAGAACACATCACTCACACACTCAAGTGTAGAGCATAGTTGAGGAAAAAGAAGACACTGGGGCTAGAAAAGAAGAAGATTACTGTAGTCGAGAGTGCATCTTACTATTTTGGGGTTTTACATCTTGTGCTGTATCTATCTTTGAGGAAGTTGCGGGGTTTTCTACATTTATGGTTTCCCCAATGAAAAACATTGTGTTCACTGTCTCTTGTGTTTGATTTTTGTACTTGTTGTTCTCTCAGTAAAGATCCTAACATAATGCTAGCTTAATGTTGAAAAACTAACATTGTCGTCAAGGATTTCTTGAGGAAGCAGGTTACCCAAAAAATCAATTTTAATTCCCGAGGAGCCATTTTTCCTTCAGGAAAAGATGATTCCATCGATAGCCTTCTTTCGGATCCAGTGCCAGCCACAGGATTGGTAAATGATCCAAAGGCGTTGTAGTCCCTCTTGCCACAATGTTGGTGTGAATCTAATGACACTATCGATGTAGAATAGAGATTGGATATGAGTGGAGAGGTTCCAAGGACTGTGTGGGGATGGAGTGATCAAAGTGAGCAAGGTAAGGCATTCCATTCATACAGTAGTATTTTAGTGTTCCTTTTAGAATTTCCATTTCTATTACCCTGTTGGTTAACCATTCCTATGGTTGAAGAGACACATTGGTCCAGAGGGTTTGCGATCGCAAGTGCTGTGTTAGAACCAATTCTCTTGGATTTCCTTTGGAATTATCAGGAAATCCAACCCTTTGGAATTAGAGAATGTGCATATGTTACTGCAGGGATTTTGGTTTTGATATTGGGAATTCTTTCTTTCTTTACAACGAAGGTAGAGCATTCACCTCATACATTTCTGTTCCCTTGGGTTGTAGGAGGGTTCATCATTATCATTATGTGATTTTACATAATCACTAATGAGTTGGTGGCTCTGTTGGTTTCCTTTGGTACAATCCTTGACATATCCCCATTGCTTCTACCTCTAACGGTTCTGTCTTGGGGTAATTCCTTGGGAGATTTGACATCAAATATTGCACTGTCATCGAATGGTCATGATGGACTGCAGATTTATATGTCAGGTTTCTATGTAGGGCCGATGTTCAATACACTCGCTGGATTGGGGATGTCCTTGGTGTTAGGGGCGTGGATGAAGGAGCCTTACTTCATAATTCCAAAGGATGCCAGTATTTACTAGACATTAGGCTTCCTTATGACTATACTTATCTGGGAACTCATCATTTTACCGAGGAATGGTATGCATCAAAACAAGTTGTTTGGAATCAACCTATAGGTATTGTACTCATCAATTTTTCTTGTCAGGTTAGGAAAGTATTTTGGATTTCTTTCATTTGCTGGTATGTCATGAGTCCAAAGTGAAATTGATCTAAAACTACTATAATGATCATTGTATTTATTGTATTATGACTATGGTATCGTTCATGTGAAAAAAAATTGTCATATAGGCTTCAAAATTATGGGACGACTCTTTGTAAAATTGAGAAAATGCTGAAAATTATATTTACGAAGAATGACAAATGCTAAAGTAAGCTTTTAATGTCTCAACCTTTTGGTTGCATTTATTTTTTTGTACATTAATAAAAAATATTAATGGTACTGGAAGAAATGATATAGAACATCGATCCACGTGTAGATCCCAACATATATTTCTTTCGTTCCTGTAGTTCGTCAAGATGGTTGGACATGAGTTTTGGTTAGTAGATATAATCTTGCAAAGCATCATGAAAGGCGATCAGGTTCTATGGGTGTTTCCATTTATCTAGGATTTCAAAGCACCCAACTTTCTTTTCAATTCTCATTTTACTATGGAGGTGTATGGAGGTGTAATGGGGAGATGTTGCTCTATGGTCGCTTCACACTCAAAAATTCAGTTGCAGAGCTCAGAATCAAAGATATTTGAAAATCCTTCATGTTTTCCTATATTGCTAGTGCAAGAACGGCGGAGACATTTTAACAAGGTAATACACACACAACGCTTGGTGTTTGAGATTACTATTGTTTTGTTGTAGATGTCGTCACATTACTACCACTAAAAGTATCCTGCATGTAAAACACCATGTTCATCTCACTTCCACCCACAACAACCTGCATGAAGACGATGACCAGGATGGCCACTTCCATGGCTGGAATCAAAAACCTCAAATCCATCACCAAGAAATGGAAATACTTAAAATTCTTAATCAATAAGCATGATGTGTATCTGTGTTGGCAAGGGGTTGGAGATATGTGAGTTGCGCAGCATGTAGGATACTGCGCATACTCAAGAGGCACCATGCAAGGAAAAGATAGTATGACAGGCGGAAAATAGTCCACTTTTTATATATTTTTATGTCATGTTTTTACTCATTGACCATTTCTTCGGAATATTTCTCCTTAGTGGTTAAATTAGTTAGAAGTTGTTAGGAATTAGTTAGAAGTGGACCTTGAATGTAAAGGAGGAAGACTATATATAGAGCTAGAATTGCAAATGTAAGGGAGAGATGGAATATGGGAGATTCATGACATGAGAGAGATACTGATGTGCTAAAATTGATAAGAGAGTTTGAATCTTTTGTTATTTCATAGGGAGATCATTATCTAGCTATGGAGAAGTACTCTATGTTTTGGGTCTGTTGCGCAGAAGTAATATGACACGACAGATGTTGCTCTGAATTTCTATTGTCTTTTATCTCTTTTTTTGTTCCTATGTGTTGTGATATCAATGATTGATATTTTATGATCTAGTTTTTGAATAAATAACATGATACTGCTGTGATGAATAAGTGAATGATGAGATCTATTTAGATATGTGGTTATAATGATAGATATGTTATGAATGTTGTGATATTTGATGAATGGCTCTACTAGATCTGATAGTTATGCTGACAAATCGTTGATGCCCTGATCCTCCTGCTTACTGCCAGAAACTTGGTTCTGAAAACTCTCCCTCGAACATCTCGGATGAGACTTCATCCACTCTGTAGGTGTTGTTGGGTAGGGTGAAACTTGTGTGGGCCAGTGCTCAGGGAGATCGCGCTGGTTGGGAATCGACAGAATGAAAACCCCTGTCGACGAGGATTTGTTGGTGGGTTTTGGCCAAAGAGGAGGATATGTTGTGGCATTCAACGAAACCGAAGATACAGGATTGGTTCGACCTAAGAATGAGAGAGTTCACAGAAGTAGAGAAACAAAACCCGAAGTTGATGCCAAACACATGGTTGGAAAGGTACATTAATGACGGTCCTCACGAATGGTCTTTCTGTGAGTTTCCCATCATACTCTACGAGTGTTTGGCATGATTCACCTATAAGAAGCACAACTTTGAGGGAGGAGAGCCGACGTCCTGGACTCTTGAGCTAATTCAGGAACTACAAGAGATGGATAATAAGGCATCATGGGATTTCAAAGTTTGGTTGGACAGTATTCTAGAAGGATACATCATTGAGTTCGTGGTTGATACCAACAAGTCCTGCAGCAAAGTAGAGCAAGAATTCTTCAATGGACCACGAGGTTGGTTCTTGTTCTCTCTACAATTGTCAATCAAGATGCTTGTTTGTGAAAAGGGAATACTAAAGATGCACCTTGAGTAGTAAAACTTTGGTGTGCAGAAACTGTGAACACCGTGATAGAAGGGGGGAAACGAATGGAAAGATAAGGAGTAGATAGGTGTAAATTTCAATGAGACTGTGAGGGCAGTCGAAGAAGAGAGTGATTGTACAAGTGTAACGTCCCTGAACCTTTGACTGGCGAAGAGGACGCTACCATGGCATTAACCATTCAGGAAACCAGCCTCATGAACATGTGCATTTATAAAAAGCTGAAACAAAAAGAATTGAAGTAGAACATCCACAGATACATATTCATTCACATACACAGCAGAAGCAAACATACATTCATTCATTCAACATGTTCATCATAATTTATTAACATTAAATATAATTTTAGAAGTAAAACAGACAAGATTACTTATCTTATAAAGGACTCATCCCGCAACCAGCTACGTCACTGCAACGTTCCACCCAACCATAGGCCAGTGTGCTCCTTAATTTCTCAGCAACGCTTCCACCCACGAGCTGGGAATGATTCCCCAAGGAATAAGGAACAAGTAGGCTTACACATAGCCAAGGATACACAAACACAGCCAAGCCAACACAATTGGGTTTATCAGGCCATCAACAAGACAGCCAAGCCAACATGGTAAGGTTTATCAAGCCATCAAGGAGGTGGTAAAGGATAAATGCTAAGCTGGTGAGCCCATTACAAAGCTAGGAACACCTACACCAGAACTAGCCTAACTTCTAAGACACCCACACACACCCAACACAAGGAATCAGTCCCTTCTCTGCTACACAGTCCCATGGGCCCCGACTTCCCTTCCAGTGCTATTCAAGGGTTGTGGAGAAGAAAGCCAGGTCTCTAGCTATGTCTGTGTGGTTTCCAAAAACACCAAGTTTATCAAGCAAACCAAGCCCCCATCCCTGCTCCCAACACAGTTTGAAGACCAGCCACTGCATACACGCAGTCACACAAGCGATTCACAGCTTAGGCAAGGAAAACAAATCCTGAGTCATTCTTGGCCCTATCATGGCCAAAATGACTCCAAAACAATCTACAGCAGTCCCAAAATGTAAAACAGCCACAACAACCAACATGGGGAAACAACAGCCCGTTCTCAATAATGAAGCCACCGGGAAGACTTACCCAAATCGCAATGGGGAAGGAAAATCATCCTCCCAACTTGTGCGTGAGAGAAATTTACACCATATCCCAATATACAGATGGAAACACACCAGATACCTCTCTGTGGAAAACGTGAATGACAGTCGAAACGGCTCCCTCTCTTGGCTGCATGAGACCAAACAGAAAAAGAAATTCCTTTGCATGAGACACAAGGCATTTTCCCCTGCGTGAGAATGAGCGACAATGGAGAATGGCAAGTGGCAAAGTCTGGCAGTGTTCACAGCACCGTCATGGAGAGAATGGAGAGTCTACATGGAGTGATGGTGGTGGTGGTTTCCTTGCCAATGTGAGGGTCAACCTGCTGGTGGAGTGTGCATGTGGGCAAGGACTAACAGTCCTGCCACACTCCACTCCCCAGCCATAACTGCCCCAACTAATAGTAGAACTTTGAAATGGTGGTAGTTGGATAAGACAAGGAAATATTAGCAATCAAACAGGGTGGTGACACATGGATTTTCCCTCATGGCTCAAGGTTTGACATCCCCCCCCCCCTTATCCTTATGAGAATCATGCCCCTTCTCAATTTAGTTATCGCGAACATAGCTGGTTGGGTTATTTAATTAAAGTGCATGTTTACATGATGCCACCATTTAATATATGTCGTTTGTCCCAATATACTATTGGCAACAATTCAAAATTTGAAACATAACATATCCTAATCAATGGCGGGGCATTGGCCTTTAGCTCCACACCATGATTATTTACAATACATACATCATATACATTAATGTAAACAGGGTCAGATCCAGGGTGTTACAACAAGGGGAGGAGCAAGGTTCTGAGTAGAGAAGAGGCAGAGGAAAGGGGAAGGTTTCTCTACAATCAGAAGGAAAGACCGGAAGGACAACCACAGAAGACGAAGCGACCCTACAGCGATGAAGAGGACATGTAGACCCAGGCTATGCCCAGAGTAGAGGCAAGTTCAAACCTTGGTAGAAACGTTTCCACACCTCCGTGCACTACTCCACCATCAAGAAAATATACACAATCCACGTCGACGTGTCCAGGGTTCCAAGCGGCATCCAGCAGTAAAGTAGAGTCTGCGGGAAGAAGTTCTAGGATGGTGGGAGACGATATGAAGCTACCTATGTTCCATGGAAACAACACTGATGACCCAGAACAATATTGGTTCTTATGTGAGGCAGCATGGACTGCCAGACAGACTACCGACGACAATGTAAAGAAAGTTTTGTTAGCGACCACCCTTCATGGTCGTGCACTCAATTAGTATATGAGATTTATACATGTCCCGCCAGGGACTGTGACAAAGACTTTGGATGAAGTTCGGAAGGGACTGCTTGAAGAATTCAAGAAGCCAAAATTTGAAGCACAGTACATTACGGAGCTGAAAGGAATCAAACAATTCCCTAATGAGACGGTTTGGGACTTTGATCAGAGGTTTAAGATGCTGATGGCATGGTTCAACTTTGATATGAGTGATGTCCCACACGAAGAATGGTTAATTGTGGCAATGGTCCCTCATATCCGACAGCCATTAATGCAGCAGAAGATCGCAACACAGAGCGAGGATCTGGAGATTGCAAATGAAGCTAGAGGCTTCACCTATTGGAGAAACTGTTGTCGGCATGAACCAGATCCAGACGCAGCTGGCGACGTAGCTAGCAAACATGAAACTTCAATTGCAGGATATCAAGAAGGTGAAAGATGAACATGATGACTTTTGGTGCACTCGATTTCTTATGGATGGACACATGAAAGATACATATCCTTCTTTCTGAAATTATCTACTCTCAGGAGTGCTGAACCCATTGAGTTGCAATGGTGTACCGTGGTGTCGCATATGTCAAGTATATGGAAGTCAACATGAATACTTTACCTACATGTAGAAAATGGTTACGAAGCTAGAAATATTATATTGCACCTTCTGTTGCTCAGTTGGGAACAATGATAAGGACTATCGAGCTTATGAACTACTTCAAGAGTGCACATATGATTCATATTTCGTGAAAGGTGAAGACCCTTGCATGGTTCAGTAGCCGCAAGTGTTTCAACTGCCACCTCAAGTCCATTATACCCCACCACCATACGTCAATTTTATTACGTCGCAACCACAGACATAGGTTGCACCATAGATGCAGTTTGCATCGCGATTGCAATACACCAAGACCCTGATGGCCCTGCGACAACGGTAGTATGTCCAAGCTACACATTATGTTCAGCAGCAGCTAAATCCCCTACAGCAGCAAGTGGCCTAACCCCAGTATCAGCGGCAAGTAGCTCAACCAAAATATCAACAACAAGGAGGATTCCACGGAGGATTCAGGGGAAGGGGAGATTTTAGTCGTGGAGGAGGACAAGGTCATGCATCAATCCAATTTTCCAACTGTGGGACATTTGGGCACTATCTAATGGATTGTCCCCATTTGAAATGTGTATAATGCATGGTGAATGATCATACTATTGAAAATTTCCCTCAATTAATTGCGAGATGGTGGGCCAGCAATTTTCCTTTATTATAGAACCAAAACCAGTTCCAGGCCCAGAATCAAATACAGAACCAACAACAAATGTAGAATCAAGGTCAGCCCTGAATTCTAGTATAGATTCAGAATACCAATCATCCTATGAATCCATTGGTGAACCAGAATCCACCTTTGAATCAACCTCCGCCGCGGAACCAAAATCAAGGGTCGACGGTTCCAGCCATTCTAGCAGAGCCGCAAATAGAGGATGTTGATATTGGGATTGTTGCTAGAGGAGGCATGATGACTGGAGAAGATGGACCATGACCACAATTGCGACTGTCTGGAAAGAAGAAAGTACATTTCGATATCATGACTAAGAGAGATACATTTTTCGAGGCTTGTGAGGCTCTTGGAAGAAATCCCAGTAAGACACCTATTTTGGGCATGCCTTCTGCTTTTGATTCTTCATTAGAAGATGGACCATCATGAAAGTATGGTACCTTACAATAGTTCTTTGAGAGTTGTTTATCCCTGGTAAGAGATCCAGATGCTTTAGTTGAGATCGAGAAGTTGTTGCACCTTCCGGATAGAGAGTTGCAAGACTCTGCAGTGAATTCTTTATAGAAGAAAAATATGGGCAAGGAAATGTGAATGAACATCCAAATTGGGGACTACGAAGTCGATTCAATTATTTTGGATCTTGGTTTAGATGTGAATATCTTGATGAAATAGACGTGGTAGAATATGGGGGATCCAAAGCTTGGCTGGTCCCTAATGCATTTGAGATTGGCTAATCATGCCAAAGTCTAACCAATCAGTCGTGTGTCGAATCTTGTTGTAGATGTCAAAGGTATGAGGACTCATGTTGACTTTGATTTAATTGAATTCATTGATGGAGGGGGCTCCTATCCCACGCTACTAGGGATTGGATGGGCCAATGACAATATGGTCATGATAAATTTCAAGAAGTAGTTGATGACATTTGAGAACTAGGATATCCGAGTCATTTCCCCTATCGATCCTAATGAAGGAAGGAAATATATTGAACCTGTCAAAGGTGAAGTTGTTTGAGGATGGGATCATGTTTACAATATCTTTAAGGATTACAGCCATCCTACTACTGACGGAGAACTGGGCTGGTGCAGCACTAGCTCAGCATCCTCTGATTCTGATGATGGGCTGAAAAATTGGAAAAATTAGATGTATGAAGTATCACAAAAAATGTGGGCTGATCACGTAGTCACTACGCCATGTTGCGACCGAGGTCATTGATTTTTCAATCTATGAAGGACTACCAGAACTATCTAGGTTCCTCGAGAATTTTGAAGCGAAGGTATCTGAGCCTCAGCGCTTGTTGGCCTTAGGGGAAGCATTGAAGGCTACTCTAGCATGCTAGTGGGAAGTTCATAAGGAGACCATTCATGAATGGGCACATTGTCGACGGTTGATGACTGTGCGCTTCGGAGATATGGAGGTATATCACACTAGGATATATGATGGACAAAATAACCCTTGGAGTCATCTAAGGGAATTCCAGACGCTATGGGCATCGTGACCCAAGGATGAGTGGGTCCATGATTTTATTCACACATTGGATGAAATGACAAGGTCTTGGTACGTTTCAGCGGAACTGTGCAAAGAAATAACCACTTGGGAGGAGCTGATTTTTTGCTTTCCGCATACCTTTGGCTTTTCATATACCAATGTAGAGGTTAACAATGCACTGAAAATCATTCGAGATGTCGTCTTGAAAGTAGTCCCAGTTGCATATCCTGTGGACCCATATGTGCACTGTCATATACAATCAATGATGGAATGCTACAACATCTCTGGTGAGCCATAGGATGATGATGAGTTGCATAATATTAATATTCCAGAGACTGAAGGAAGTTGGGATGTCACAGCACCGGATGTGCCATTGGATCCCATGACTCTACCGCTGAATATTAAGAAAGTTAAAATTGGGATGGAAGAGAATCCGAAATTTGCAAATATTGGGGACTACTAGGATGAGGAGACCATGGAAAAAATCACAGATCTATTGCATGAGTTTCAAGATCTGTTCCCAACAAAATTCTCAAAAATGAAGGGGATATTGGGTGACCTAGGGCAAATGAAAATCCCATTAAAACCAGAGGCAAAACCAGTACGACAAATGCCATATCGCTTGAATCCACGATATAAAAAATGGGTCGAGGCTGAACTTGATCGGATTCTAGATGCAGGGATTATTGAGCTTCTTGAAGAATCATAATGGATAAGCCATATGGTAGTCTAAGACAAGAAAACTAGATTAGTACGAATCTGTGGTGATTTAAGGAAGTTGAACGATGCTTGCATGCATGATCCCTTTCCGACACCGTTCACTGATGAGGTTCTTGAAGGAGTAGGCGGTCAAGAAATGTACTCTTTTACAAATGGATTTTCTGGTTATCACTAGATAAGAATTGCAAAGGAAGACCACCACAAAACCACATTTGTCACCGAATGGGGTTGCTTTCAATACAAAGTGATTCCCTTTAGGATGAAGAATGCACCTGCGGTATTCTCTCAGGTTGTTTTCGCCGCATTTAAATATTTTATTCATAAATTTCTTCAAGTATATATGGATTATTGGATAGTCTACGGGATAATTAAGGATCACATGGCAAACCTGTGCTTGATGTTGGAAAGGTGTCAACAACATCAAATCGCATTGAATTCAAAGAAGTACATATTCTGTGCACCATTTGGGATACTATTGGGTGATATTGTTTGTAAGCATGGGCTTTCGGTTGATCCAGCGAAGATTGTGCTCATCCTGAGCCTGCCGCCACCTATAAATATGGATATGCTTTGCACAACACTGGTACATACTGGGTACTATCACAAGTTTATCTGTGATTACGCTGTGATTATTGCCCTTATGGAGAAACTGTTAAAGAAGGATATCGCATTCATATTGAACTAGGATTGTCAAAGTAACTTTGACACATTGAAGGCCAAGATGGTCTCAACACCCATACTTGTGTTCCCTGATTGGTTCTACACGCCGATTTATGATGGCCTACCTTACACAATGATGCAGTAGAATATGTGTGGAGCTGCAATGTTTGTCAACATGTTGGGAATCCATCGTGATGGGTTGAAATGCCGCTTGTACCATAGGTAACTTTACAACCCTTTGATAAATGGGATGTAGACTTTTTAGGTCCCATAAACCCACTAGGGAAGAGAACGGGCACGCGGTACATAATCAGTGCGACTGACTATTTGACAAGGTGGGTGGAGGCCGCACCAGTTAAGGATTGCATCATTGTGACAGGACAAATTTCATATCTGAAAACATTGTGACATGGTTTGGATGCCCTCGGATATTGATGAGTGACTAGGGTAGTCACTTTCTCAACCGCACAGTAAAAGCACAGACAAAAGAATTGTAGGTGTAGCATCAAAAAAGTACCCCATATCATCCATAAGAAAATGGAACTGTAGAGGATTTCAACAAAATCTTGGAAACTGCACTAACAAAGGTATGTAATGCTAATCATGATGATTGGGATTTAAATACTCCTGTAGTTCTATGGGAATATCGCACTACTTGCAAGAGGCTAATGGGGAAGACGATGTTTAAATTAGTCTATGGGAAAGAGGTAGTCATGCCTATTGAATACAATCTTCCTAGTATGCGCATTGCAGTAGCAACTAGCATGGTTGATGATGCAGCACTTGAGGAGAGAACAACACAGCAAGTCCAACTGGAAGAGGACTGCTTCATCGCAGGCTTCTAGCAGCAAGTCGAGAAGGATTGATAGAAGGCGTGGCATGCTCGCCATATAAAAAAAAATTCCCAAAGCGATTTGGTGATGTTGTATGACAGCAAGTTCATGAAGCATCCAGGTACTTTACAGATGCACTGGTTAGGCCCCTATCTTGTTAATTCAATTACCTCTAGGGGTGCAGTTCAATTACAACAATTAGATGGAGCATTGATGCCAAAGCTAGTGAATGGCAGCCGCTTGAAACCCTATAGGACAGGGCCAGTGGTGTGCACTTCCTGAAGCCCTGTACAATAAAAAAAAGAGGGATAGAGATAGGTGGAAAAAGGAGTTGTGGGCCCAATAGTCGAGGTTGTATTAGGTTAGCGGGTAGTTGATTCAGTAGTTAATATCCAATTAGCCAAGTAAAATTGTTGCGCTAGAGTAAGATGGTGGGACAGGAGAAAGGTTGCACGTCAGGAAGAGGCCGCACTAAGTGGATAGGGCCACGACATGCAAAAGGTATGGGGTTGCGCGATAGGAGGTCGCCATAGATAGAAAAAGTGTCTTGTATTGTATGGGAGACTCAATGACGGTGACCGAATGTCACATCAATACTCAATAACGGTTGTCAAAAAGGGAAACGACGGCATGGTTGACGTCACATTTAATGATAGAATATCTGCAAGGCATGGTGGTATAATTGATGACATATTTAGCTCACAAATGAATGATTCAGTCATAATGACACACCCGAGTGAGTCATGCTGGCATCTAAGACAAAGTTAGTGTTATAAGATGAGGACCAGTAGTCGTATGAACCCCATTAGGAAGTGCTGCACAGAGCAAAGTTGCAGAAGAGTTGGGTTGCGTATTTGCAGAAAGCTCCATTGTGTAAGGCAATGACGGTCGAAGGGACAATGCAGGCCTCCCTGGATATGGGATAGCCTATGAGTGAGAATGATGTCTCAGCTCAAACTGACGAACAAGTTGTGAGTATGCAGGTTAGCTTGGCTGAAATAGAAGTCTCTAGCGAATTCATCCTTGGCTATATTTCTCCCAGTTGGTATGAGGTTTCGACTAAGACACCCATGAGGAATCCAAATGGGATCAAAGTTCCTGTCCCATTTGACTAATTCTGCAGGAACAGGGAACCGGGTCCACTTCAGGCAGTGCAGGATGTGCCCAAAAGGACCAAGTGGGAAGAACTGATCTGTGCCTGAATGCACGGAAGGACCAATTGGCCAAATGCAGGGCTCCAGATTTGGCTGACAGACTCTTCTTGAAGGGTGACAGCGAATGGAGAATGATGTAGTATTCACAGCAGCCGGAGCATGATGGCATTGCAGGTTACATAAGTTCAAAAGGTTGTTAAGGTCCACTGCATTTGAGGATGAAGGAAGAAGTTATGGCCAGTTGCGAGTCAGCATAGCTGGAAACCGTTGATGCATATGTGACTGGCCACAAACCACAAGACTATATTGGGAGGCTGTTTGAAAGGGGTTGGAGATAGGTGAGTTGTATAGCATCTAGGATACTGCGCATACTCACGAGGCACTGTGCAAGGCAAAGATAACACGACAGGCGAAAAATAGTCCACTTTTTATATATTTTTATGTCATGTTTTGTACTCATTGACCATTTCTTCATAATATTGGTCCTTAGTGGTTAAATTAGTTAGAAATTTTTAGGAGTTAGTTAGAATTGGACCTTGAATGTGAAGGCGCAAGCCTATATATAGAGTTAGAATTGCAAATACAAGGGAGAGATGGGATAAGGAAATACATGACATGAGACAAATACTGATGTGCTGAAACTGCTAAGAGAGTTTGAATCTTATGTTATTTCGCAGGGAGATTATTCTCTCGCTATGGAGAAGTACTATATGTTTTGGATCTGTTGCACAGAAGTAATATGACATGACAGATGTTGCTCTGAATTGCTATTATCTTTTCTCTCTTTTTCTGTTCCTATGTGATGCGATATCAATGATGGATGGTTTATGATCTTCTTTTTGATTGAACAATATGATATCTTTGCAATGAATAAGTGAATGACGCGATCTATTTAGATTTGTGGTTATAATGATAGACATGTGATGAATGCTGTGATATCTGATGAATGGCTCTGCTAGATATGATAGTTATCTTGATGAATCCTTGATGCCCCAATCCTCCTACTTACTGCTGAAAACATGGTTCCGATAGCTCTCCCTCCAACATCTCGGGTGAGACTTCATCCGCTCTACGGATGTTGTCGGGTAGGGTAAAACCTGGATTGGCCGATGCTCAAGGAGATCGCACTGGTTGGGCGTCGAAAGAACGAGAACCCATGTCGACGAGGCTTTGTTGCTGGGTTTTGTCCAACAATCTGTGACAAAATATTGCATTCCAGTAACAGAGTATAGCCAAAAGGCTGAAAGGGCTTGGTGTCCACATTTAAACTCTAGAAGCTTGAGTGGCTCACCTTTGACATACTCGTCAATATCTTTTTTTTCTTGTTTTCATATGCACTTATTCATAAATATAGTATATTCATACCTATAGTCCACAACCCTACAATTTTCTTTATTATTCATATGCACTCATTCATAAATATATTATATTCATAACTATAGTCCATCTAAGATTTTTTTGTTTGATTTTTTTCATATGTATTCATTCATTATATATATATAGTCTACTCACACCAAGTTTCATGTTGATTATAAACCACCGCTCTATAATTCTATAATGAAGAGAAACTCACATACATAAAGTGTATGTACCTTTCATGTCTAATTTTATTATCATTGTGGGGTTCAATAAAATCTTTTAGTAAAAGAATCAAATATTTCATTGTAATTATCTTATTTTCTTCATCTTTGGTGTTTACATGTACACATTTTTATTGAATTTTGATATGTTTTTTCATTCTATATCAATGCAAATACCATGCTATAGAAAAAAAACTTTGTTTCATAACCTTGTGATACGGTTATAAGGGACCTCTTAGGATGTGGCCATACATCTCATCAAGCCATACTTGTTCCAAATTGTACATCTCACCAAATTACACATAATTAATGAAAGTTTGTAACCCTTTAAGGATCTCTAGAAAGTTTTACCTTCTAAGTCTTTACTGAGTTTAGGGCTACTCTACAAGTGTCAAGACACTACATAGCTAAGGAGGCACCACATAGGACCAACAAGGGAGGGGTCACCAAAAGGATAACCACAACTCAAAAGGTACTTTAATTTCATTTATCATTCATGCCTTTCATATGTCAAAGTGGATATTAGGTAAGATGTCTATACCAAAAATAAATTAATGGTTTGCCCTAAACTTAATAAATTAATGGTTTGCTCTAAACTTTAGTGAATGGTCAAAATTACCTAAAGATCAAACAAACTGGTTAGCAATGATGTTATAGCAATAGCTACTAGCAACTCCAGCAACTAACACCTCATAGTGTTTGTTTATGTGAAAGACAACTTCTTTACTACACAATTACACAATTTCAACATATAGAGACTAGAATACATTCAACCACATCAATCTTGAACGACTCTCATAATGCTTGAAAACCATAGGACACAAAACTTTCAATATATAAAGTCAACAGACTCGCGAGGAGAAGTAAACTGAGAATGAAGCGAACTACATCCATATATTATGATCTTTTGGACCAAAATCAACAAGAGAAATATCAATTGTTGGATCTGGAGTTATCCTTTCCACGATGTTTTGAAGAGCCAGTTGGACGTTCTATCAATTATCAATAATGCCGACTGGCGAAGGAAGTGTACACATTTCATTATCAAATTTTGTGTCTTTAGGATTCAAAACTATATAACCCGTTACCCGCTGAATACTAAAGACAAAAATTACCGGATTCGCTTATTTGCTTATTGTACCATGAAAGTATATATTATTCGCATTTTGTACCATGAAAGTATATATGTAGCACCTTCAACTTTTCAAAAAAAATAAATTCGTACTATATCTTAGAGAAACTTTTTTCATATTGCTGTACCCGTTATTCCGTTAAAGACAACATGCGAAGAACACAAATGGATGACTCAATCTGAAAGAGTAAGTGTTCCAGGCATTTGAAGATGTTATTGGTATCTCCATGGAAATAGAAAGAGTAACGAAAGCAATATTAACGCCAATATTAACGCAAATACATAGTTTATTAATTTACGAAGAAGAGGAGGAGGTACATACTCATTGATGGCCGGCATAGCACATCAATCCATCAAGCTATTGAAGTGGTAAATGGTCATTGATGGGCATAGCATATCATGATTCAAGCAAGCAAGACTCAGTGAATCCCGCTTGTTTTATATAAGCAGAGATATGGGATGGACTTTTCTTGCTGAAGTTTCATACAAAATTAGATGATAAACTGTACATACATTGTAACTTAAACATTCAACTCAGTCGATGAGTTTTACTTAATAGTGAGAATCATCCTAAACACCTATAGATAGATGTAACACATCAGATATTAGTAAAAATCCCAAGCGGAGACTCTCGGAAGGCTGCTCGTAGATCTGGAGCAAAATCATGAATACTCATATACAGTACTCAGCGGATCCTCACCCACTGCCTACCGATGAGCATTCTGCAATTCACAACTCTCATGGTCTGATTTTAGCATCAACTGCCGTACCTCAATGCAATAATCCTTCTAATATCTCTATTTAGGAAGGTACGTAAGACAGGAGGTGCAATCAGACCATGAGAGTTGTGAATTGCAGAATGCTCGTCCGTAGGCAGTGGCTGAGGCCCCGCTGAGTACTGCATATGAGTATTCATGATTTTGCTCCAGATCTACGAGCAGCCTTCCCAGAGTCTCCGCTTGGGATTTTCTGGTCACTAAAAGCAGACCCTGATAAAAAGATACCTGCAGCACTACCCACCACCACTCCAGATTGTACCACCGCTTTTGGACACTCTCAATGAAAGGACCTCCACTCGGGGTTTTCTGCGAGTTACAAGTATAGCCTACAGCACTGCTCGTTACCATCACCACTCCTAGTACCACTACAGCTAATGCAAAGCCAAATGATCCCATCGCCATGGCTGCCAGCTGCCTTAGATGAAATAGCTTCACAGCTGGATCTATTATCAATTCTTCAAATGCCAAATGTTATTGCAATGCTCTTATCTTATCAACGTGCAGCGGGTGGAGGAGGAGATCTGAAACTATGGGAAGACCATTGAGGACAATAGTTGCTAGGAAGGAGGCATCCGAATTTTGTGATCTTCCATAGGAAGGAGGCATCTGAATCTTTGAATTTTAGCGTGTGAGGAGACTTGAGTGGCATTGATAGGAGGTGAACCATTGTTTTGTGATCTAAATGACAAACCACAAATCATCATTGTTGTCAAAACATTTGCGGGAGTCGTGTGCTGCAATCATTTTTTTCCTACTGTTTAGAAGGAGTCGTGTGATTCAATCATTTTTTTTGTTTTCCTACTCTTTGTGTACTCCTTTCAGGTGAGGCGAGATTCAAAGCATGTGCTGGAGAGAAAAATAATTTGTGTCGTGAGATTATGTTGCACACCAACGTGAAAGGAACCAGCTGATATCATTTCGATTGGAGCGGTCGATTCAACGAGTCACAGTTGCCATTTCATGAAATTAAAGGGATTGTAGGATTGCAAATATCAATCAATTGAAGCCGAGAAGAGTGGAGGCCAATCTGCGCTGATCAATTTACCGTAGAAAATCGTCTACCTCGTTTGTTGTAGACTCATGTTGAGTTGCAAATGTCAAAGAAAATATTTTGCATATTTTCTTTAGAGATGTGTTTGCTTGTTTGTTCCCTGATCTTCCTCCTTACTGCCGAAAACTTGGTTCCGACAGCTCTCCCTCGAACATCTCGAGTGAGACTTTATCCGCTCTATGGGTGTTGCTGGGTAGGGTAAAACCTGGCTAGGTCGGTGCTCAAGGATATCGCACTGGTTGGGCTTTGATAGAACGAGAACCCCCGTCCATGAGGCTTTGTTGGTGGGTTTTGGCCAATAATCTGTGATAAAATATTGCATCGCAGTAACAGAGGATAGCCGAAAGGCTGAAAGGGCTTGGTGTCTACATTTAAACTCTAGAAGCTTGAGTGGCTCACCTTTGACATACTCGTCAAGATCCTCTCCTTCTTGTTTTCATATGAACTCATTCATAAATATAGTATATTCATACCTATAGTCCACAACCCCATAATTTTATTTATTATTCTTATGCGCTCATTCATAAATATATTATATTCATAATTATAGTCCATCTAATATTTTTTTGATTGATTTGTTTTCATATGTATTCATTCATATATATAGTCCACTCACACCAAGTTTCATGTTGATTATATTCCACTACCTTATAAGTCTATAGTGAACAGCAACTCACATAGATAAAGTGTATGTACATGTCATAATCTCACAAATCACATAGGGTTACGAATAATACACATTAAAAGCATACATACATAACAGAGACAAGAGACAAGAACAAGTAAGGGGAATAATAGATTATATTATCATGAAAGGGTCCATACAATACAAAGAAATGAACCGAGTTCTCATCTGGCTCAACAGCCCAATATATATGAATTACAAACAGTTACAAATAACTACCTATTGGTTTAGTCAACTGACACGGCCTTATGTGGCCGACCTAATCTCTAATTAGTCTGTTGATCGACTTAGTCATCTAGTCGAAAAAATCGTCTATCATTCAAGTCGGCTTACCGACTTGCTCCTCCAACATCTCCCCCACAAACAAAATGTTTCTTCATCCCTAAGAAACGAGGATGCACCAAAATTTCTTTTCCTGTCCTAAGTAGTCATTTATGTGCTTCATCTTCATGGGTTGTGAAGTCTGATGGTTGGTC
Source organism: Pseudotsuga menziesii (assembly GCA_001517045.1). Taxonomy (NCBI): domain Eukaryota; kingdom Viridiplantae; phylum Streptophyta; class Pinopsida; order Pinales; family Pinaceae; genus Pseudotsuga; species Pseudotsuga menziesii. The sequence continues at coordinate 32,186 of LPNX010445211.1, forward strand.
TCTTTTGTACACATAATTCAACAATTGCTTCAGCTATTACTACCAGCTGATGTTGGAATTCCGTCCAACTTTGTAGTACTTTTTGAATGTCGATGGTTAATGTAGTCAGACTTGATAATATCGACATATTTTCTTGAATGGAAAGTTCTGCTATTCTTTCCATGTTGAGACCCATAAACTGGTCCTTTTCCTCTACTGTTTCAAAAAGTCATTTCATCTGCAGGCAAATGATGTCTAATTTTACTAGACTTGGAATGGCTTGCTGCACTCACTGATGTGCTTGTTGCTTGAGATTTTGCAATTTGGTTGTTTCAATCACTATTTGATTTTCAATTGTGCTTCTAAGTGCTTCCTCTATGCTCTTTCTCTTCTCAAGCGCTTGGATTTCTTCTCAGGTCTACCGAGTTTGCTGAGAGACTTGTCCATAATAAGTAGGCCATTCTCTTAGTACTTCTTTCGTAATAACCGACTCCTCCATGTGATCTTGCAACACCTTGTATGCTTCTGAAAAGGTTGTGTGTTGCTGCATCAGCAGTCGAGCTGTTTCTTCTTTCTGATCCTCTTTTGTGTCCTGCATATATTCCTACAGTATCGACACCACGCTCTCAAAAAACTGATAAGTTCTTTCTAGCAGGTTGTTGATGTCGTCCTCTGTCGGTCATGGTATCACAGATTGGACAAGGTTTCTGCATTTGTTAAGGAACTCAACTTTTTCTTTTTCCATGTTGTCGAGCTCCTTATGTTTGTTCTGGCTCCTTCTTTTTGCTTTGATTGCCAGTATTTCCAAGTGTTTCCCTAATTCTCCATCCCTCAACCTAGTTGCATGGACTGCAGTGGTCGACCCAAGTTTACTGATATGGACCATTGTCGTCTGTCTTTGATGGTCTTTCTTCTTTTTGTATTTCTTCCTTTTGTGCTTTTTCTTCTCTGCTTGCTTTGGTACCTGTGTACCTGCAAGAGTAAGAATTGGATTGTCTAGTTGCTGGCTAGTAGTGGTTGATGGTGTTTTTGGTTGGGTCGGTTGGATGACTGCTGCAGCTGGTTGTGCATCTAGTTGGTTGGATACAGAGGGTCCAGATGTGGATGCGATTGGCGCTAATGGTTGCGGCAGAGGTGGTTCTGGTGCAGTTGGTTTGAGTACATGTTCTAGGCTGGGAGGAGGTGGTGATGGCATTGGTGAATAGTCGGGTGTGATTGGGTTGGTGGAGGTATGGTCGGGTGACGGGTCATGGATATGTGGTGGTGAATCTTCCTGAAGGTCGAAGAATAGTTGGTCGATTTCTCAATTTATTTCCTCCATGTTTTCTCCTTCCTCATCTCCGGTCTGTTCAAAGGCTGGTGGGTGGGGTTCGGGGATGGTCGGGATGATAGATGTAGTCCGACTTGTGACAACGATAGCTTCTTTGTTGCAGTTTCTTTGAAACGTCAAACTTATAATTAACACAGTCCTTGGCCTCTAGGGTACTTGGCTAGGTTGGGGAGTGGGTATTCTGGATCCGCCAACTTTGAACAAAGGGGCTTTGGTGGAGATCTTTTGTGCCGAAGTGAGTAACTCAGGTAATTTTTCAATGTATGCATGGAGGTCTCTGTCGCGGTCAAAATTTTCCTTCAAGGTCTCCGACATAGCATTCTTGCATATTTCAAGTGGGCTTATGGGAGGAGGTTATGGAATTAGCTCTTGCGTTAGTTTGGTCAGAGACGAGGGTGGAGGTGTAGACATGAGATCCACAACATTTTCAGCCATTGAAGTGTTTGTGCTTTTTTCCTTCTTTGGTCGACCTTGTTATGCCCCTGCTTCGACAAATATTTGGAACTGGGTTTCCACTAGAAATTTGTTTACTGCGACATCTTCTATAATGTCACATGCCGTGGCTACTAGTTCTTCCTCATCTTCTGAGGACTCTGAAATGATAAGCTTGCGCTTACCTTTCCCCTGCTCCTGTTCCTGAGTTTTCTTTCTTTTTCTTGAGGATGCTATCTCCTTCGACAATTTGCTTATGTTTTCTTTAGTGATAGCATACTCTGTATCTTCAGTATCTATCTCTCCCCTTAGTTCTTGAGTCGAGACGATGCTTTCTTCAGCTAGATTGGTTAACTGTTGTTCTATTTGTGTCTCTTCCCTTTGTGCTGTCGGAGGTGTGATTACAATTTGCAGTCGACTGGTGTTTTCTGCTGGTGTCTCCTCTGACACAAATTTGCTGATGTATAAGTTGAGCTCATAATCTTCTTATTTTTCCTGGTCTATCAATGGCTCTTCTATCGATAGGTCTATCTCTTTTTCCCTTGCTAGTATCAATAGTTTTGTACCCGATCGTCGAGCTAGCTCCCGAAAAATCTCTTCAACTATCAAGTAGTAGTCGAGAGTCCTTACCTTTTCCTTGGCGCCCTGCATGTACGACACCATGGTATGGTCGAGTTCTAACTGGATGTGGGCATTTTTGGGCAGACTTTGTCAGATGTTTTGGGGCACCATCCATCTAATCATGTAGACTTTCAGTTGTTGGAACCAGTTTTCTAACAACACTTTTTCTTTTGCAAGTTCTTTCAGTGTTCCATTCTAGGAGAATGATTTGAATCTCCACATATGGAATTTTGTCAATTCTTGAAACTGTTTCTTCCCGACAAGGAACAAGGAGTACATGACTATCCATAATGTAAGGGATGGGAACCTTATAATTCCTCCCGACTCCTGGCATTTTTCACAGATGCCTTTGAGCATGTCGGCAACATACTCACTCCATCTGTATATCTTTCATGTGTCGGCAATGGTATCCACTACCTCCAACATATCTAGTTAGAGGTCGCTTCCTCGACCTATCAATCAAGAGTGGTGGCTATGATTTTGGCCATAATTTGTGGCGTTCGAGCTTGTATTAGGCTAGTCATTAGCTCTTTGGAGTTTTTACCTGATGCTAATCCTGTTAGCTCCTCAACTAGTCCTTCTTTTATACTGACTGGTACTGGTTCACCTTGGTTTGATAGACCTATCAATTTGTAGATTAATTCCCCAGAGATGTCGACCAGTCTGTCAGAGTAAAATATGCCAATGTGGTACCGACTTATAATAAATTTCACTACGGTTTATTTTGTGCCTCCAAAACTGGCCATGAGTGGTGCGTTGATGTAGTTTACAATGGTACTGTGGTTGATTTTCTTTGCAGTTGCGGTAGGATTTTTGTCGACATAATCCCATTCTTTTATCTCAACCCATAATTTTTTCCATGAGCTCTCCTGAACCTTAGCGTTCTTGATGTTATTTAATATTCTTACTAATGGTGTCTCCACAGTCTATAGCTCTTTGGGCTTGGCTGCAGCTCTGGTTTGTTTTGGTGCCATCTTGTCGGTCTGCTGGTCGATTTTACTTCGGTATTTTTGGCTTTCAGTCATCTGATTGCTCAGTTTCTCTCTCTGTTTGTAATGCGGTAAATGATCCATTGGCAGTTCAGTATTTACAGTTGATGCGTTTGACGTTTTTGTAAATGGGTGTATTAATGGCGAACGTGATGGTCCAGCATGAACACTTGAGTTTGCGTTAATGGTGATTTGGTTTTGGCATTCGTAGTCATGAATGTGTGATGGGACTGTTGAGGTCGTTGGTCAATGTCAGTCATGAAAATGGTCGATGGTGTTATGTCGATGGGCATGATGTCGGTTGTTGAAGTGGTGATTCCCTGTCATACTTTTTTATGTATATCAGTACTATTTTTCTTTTTGGATTTTCATCTTTTTGTAGCTTTTGTTTAACCGTTATGGTTGTTTTTTTTTTAGACTTGTTTTAGTTTCTTTACCATTTTAGTCGGGAACCATTAACAAGTTTTTGAAATACTATGCCTTGTAACGTCCTTAGTTGGACTGATCCGTTGACATGTATCTCTTTGACAACATAGGGTCCCATCCATTATGTATGTAGCTTTTTGGGTTTTCCTTTTACCCCACTATTGTATAGTAAGGCAATGTCTCCTACCGACACATTTTTGTTTTTGATGTTTCGATCGTGTCATGCCTTTTGTTGTTGTTTCTGGATTTCTTGATGTTGTATGGCGATTAGTCGGTGTTCTTCAAGTTTACTTAGTTGCAACAGTCGGTCCTTTCTTCCTTGTTCGACATTGACATGTAAAATCTATGCAATAATAGGTGTCTGTTGTCGAAAGTGTAGTCGAACTACTACTTCTTGTCCATAAACTAGTCGAAATGGTGTTTGGTCGGTTGAACGCTTGTATGATATTCTGTATGCCCATAGTACTGTAGGTATCTTTTCATCCTAGTTGTCTTTGTCATTGTTGCATATTTTTGTTAATCCTTTTGTTAATGTTTTATTAAATGCTTCAATTGCTCCATTCGACTGAGGGTGGTAAGCTATACTCCGACGGTGGTCGATTTGGAGCTAGTATGTTAGTGTTTTAATAGTTTTATTAATAAAGTGTGTTCCTTGGTCGTTGATTAGGGTTAGTGGACATCCAAATTGGGTAATGATATTTTTGTAGATAAATTTGGCAGATATCTCACTGGAACATCTATCAAATGGTTCTACCTCTGCCCATTTGGTTACATACTCGACTGCAGTTATTATGTACCTTGCACCTGTTCTTTTTGCGGGTATGGGAAATGGTCATATGAAGTCGATAGCCCAAATTTCAAATGTCAAACTTGGGTTTACTGATATCAGGGGAATTTCTATACTAGGCAGGGGTCGACCCAGCCGTTGACATCTGTCACATTGGCTTACAAAATTTTTGCAGTCTTTGTAAAGTGTCGGCAACCACAACCCTAATTGTTGGATTTTGTTTGCAATTGTGTCTGCTTGGAAATGTCCTCTGGCAGGTCCGTAATGTGCTTCATGCATAATATTATTTCTTTCATGTTCCAGTACACACCTTCTGAGGATGTCTTCTAAACCCATTTTATATAGGATTCCATTTATGAGGCTATAAGGTGCAGCTTTCATGGCTAGTGTGTATTTCTTCTTCGTATTCATGGCTTTTGGTGCTTGTTCATCCTCTAAGAACTGTTTTATTTCCTCTAATTCTACTGGGAATGCTTCTATTCGAAACAAATGTGCATCCGGTAAGTCATCTTCAACTCCTGTCGGTTCCTGTCCTATGTCAATTTTGGATAAATGGTCAGGACCGACATTTAGCTTACCTGGTCTGACGAGGACTTCAAATTCAAATTCTTGGAATAGAAGTAGCCATCAACATTTTCTTCCATGGTGTAGAGGCTTATTTATGAGGTATTTTAGTGCTTGGTGGTCAGTGTAAAAGATAAATGGATTAGCTAGTAGGTAGTGTCGATATTTTTGTAGTGCAAAGACCATTCCTAATGCTTCTCTTTATGTTGTCGAATAGTGTCTTTCGGCTTTATTTAGTTTTCTGCTACTGTAAACTATAGGGTAGTCCATTCCATCATCTCTTGGTTGAGTTAGGATTGCTCCTATTGCTAGGCTTGATGCATCGATGTGTACATGGAATTTGGTCGACCAGTTTGGAAACCTTAGAATGGGTGCTTCGACTAGATTTCTTTTTAGTTTTTCAAATGATATGTTGCACTCCTCTATCCAGTCAAACTGTTGATCCTCTCTTTGCAATTCTTCCATTGGGTATGTCATATTTGAATAGTGTCTTATGAATTTTCTATAATATCCTGTATGACCAAGTAGTACCCTAGCTTGTTTTGGATTCATCGATGGTTTTAAGTAGAAGATGATTTTTATTTTTGTGAATTCGACTTTAATACCTTATTTAGAGACAATGTGTCCTAATAGTATCCCTATAGGAGTTAGAAATATATGCACTTCTTGATGTTCAGAGATATTTGGATTTGTCTGCACCATTTCAACATAAGCCTTAGCCATTTACAATGGTCTTTCAATGTAGAGTATATTGTCCAATCATCGAAATATACTGCCATTGTTTTGTAAATGTACTCTTGAAATGTTTTAACCACAATCCTTGAAAAGACTGTAGGTGCATTTTTAAGTCCAAAAGGCATAACCTTGTAAGCAAATGAGCTAAATTCACATACAAATGTTGTATTTTTATGATATTCTTTGGCTATTGGTACTTGATTATAACCTGAGAATCCATCTGTAAATGAGTAGCATTCATGTCCTGCGACCTCATTTAATATTTCATCTGCATAAGGAGTTGGAAATGGGTCTGTTAATGTAACTTTATGGAGTTCTCTGAAGTCGACACAGATCCTAAACTTGGTTGGATCATGTTTCTTTGGTTGAAACACCATTGGACTTGCCCATTCTGATTGGTCAATAGGGTAGATGATTCCTACTGCAAGCATATTATCAATCTCTTTATTAACTATCTCTTTGTATTTATGAGCTAGTTTATATGGTCTTTTCTTTATAGGTCGAACATCAGGTTTAATGTCGATCTTCATTTCACCCATTTCATGTACTACACCTTTGAGATCCTTATAGTCTCTTGCAAATACATCTTGAAATTCTTTCAGTAGGTTTACTCTCTCTGTTATCTGTGCTTCAGTCCAGTAGTCTCCATTTTTTGCTATTTTTGGTCAATCATCATTTGATATGTCGACTTCTTTGATTTTCACTTTAGCGTCTAACTATTTAGGGGATTTTGTGTCATTGATTAGTCGACTCCCTTCTTTAAACTGTGAAAATGTAGCAGGTAAGTCTGCTGCAGTCATTCGGTCGATGTTTTCCTTGTCGTTTGTCTCAAATTTGAGTACTGTGCGAATTGGTTTTGTTGTTTTGGCATGGTTTGATTTCCATCTAAAGCTTTTACCTTCTGAGTTTTCATTTTCCATTTGTAGTCTTGTTGACTGTGGAATTGTCCCGTTTTGTATGATGTTACAGTTTATTGTCGGTTGGTTGTGTTTTGAGGGTTTGTTTTCTGTCGATTGTATAAATGCATTGATTTGTTTTGTTGTTTCAACCAAATTCTCATTTTGGGGTACAAAGTTGAAATCTTTGATAAAATTCTCTTTGAGTTCATTCCATAGGAATGTTTCACCTTGAGCTGAACTTCCATTTTATACCATTTGTTTGGTAAGTCAAAGAGCATTGATGGGAATAGGTGTGGCCATGTTTGCTCATCTTTATATCCAAGTCTTCTCCATTCTTTTTCACATGTCTTTATGTGGTTTTATGGATCTTGTCCTTGGGTAAATATAGGTATCTGATCCTGTATGGTTAACTTATTTTCTCCAATTTTTTCTACAAAATAAGTTGAAGTTGTTGTCCATGTCTGTAGTTTTGACTGATGGGTATCCCACCATCTAGCAGCTTGGCCTGTAAAAGTTTCCACTAAACTTTGTAGTTGGCCATGTTCACCAATG
>LPNX010445221.1:10875-37934 GCA_001517045.1 Pseudotsuga menziesii
CCACATCCAACGAGCTCTCCCGATAGAAATTTGAGTAAAAACACAAGGAGATATGTCGAAAATATGAACACAAAAAGTAGTTTTTTTCTTTCTTCCTCCAAAATTAATCAATATTATTTTATTATTTTAACTATTATTTTATTATTTTAATTATTATTTTATTATTTTCCTTAGGAGGCCCATTTTAGACCCCAAAATTCCTCTAATGCTTCCTCAAAGGCTGTTGGTAAGGCTTGACTCCAGCTTTAATCAGGATGACATGTTGTATGATCTTTGTGTCATAAGTTTTAAGCTCTTCATATGTCCAGGCAAACACATCTTTGTACTATTTGAACAGACTAATGAACTTACTCCTTTTCGCCCGAATAACAACACTTTCTAAAATTTACATATCTAGGTTCAGCTTCAGTCCCTAAATTTATTAGCTCAAATTGCAAGGATGAGCTATGAGTCTTGACTTTCGCTGGCTTTCTAAACTTGTTATTTAAGTCAAACATTCGTTCCAGGGTCCTGAATCCCTTAGGAATAAAATTCCCAAATTTTAATTTTGCTTGATGTTCTTCATCATCTATTATTGCTCCTTTAAAAGTCTTATCATTCATCAAGCATTCCAAAATTTGTTGATCATCGTCAAAAACCCGTAGATTGGTGATCATATCCGGAATAGAAGGCCTAAAAAGTAATTCAATAGAGCATCTATTATTAGAAGGTACTAGCCTTGCAGCTGAGGTAGCTAGTAAATCAACTACTGCATTCCTTAATTTAGGAATGGATACAATATTGAATGCATGAAAGTTTATAAGAAAATCCCAAACTTCATTTTGATAGGCTTTTAAATGTGGTGAAATACAATGTATCTTATTTTGAATTTGCTTAAAAAAAATTTTAGATTCTCCATATACTTTCAAATTTTTCTTTTAGTTCTATCGTTTTTTTAAGTCCCTGAACTAGTGCTTCATACTCGGCTGTATTATTTGTACATTCGAATTCTAATCTACAAGAAATAAAATGTTTATTTTTCTTTGGATCAATCAAGACAAAGCCAGTTCCTAATCCTTCCAATGTTTTAGATCCATCAAAATAAAGAGCCCAAAAACTATCTACTTCTACTGAACTTGAATTAAAAACTACATTTGAAACTAAATCTACTATTTTATAGTCAATCTCATCATCCTGTGAAAATAGAAGGAGATCGGGCTAGGTGTCAAGTATACTGCTGGCTTTTTTAGCTTGGTAATTTCCCGGTTCCAATTCAATGAAGTAATTTCCCAATATAGAATTTACTAGCTCATTCTTTCCTTCTAACTGAGTAACATTATATTTCATTTGAGGTTCTCTTAATACTTTTAATTGATTTGGACTTCCCTTATAAGGCAACCATAAATGTGACCAATCAGAAGCAAAGTATCCATCTAACTTTGCTTCCCAATCTTGACTCAAAACCAATCCATAAGCATCTAGTATGTCAGCTACTACAATGTCGATGTATTGACATACCCTCTCATATGCGGATAAGCGAATTAGAACATCTTCCATTTCTCCTATTACTTTCACAATTGTCTTGTCTAATTGAATAACCTGCCAAGTAGATGGTTTAGGTTGTCCATTAATTTTCTTGCAGACTAACCATGGCATAACATTCATCGATGCCCTTGAGTCTACTAAACAGTTGTGTACATTATAGTTGAAAATCTCAAAATTTAGGAGAAATGCTGGGGTTTTATATTTAGACTTTCCTATTACACTTGCTTCACCAATTTCTTCTTCAGGTTGGTTGTTAGTGGGCAGCTCTTCTTCTGCTACTTCAAGTGCTTTTAAAAGTTTCTCTTTTTGCTAAGCTAAATTGCACATTTCAAATAATGAGATGTCTGCCTTAGCCTTTTTAATGTCTTCCACAATATCATACCCCATCTCATGCTCTTTGCGATTCCTCTTGACATTATCAATCTTCTCTTCAATAGGCTTAACAGGTATGTTAATTTTCTTTGGATCTTGACTTGAAATGGTAAATTCAAGTATTTTAATAGTTGTAGTGTTCTTTTGTATCTTCTTCATATTTTCTTGAAGTTTCTTAATTTTAGGAAGTATTGAATTATCTTCTTTTAAAAAACTATGACTTCTTGTTGTCACATTGGTTTCTAATGTTTCCTCTTGTTTCAGAGAATTCTCTTCTTCTATATCAAACATTGAAACACAGTCCCATAAAACCAGAGTATCCTCCTCTTGTTTTTCTATAGATTGATTATCTTTTTCTTCCACCTTACCAGTTTCTGTCAGTTTGGAATCCAATAATTGATTCATTACCAGTGTCATAGAATTTATCCATTGGGGGAAATTCTTCTCAGAATGAGGTTGTTGATGAAAAGTACAAAAATTATCCATGCCTGCATCAGTCAAATTCATTGCTAAAGGACTGTGTGGAGGAGGCTTAGGTTGACTGTTGTCTTCCCTTATTTTTATAATAAGGCTTATATGATTTCTGAGTCTCTTTTTCCTTCTCTAAATCTATCACTCTGTTGGATAACTTTTGCATCATCTTCAACATCCCTTCAAAATCCCGTGACCGCTCATCCTTAGGCTTAGTCAGTAATAAAGGTTTCTTATTTTCTTCCGACTGTATAGGATAATTTTCTATGCTTTCCAACTCAGCCTCCACCTTCTCAACTTCTTCATAAGTTTCTGCTAATGTAGGCCTCACTAATCTGTTGGAAAACATGGCTAGATCAGGCCCAAGGGCTGAGGTATAGTATTCTATCAGGACAGTTTCAGTTGGCTTATTTAATGCAGTAAAATTGTTTAGGTAAGCAACAAATATTTGAGTGAAATCATGTACTTTTTCTTTTCTTTCTTTCTTCAGAGCACATAACCCCTTCATTAAGGCTGCATGAGTTTTCTGAACTACATATTTACTTCTAAACATTCTCTCGAATGTGTTCCAATCCGTGATTGAATTTGCAGGAAGTGCAAAATACCATGAGGCTGCTTTTCTTTTCAGAGTGTGGGGAAAAAATCTACACACCACATCTTCATGCTCCCTAGCTCGTAATCCTTCTATGGCCAGGTAAAAACTTTGTAAATGATCATCTACCAAAACTCCCTCACCTGGTTCAAAATTGGGTAACATTTTGTCAAAATCTTGAGGCAAGTCATGTAAGGGAGGTGCCAAATTTAAAGGTGACCTAGCTTTCCAAGCAGGCGGTGGAGGTGGTTGGTTTGCATTTACATTAGCCATGATTCTGAGTGGAGAATGAGATTATGACGGAACAGAGTTCTGGAAAGGTGAACAGTAAGGTGAATTTGGATCCAATTGATTCAAAGGTTGGTCAACTTCTTTTAAGGCTACTTCTACCAGTTCTTCAAGATCTTCTACCAACACTAAGTCTTCTAATTGAGCGCGGTCTTTCTTCTGATACTCTCTTCTAGGTAATATAGAAATGATAGGTAATCCTCCAATCTTTTTTTCATATTCCCTAGTGATTCTTCTTAAATCATCAACCACTTCGTTATCTACAGGATATAGATACCCTTTCTCTTTATCTTCAGGAGTGGATTTGTGAAACAAACTGCTTTCAGAACTGTCACCGATAGAGTGATTTCGAGGAAGTGAGCTTCCTTGGCTAGCCATGCACTGGTGGCCCTCCTTATAGCACCAAAAAATGTTGAGGCCTAGAAAATTGTAGGTAACAACAGTTAGGGATTCTCCCCAATAAACGTTCCCAACTAGCCCATTACTGTTTGGTATGGGGATTCCGTTCGGTTTACGGTCGGGCTACCGTAGGTCAAGTAACAAATTAAAAGGTTTTACTGGTTACGGCCCGGTCCACCGTATATATTTTTATTTTTTTGTGTTTAAATTATGATGTGCAAGTGCATATCTAAAAATGCAAATTGATAGAGATAATGAGGAGTGTCACAATGTGATGTGCATGTTCTTACCTCTCGTCTTACATCTCTCGCATATAAATCACAAACAACCAGAAAATAACTACAACTAACTAACCTATCCCCAGGGAACAAATTATTAATTATCAATGAGTAATGTATTTCTGTGCATGTATTAAGAAAAATTACAGATAGCTGTTACTTTTTTTAGAACACATGAACATTAATAAAGATATGAACAACAAGATAGCTTATTGTTTATGACTACCTTCATTACTCATAGTGGAAATTTCACAAAATAAACTATAAGACATTCATAACATAAACATAAATGCAATGAGTTAGAACGATCTCTCAATTAATGGACATAAGCTAAAAACGAAATAGTTCACATTCAACTGATCCATGGCAAAGCATTTGAAACATTCCACCAAACTTTCTCCAGCAGAAACTTGTAATTCTTTATTGTAAAAGGAAGTAGTTCTTCTTACAATATACTCTCAAAAATTGCTTGGGAAAGAAGTCCTTTCTACATCTAAACTCTCCTATATTTATACAAAAAAGAAAAACCCTTTGGGATACCCCCAAATGACTTTTGAGCTTCCCCAACCTTTCAATCCCAAAATTTTGTCTTGTAGTAAGTGCTCATAATTTATACAATATATTACATTTTAAATCAAAATTTAATAGAACACTTTATGAAGAGGGGCCCGCTTGGTCATTTATGAACTTTTTCCATGCCTGGGCCTCTGCTGCTATGCCTTCAAAATCAGAGGGTTCAAGAAAATTGATATTTATCTCATACTTAGCACCCTAATTCTTAATTACTTCTACTCTCACTGGGCTCAGGCGCAGTTGATCTTCTAGTAAGTGGATACTTACTGCTGTATGAGCCACTGCATTATTCAGAATTTGTTCGTCTATATCCTCGACTTGTTGGATCTCCTGCTCATCTTCCTGATACCTATTATGTAGATGTTGTATGAACAACTTAGGTTCTAGTATAGTGTCCAACCTTTTTTCTGCAAAAACTTGGCATCTATTGTATGTGACCAACACTCTTCTGTAGTATTCAGCACATAATCCCTTTGTTTTCTTTACAGTTTTCTTGAATTTTTCCGCAATATTTATTGCAAACTCCAATAAATCATAATCCTACTTTAAACTCTATCGATCTTTGACTGGTATCTCTGCAGGAGGTTCCTCATTCGTTTCTATCCACACTATTCTTCCTATTAGAATCTCCAGAATCTACTGAGATCTGTCCAAAAAATAAGATGTAGTATCCAAAATCTCTTCCAGTCTGCTATCTATTTGCAAAATCTTACACCTTTCTTCCGCAATGTGCATTTGTAGTTGGTGGATCTTCTTTCTTTGGGTTAGAACATGTTCCTTCAAAGTTTAGACATTTTTCTTCTGTTCCATAGCATCTTTTAGTGATGATGTCAATGAAGGATTCTGTCCTTCCAAAACTGCTACCTGCATTTGATATTGTTTCTCTCTTTCTTCAGTGGCATCCTTCTCTTATTCTAACTCAGTTACCTTGTTTTGTAACTGTACCTTCTCTACACTTAGAGTTTTGTAAGACAACTGAAGGTCAGTTTTCTCACTTTTCAACACTTGATGCTCTAGCTGTAGCCTCTCTAATTCTAATAAGCTGTTCTGAGCATCCTTTTTTGTTTTCTCTACAGAAAATTCTAAAGCCTCCTTATTGGCTTGCAGAGTTTGAATTTTTGTCTTTGAAGTCCTCACCTCATTCTACATGTCCTCAAATTTCCTCTTCAACTTCTGACCTTCATCTCTCTCTTTTTTCAGTGTTTCTTTTAATTAAGATGCATTCCTTTTGAACTGCTCAAGATACGTCATCACCCTATCTACATTATCTTCAATATCTTGGGTTAACGCCACCCCATCTCTTGCTGTCAATCTTGGATCTGCATCTGTCCCATACACCAAAGTCTTGTCAGTTATCATTTTCCCAATTGTCCTCCTGTTTCAACCTTTTCTCGATCCTTTCAACAATCCTTTTCTTTTCCTTGTCATAGAAAATGGTGCTGAAATCACGGACCTCTTCTCCTTCTTTTTGCATGAAAGGTATCAAATTCATTCCAGAAAACACAACTTGCCCTTGAGTGCTACCAGAAGTTGTAGCAGGCTCCTGGAGGTAAGGATTATCTTGTCCAAGCCCTTAATCTGTATGATCATGTCCCCCCAATGTATCGATTTGCTCAGTGGTTTGTTAATCTTTTTTATATCCTGTTAATCTTAGACCCTCACTTTCATCTTGTCTTTTCTTTATCTCTGCTTCTTCATTTCTCTTTCTCTCCTCCTCTTCCTTCTTTGTTGCTTCCTCTACAGCTCTCTTTCTTTATTCTTCTTCATTCTTTAGCCAGCTTTTTGCCTCTTATGCTAGACTTCTAGCATCTTCTTCTCTCTTTCTGGCCTCTTCTTCTTCAACTGTCTTTGTCTTCTGTACAGTTTTTTCTTTTCCACCCACAATAGTGATTTTCTATTTAAATCTCTTCTTTAAGGTAGTCATATTCTTTGCACTGAAGGTTTCTTCGTCCTTGTCCCAAAAGTTAGTACAATCAAAATGAATGTTTGCCTCTTTGCAGTGTTCTGCTACCTTATTTCGGGAGTCATTCCTGTGAAAGTTCATCTCACCAAAATGGAAGTGCTCCAACTCCTGCACAATTTCTGTAGTCTGTTTTACTTTTGAAAACTTACTAACTCCCTATCCAGAAAGGTATGGCAGGAAATGCTACCTTTTTATGCTAAAACAAAAAAATCCCCACACCATCAAGATATACCTACCTAACTACCTGCAGCACATAATCAGTGGCATATTTAGGGAGTAGAGAAGGTGCCCTGTAACCCCCATACATTCTGATATACATACCTTCCTCAGTTAAATAGTAGTCTCCATATTCCTCAATGACCTTGAACGCTTCCTTGGACATGCAATTGCACTCAGTTAGGAAAATTAGAGTGTACAAAGGCATGATGAAGTGTTCACATATTTCTTTGTAGTAGCCATGGTATTTGTGTGCCCAAAATAATTTATATGTTGTATATACCAGGGTCCTGTCTCTATCCCAATTACACCTCGAGGCTGGAAAAGACTGGGTACATAGTATACAGTCAACTAGGATAGAGCTCATGTAGAACTCTAACTTCTTCTGTGACACTTCTCCCAAGGATGAAGATATGCATGCTGAGAGGCTATTGGACACTATGTTTTCCCAATTGAATATGGTTCCTTGAGTGGCCACATAGAAAATAATTGGTATCCATCCCAATTTGAAGCTTTTTCCGTGACCTCTCCCGAAAATTCTATTTAGCATCAGTGGTATAAATCTATAAGGGGTCCGGAGAGTGGATGTATCATATTCTCCTGATGGCCTAGTTCAAAAGTTCTTCCCTGGTATCATCATTCTTTTTACTGTTTCTAGTACGTCCATAGCTGTCTCTTTTAACTAGCTTTCTGTTAGGTAAATCTGAGCAGGAGGTATGTGATATGCCATGGAGACATAAGCAGGGCTGTATGTAGCATATCCTTGTTTAGCAGTATTTTGAAGGATCATCGTAGTTACATATGCCCTAGGCAGAATCGAGCTGATCACTTTTGAGCATGGGAACAACTCAGGTCTTGTGGCTACCTTCATAAGAGCTGATTTCTCGATATTTGCATGAAGAGTCAGCTCTTCAAATCCTGCATCAGGCACATTCTGATTTACAATCAACCTGTATATTTCACCCCATTTATAATCTGGCTCTACCCTAGTGGTAGCTTTGGTATCTTCATATATGTATTCAACCTTGGTGATTATTTCAACCTCTGTCTCTCTTTCCTCAACTAGAGCCTTCTTCTTTTGTCTTTTAGACATATCTCCTCTGCAACAGTCACCCTGTCATAAACAAAGTATGTTCTTAGACCATTTGAGCTTTTAGTAAGTGTTTTAGTAGTGAAGAAAAATGGTATCAACCTATTTACCTCTTCCATATCCATTCTTAAAAATAAACTATACGGAGTATTAATGCATAAAAGAAAATGACAAGGCAAAAGAAACTCCTGCAAGTTGTGTCCTAAAATCCTCTAAATCCACCGTCTGTAACTAAAAACAACCCTGATAGAAAAATCATCATTTAATCTAGATTGCATTCGAACTAATCTAACTCCTACGGTAAAGCATGAACCACACTATCATTAAGGTTCATCCTCAAACGCGAGACCCTATATTGTGTTCTTTAATGTGGAACATCCTAACTTGACCAAAATATTGAAAATCCCTACCGTCCCATAAAAATAGGGTAAACGCATACAAAAAAATGAAACCCCCCTCGGACGGCCATGAACAACCCAAAAATGGGTGGTGCAGACAACGTAACGCTTGTCTACACCAACCCTTCAATCTTTCGAAGTGGAATAAAATAAACATAACGGCTAAAAAATGCAGGTTCAAAAACCCCCACCACCAAAGAATACTTCCTTTACAACAATAAGCATACCGCAAGGATAAAAATTCTTTCTAATGGACAACGACACAATCTACGGGAAAACCTAACCAGGAAAAAACAAAGGTTCTCAAAACGACCAATACAAATCAAGAAAAAGGAAACAGAGGTCTGCCTACCTGGAAAAGTTGTTGTGTAGTCGACGGGATGACCTGAAAGTTGCTGTGCAGTTGGTGCTTCAAAGCTAAACACTGTCGGGGTGTCGACGGTTCGGGGCACTAACGTCGCGATGGTTCTGCATCGGAGATTAGAACCACTAACCACTAATGCATCGAAACTTCAAACCACAAACTGTCGAAAAGATACTCTGATCGACAGCCGCAACGACGGACAACAAAACTACTATGGTTCCGCGACAAAATTAGCACCCATCAACGATTGAAGGCTCTTAAGGCTAACGGCCGGAACTCCAAAACTCAACATTTCTGTAGTGTTGGCAATGCAAAGGACAAGCCCTCTAATCAATGTCAAAAATAGTTCCGATAGCGATAGTCAAAGGTTTAAACAATAAAACCACAAGGTAATAAAGGCCACAGATTCGGCGAGAAAGAGAATTGTTCGTCGTTTCCCTTCCGAAACGTCGGCGACATAGAGAACTAATTCCCCAAATCAATCTTCAACAAATTCCCGATAGTGAAAAAAATGAAAACATCAAAAAAATCCAAAACGTTAAGCTCTGAGAAATAAACAAAAGACTCTAGGCTGGGCGACGGTAATACTAGCTCGTTTAACCTTCGAGACAGCGAAAACACAGTCAATTAATCATCCGACTTTCCAAAGGTCAATTTTAAGTGGAAAAACTAGACTTCCAAGACAGCTTTAAAGAAATCAAATAAATCTGAGCAAGAAAAAAAAATCAAAAGGAGGGTCCAAATTTTTTTAGAAATTTGGGAAATAGTTGCAGCTGCAACAATTGGTGACTACCTAGTGAACACAGATCTCTGGACAATTTCTTATTTGAGCAACAGACTGTTTTGATGATACCAACATGCTACATTCTTCTAGATGTCTGGATTTCCCAAATGGAAAATGTATATACTTTTAATCATTGATGATAGTCCAATTTAGGAAAAAATGGAAACCAATATTTCAAAGTCTAGATAACTCTTTTGAGGCCAGGGATATGAGTTTCATTTTTTTACCTTTGTCTTTGGTAACTACCAACTTAGACACCATAGGATTGTAACATATGGTAAACAGAAACATTCATTTGTTCCTCATTCCCATGCCATTTTGCACTTTTGTGCTTTTGGACTTTTGTCCTCTTTTGAGTCCTCCTTGTTTGTCTTCTTTCTGAAATTTTTGTTCAAGCTCCTTTATCCATAGTGTCCTTTTGTGTGAGAGATGTATTTAATTTTCAGCTCACAGACGGAGAAGAACTTTGGCAATCTTGTACTAATACGGTTCAGTACTTTGTTTTGATACATATTGCTTTCTTAGGAGATTTTGACTCTTATTTGCCTTTTGGATTTCAATTCCTGACATGGGATCATTTAAATATAATATACTGTTTACCATGCTTCCTCTCCATGGGTCTTTTGTTGTCACCCCCTAAGACATTTTAATGTGAGATGGATGAAGCCTCGAAATAGTATTCCAGACCTTTTGATCCTGAGTTATTTTGCAAGGATTAAGTAGGACTTCAATGTGCTCATAGCCATTTAGGAAAACTGCTAAACTAGAAGAAGTTCTTTCAAATAAATCAATAGTACTCAGTCTCATAATCAAAGATTTTAGTTAATCCAAAATTCTGATGAACTCCATGCAACCAAAAGTTGTGCTTTTTATTGAAATCAATCAAACCCTAATTAAAAAAACAAAACAAATAAAAAATAAAACAAACCAATCAGTTTATTTATGTACAAGATCACCAAGAAATAAAAATCAAGAAAAATAAGGTTTGAGAACTAAACCATTAACTGGTAAGTTCTCTTCCCACCCCTGTAGGTCTTGCAACTTGTAAGTTGAGGGGCCAAGCTTGGCTGCAATTTGAAAAGAGCCTACCCATAACTGTTGAAACTTAGTGTGCTTCCCCTTTTCATCATGCAGATGATCCGACTTAAGAACCATATCTCCCACTTCGAATTCCTTGTTTCCAGCTTTATGCTTATCAAACCAACGTTTCACTACTTCCTTTTGATGCTTAAATCATTGTTTGGCTTTGGACCTAGACTCTTCCGACTTCAAAAGATTATAGATTCTGATCTGTAGGATTTTGTTATCGGTACCTCTAAATTCCTGAGCTATTATGGAAGATGGTAACAAAATGTTGGGAGGAAGAATAACTTCTTTTCCATAAACAAGAGTGTATGGTGACACACCTAAGGAATTCTTGGGTGTGACTCTATCAGCCCAAAGAGCATTAGGTAACGCTAAGTGCCAACTTCTCTAATTTTCTATCACGGTTTTCTTTAGAATTCTAATCAAATTCTTATTTGTAGATTCTCCCAAACCATTTCCTTGTGGGTAATAGTTTGCAGAATAATGCAACTTGATTCCTCTTTCATTAGCAAATGAAATTAGTCTAATAGAAGAAAAGTAAGTAGCATTATAAAAAACCAGGGAAATTGGAACCCCAAACCTGGTTATAATGTGATCTTGTAAGAAATCCATGACTGCATCTTCATTCACTTTACGTAACAGAATGGCCTCGACCCATCTCATGAAGTAGTCAGTTTCCGTCAAAATGTATTTGTGTTGCAAGGAAGAATTTGGGTTTATCCCTCCAATGATATCAATCCCCCATTGTTTGAATGGTTCTGTTATCATCAATAGTTTTAAAGGCCCTGCTGCTTTAGCTTGTCTTCCACCACTTCTTTGACAAACATCACACTTTCTAACATGAGCATGAGCATATTTAAACAGTGTAGGCCAGTAATACCCGACTCTAAGAATCTTATGGGCTGTTGTATCTCCGGAAAAAATGACCTCCTGCAAGCCCATCATGTAATTTTGTTATGACCTTCTTTGCATCTTCTTTCTCTAAGCATCTGAGAAAAACTCCATCATAATTCTTTCTGAATAATACTCCATCAATGATCTGATATGTAGCTGATTTAAGGTGCAATGATCTTCGTTGTTTGGAATCCCAATGTTCTGGAAAATATCCGTTTTGAATATAATGAACTAGGTCTCAGTACCAGGATTCTGGAGCTAAGAATAGGGGACATACATCCACCATATGTAACTCAGCTTCATTGTCCCAACTGTTTTCTTCATTGTCTTTACCTTTAGCCATTAGTTTAAACAATCCTTGCCCTTTTACTATGGATGTTGGTTTGAACTCAAGATCATATTCTTGTAAGGCTATTACCCAGTTGCCTCTTCTTTCACCTAATTCCTTTTGTGCAAAAAGAGATCTTACACCTAGGTGTGGAACTATTACCTTAGTACGGTTCTTAAGTATGTATGGCCTAAATTGCTTTACAGATTTGAAAACTACATAAGCTTGTTTATCAATAGCTGGATAATTCAATTATGCTACCTGCAGACCAGTGCTCATAAATGATATGGGGTACTCATCTCCCCCATTTTCCTTCTGTGTAAGCACCGCTGCCAATGAATCATCAGATGCAAAAGTGTACAGAATAAAATCTCTTTCGAAATTCATACTTTTGAGTGATGGTGCATGAAAAATAGATGTTTTTATCTTACTGAATGTGTTCTTTTCCACATCAGTCCATTTAAATTATACACTTTGTTTAACCATGTGCTGCAAAGGTTTGACAATTTGAGCAAAATCTGGTACAAAACTTCGAACAAAATTAATTGTCCCAATGAATAATTGCATACCTTTTTTATGGGGTAAATGGATATGTTCTATGGATTTAATCCTTTCTGGGTCTATGGAGATCCCTTTCTTAGAAACAACGTGACCCAGTAGCTTTCCTTCTATGAACGCAAACACGCATTTCTTAGGATTCAATGAAATACCATATTTTAGACAACACTCAAAAATTTGTTTCAGATGGAATGCATTCTCCTCTCTCTTTTTTGAAAATATTGTGACATCATCGAGATATACCACAACACTACAGCCAATCAAACTGCGGAAAGCTATATCCATAGCCCTCTGGAAAGTAGCTCCAGCATTTATGAGTCCAAAGGGAATTCTCCTGTAAGCAAAAGTTCCCCACTTGGTCCTAAATGTGGTTTTAAGCCTGTCCTATTCATCTACTAATACTTGATTATAGCCGGAGAATCCATCTAATAATGAAAATAATTTAGAATCTAAAACCATTAGCAATATTTGCTCCATGGGTGGATCTGGATAGTTATCTTTATCTGACGCACGATTGAGGTTTCTGAAATCTACACAGAGCTTGATTTCTCTATATTTTTTCCTTACTGGTACCAAATTCGAAACCCATTCTGAATGTCTGACTTTGAATATAATTTTAGCATCCAACAATTTTTTCACTTCACTCTGAATTAAAGGTTCCAGCTTTGGATGCATCTTCCTTAAATGCTGTTGGTAAGGCTTGACTCCAGCTTTAATTGGGATGACATGTTGTATGATCTTTGTGTCATAAGTTTTAAGCTCTTCATATGTCCAGGAAAACACATCTTTGTACAGTTTTAATAGACTAATGAACTTACTCCTTTCGCCCAGAGAACAACACTTTCCCAAATTTACATATCTAGGTTCAGCTTTAGTCCCTAATATTATTAGCTCAAATTGCAAGGATGAGCTATGAGTCTTGACATTCGTTGACTTTCTGAACTTGTTATTTAAGTCAAACATTCATTCCAGGGTCCTGACTCCCTTAGGAATAAAATTCGCAAATTTTAATTTTGCTTGATGTTCTTCATCATCTATTATTGCTCCTTTAAAAGTCTCATCATTCATCAAGCATTCCAAAATTTGTTGATCATCGTCAAAAACCCATATATTGGTGATCATATCCAGATCAAAAGGCCTAAAAAGTAATTCAATAGAGCATCTATTATTAGAAGGTACTAGCCTTGCAGCTGAGGTAGCTAGTAAATCAGCTGCTGCATTCCTTAATATAGGAATGGATACAATATTGAATACATGAAAGTTTATAAGCAAATCCCAAACTTAGTTTTGTAGGATTTTACATGTGGTGAAATACAGTTTATCTTATTTCAAATTTGCTTAACAACAATTTCAGAGTCTCCATATACTTTCACATTTTTCACTTTCAGTTCTATCGCCTTTTTAAGTCCCTGAACTAGTGCTTCATACTCGGTTGTATTATTTGTACATTCGAATTCTAATCTACAAGAAAGAAAATGTTTATTTTTCTTTGGATCAATCAGGACATAGCCAGCTCCTGACCCTTCCAATGTTTTAGATCCATCAAAATAAAGGGCCCAAAAACTATCTACTTCTACTGAACTTGAATTAAAAACTACATCTGAAACTAAATCTACTATTTTACACTCAATCTCATCATACCATGAAAATCGAAGCAGATCGAGCTGGGTGTTAGGTATACTGCTTGCTTCTTTAGCTTGGTAATTTCCCGGTTCCAATTCAATGAAGTAATTTCCCAATATAGAATTTACTGGCTCATTCTTTCCTTCTAACTGAGTAACATTGTATTTTATTTAAGGTTCTCTTAATACTTATATTTGATATTGACTTCCCTTATAAGGCAACCATAAATGTGACCAATTAGAAGCAAAGTATCCATCTAACCTTGATGCCCAATCTCAACTCAAAACCAATCCATAAGCATCTGGTATGTCAGCTACTACAATGTTGATGTATTGACATACCCTCTCATTTGCAGATAAGCGAATTAGAACATCTTCCATTTCTCCTATTACTTTCACAATTGTCCTGTCTAATTGAATAACCTGCCAAGTAGATGGTTTAGGTTGTCCATTAATTTTCTTGCAGACTAACCATGGCATAACATTCATCGATGCCCTTGAGTCTACTAAACAGTTGTGTACATTATAGTTGAAAATCTCAAAATTTAGGAGAAATGCTGGGGTTTTATATTTAAACTTACTTCCCACACTTGCTTCACCAATTTATTCTTCAGGTTGGTTGTTAGTGGGCAGCTCTTCTTCTGCTACTTCAAGTGCTTTTAAAAGTTTCTCTTTTTTCTGAGGTAAATTGCACATTTCAAATAATGAGATATTTTCCTTATCCTTTTTAATGTCTTCCACAATATCATACCCCATCTCATGCTCTTTGAGATTCCTCTTGACATTATCAATCTTCTCTTCAACAGGCTTAATAGGTATGTTAATTTTCTTTGGATCTTGACTTGAAATGGTAAATTCAGGTATTTTAACAGCTGTAGTGTTCTTTTGTATCTTCTTCATATTTTTCTTGAAGTTTCTTAATTTTAGGAAGTATTGATTTATCTTCTTTTAACAAACTCTGACATCTTGTTGTCACATTGGTTTTTGATGTTTCCTCTTGTTTCAGAGAATTCTCTTCTTCTATATCAAACATTGAAACATAGTCCCATAAAACCAAAGTATCCTCCTCTTGTTTTTCTGTAGTTTGATTATCTTTTTCTTCATCCTTACTAGTTTCTGTCCATTTGGAATCCAATAATTGATTCATTACCAGTGTCATAGAATTTATCCATTGGGGGCAATTCTTCTCATAATGAGGCTATTGATGAAAAGTACAAAAATTATCCATGCCTACATCAGTTAAATTCCAAGTGCTCGGAATTCGAGAAATAAAAATTGGTCAAAATGGAAAATATAATAATTTACGAATGATTCCTTGAATTCAAGAAATAAAAAATTGGAAAATATAATAATTTAAAATAATAATTGAAGTAAAAAATATTATATTTTAAGATGATGATTATAATTGATGTATTTTGGTTCGTAATACTTTATAAAAATATAATAATTTAGGAAATTCCTTGAATTCGAGAAATAAAAATTGTTTAAATTGGAAAATATAATAATTTAAAATAATAATTGAAGTAAAAAATATTATATTTTAAGATGATGATGTTAATTGATGTATTTTGGTTCGTAATACTTTATAAAAAGTATTTTGTTTTTTTTAGAATTTTATTGTTGTGTTTTAAAATAAATATTCATATATTATTATAGTTGTGATAAATTAAAAAATTAGAAAAGGCATTATTGTAGCAAAAGTTTTGAAAATGATGATGATTAATGTCTATTAAGATCTTAGAACATAAATGAATTATTTGCATTTCTATATTGATTCCTATGATTAAAAAGATGAACAAGAAGCATTCTTAGGTCATTATAGTTTTGACAAGTTAGAAGATCATGGAGATTAGAATTGTAGAAAAGATTAGGAAACTGAAATCGAATGTGGTTGTATGCAAGGAACTCTAAATGAAAGTGAGATTTATCCTACATGCCCATACACTCACAGTGTCACAACCCTTCCTAGCGCTCGTGACTTCCGCAACTAGCCAAAGTGTGCGGCACTGCCCAGAAGGTGTCTTAATGGCTTGGCAACACAAGTTCCTGCTGACAGACTACGCTTGAACCTGCAAAATTCTAGCCCTAACAGTTGACTTGTTTATTAGTTTACTTCTAAGCACACTTAGTTAAGAATCCACACTTATTTATATTTCATGTATGCACAAGTAACGAAACACAAAGTATGGGCGAGGTGGCCCAACTAGCGTACCCATTAAATTTTTATATAAAACACGTATTACAACATGGAGTTTCCAAAACATGTAGAGCTCCGGCGTGTGCCCAACAAGCAACCACGCCCTGGAAAAATAGAAGAAATACATGAATTGTCTCCTCCACGGATTCTCAACTCGTCTTGGCCTATATGAAAAATTCATTGGAGGAAGCAAATGTATTTGTTGTTGGAGCAAGTGCTCTAGGATGTGGATTCTTAAAAAACTTAGCTCTCATGGGAGCTTCCTATAGAAGTCCGAGAAAGTTAACTATAACGGATGATGACACTATTGAGAATAGTAATGTTAGTAGGATGTTTCTTTTTAGGGATTGGAATATTGGTCAAGCTAAATCAACAGTAGTAGCATTTGCTACAAGTAATATTAATTCTAGTTTTCAGATTACAGCATTGCAAAGTCATGCATCTTCAGACACTAAAAATATATTTGATGATAAATTTTTGGAGAAACAGGGAATGGTGATAAGTGCACTAGACAATGTTAATGCAATACTTTATATAGATAGCAAATGTGTCTACTTTCATAAGCCTTTGTTAGATTTTAGTACTCTTGGAACTAAGTGACACACACATGCAGGTTTTCCTCATTTGACTGAAAATTATGGAGCTTCAAGAGATCCCCCTGAGAAGGTGTTCTCTATGTGCATTGATCACTCCTACCCACATAATATCGATCACTGTCTTACTTGGGGAAGGTATGAACTTGAAGATATGATGGAGAAAGCACAAGCTAATGCAAAAAATTTCCTTTCCAATCCTCAAGAGTATAAAATACCTATAAAGTCCATAGGTCATGCTTAGGCTCAAAGTATTTTGGATCGTATTCTTGAGTGTATGGTGTTTGGGAGACGTTTGACATCTGAATATTGTGTATCCTGGTCTCGCAGAAAGTAAGAACCATACAAATAGGCAATTAGTGCTAAATTGTTTTTTTTTGTTAATTGTTTGTGGAAATGGGTTTTCTCACGTCTATATGATGGAAAATTTTCAGATTTGAGGAGTATTTCACAAATCATGTGAAGCATCTTGTTTTAACATTTCCATAAGAGATAATGACATCCCAAAATATACCATCTTGGTCTGCAGTTCATATCAAATGATCTTGCTCACCTTCCATTTATTGTTGCAGCATCAATATTGTGAGCACATAATTATGGAATACTAGTCCAAGGTTGGGCATTGAATAGAGAGAAAATGTCGGATGTTGTAGATAAAATGCAGGTTCCCTATTTCTAGAAGAAAAAAAAATTAAAAAAAACGCGACAAATCCAAACTCTACAAATGGAATCATCACATCCGTAGATGACAATGCATGTATTGATAACATGATTAAAATGATAGAAGAAGGGGTTAAGAGATTACCTCCAGGTTTTCAAAAGAATCCAATTCACTTTCAAAAGGTTTGATCTTTCTCTATTTTGTCTGAAATTTTTTCTTTTTCTCGTCCCAATCTTGTGTTCTTAATTGTGTGTTGTTGTGCTAAAAACTGCAGGATGATGATATGCATATTGAACTTATAGATGGGGTTGCTAATATGCATGCACGAAATGATAGCATTCCTGAGGTGGACAGGATGAAAGCTAAATTCATAGATGGGAGGATTGTTCTTACTAATGATACTACAACTTCAATGGCAACTGGTTTAGTTTGTTTAGAACTTTACAAGGTTCTCTCTTTCCATAATATCGAAAAGTATTAGAACTCTTTTGCAAAATTATCACTCCTAATGTTTTCAATGGTTGAACCTGCTCTAGCAAAGATAATTAAGTATCGATATTTAAGATGGAATCTTAAGGACCGATGGGTAATTAAGGGTAAATTAACTTTACAGGAGCTACTAGATTGGTTTATTCATCAACATAGTTTTGGCGAGACTATGTAGGAGAACTAGTAAACCTTTTACCTCAGTCAAATTCAATTCATGTATCTCCTTGGGCTGCATTTATGGGAGAATATACACTCATAGTTTCACTTAGAAATGTTCTTATTGCAACACCTTCTTCAGGGTATTTTCAGGTCTTGCTTCGAGGTATTTTCAATTCTTTTGGTGCAAACTTTATTTTTGGCAGGAAAATGTTGCAACTTTAATCTAACAACGTTTTTTTTCACAAGTTTAAAGTTAGATCTATAAAGGTAAGGTTTTTAGAATAACCTTTTTCCATATATCCGGAGTTAAGATAGATCTATACTAGTTATATGTTGGAAATAGCCATGTATCAAATAATGCAAGTATTGTAGAGACTTCAAGGGTACTAGCTCAATGGAAGAGCACCTACCTTATATGCATTACATTGGTGGTTTGGTTCCTCCATACCCTATATGCAGAAATCAGTGAATATTTGCATAAAAAATGGCTAAAATAGACTAAATTAGTGACCAAAAAATAAGAGATAGGTGACCAACAAATAGGAGATAAGCGACCAAACAAATGACCAAAATTTGCATATAAATGACCAAATGTCAGTTTTTGTGGCTAATTTTCAATCTCTTATTACGCAGACAAAAATGTTTAGTTTGGTCATTTATAGTAGTCTTGTGGTCATTAATTTGGTCGTATATCTGGTCATTTATTGTGACAATTAATGGCTAAATATGTGACCAAATTAATGACCAAATATATGACCATATTAATGACCAAATATACAACCAAATTAATGGCCAGAGGACAAGCTATAATTGACCAAACTAAATATGACAACATATTTGGTCGCATGATAAGAGACTGAAAATTAGACACCATTTATCACCAAATAAAAAGTGGTCATTTACATGCGGATTTTGGTCAGTTTTTTGTCGCTTATTTCTCATTTTGTACTAGTGTATCAAGCGCGCATGACCCATGAGTGGTCACACCTCCACCCTTGACGTGTGCTCCAACTAAGTGTTCCCTTATTTAAGGTTTTTTGTTTCCCAAGGTATTTACGTCGCCCACAAAGTCGTCCTCCAAAGTTATGTTCAAGCCCTAGCATACCCATTCTCGGTGGTCTAATGCTATGTCATGTGTCCACTTACTACGTCGTTTGGGTGCGTCTTTTGTGAAGTGAGAAGGAGCTCGGTTAAGTTATCTTGAAAACCCAATTCCAAGTGCACATGTTAGAACTCATGCACAAACAAAGCTCCCAATGCTCCATCCCATGTGACCTTTCGACATGCCACACCCCTCGTCATTTGGATTACAATGCACCATTTGGTTAAGTGTGGATCTAAGGTGTGGGAGTGTGCTATTCTATGGTTTGCACGTCCCACCTTGTATATGTACATCATTCCATCACTTTGGGAAAGGCCCCTCTTTACTAAACCACTTTTTAGCCAACGAGCATGAACTTTCCATGTCGAGCACCCAAGCCACCCTCTTGCGCAAGAGCACATGGATCCTTTGGGAATTGGTGAGTGCGCTTGACCCCAGACCATGACACCCTCCTCCATCCAAGCTTGTTGATGTCCTGACAACATCCCCAAGTAACCTCTATCCTCAGAAACATGTTGTAACAGTTTCTTGACACAATCGTTGCTCAGTGCTTCTTGAATGATCTGCAATTGACATCACAACCATTTGAGCTTTCGTAGAAGCTTCCTGCAGTTTGTCCTTCTTCCCACCTACTTTTCAATTAGTACTCCATGTGTTTCTTCCTTATTCAGTTTTTTGTACACCTTATGAGAAGACTAGTTGGGTAGCTATTCCAACTATAGCGCCTCACTCATAAGATGAACTTATTCATTCAAAAACCATCTTTCCTTAGTGAGTTTTGGTGTCCTCAAGCCATCTACATTTTTACCAAGCCATTCCTGCATTGTTTTACCTTGGCAATTTTTTGCTATAAGGCCTCCTTGATAAGGCACCTATGGCCTCACTGCCATCACCATTGGAAGTGACCCAACTTGATGCTAGATCAGGCTATGTAGAGTGGTGGGTGGTGCCAGTGACCACTGCCCTCAACATCCTTGCAGCCATTTGTGCACAAGTATCTCAGTGCCACTTCTATTTCTGCGTCACTGCACCCAAGCTCACCCAATCGAGCCAAAGTTAGTTCGACTGAGAAAATCCAAACTCAAGTGTGCTTACATATTGGACGACCCTTCAACACTTTCCTGAACCTGTCAAAAATGTCTCCTCCGTCCTTATCTGTTGCATCCTTTTATTAATTCATCTTTTGGCAGTTTTGATTGACCCTTTGAAAATATCACTCATCTTGATTTCACAAACACCTTGGTGCCTCGAACCGTCCAAGGATGCCAACGTACCTTTCCCATCTCGCTTTTAAAGGGTTCCCAATTCTGTAACTACCCCTTGGGTCTCTCCCTCATTCGCTTCCTTATGAAGGTGCTTACTTTCGAAGTAAACGAGGACTTTCTCCACTTCACTTAGATGAAAACCCACTTGTTCGAAATTCTCCTGCAACAAATGAGCTTCTGGGATGCCTATAGTATGAATGCAAAATGCCACAATTTTTTCTGCATCTCGTGATGGTTAAACTTCACTAGTGTTTCCTTCAACATTCTCAGTCGCATCTAAAATATTCCCTTTACTTGTTTTTTCAAACACCTGCTCGTGTTGTCCTTTGTCAAGACTCGGTTTGACTAGAAATCGTCATCTTTCTGCTAGATGATGTTCCCAATGTGCTTTCAATGGTAGCTTCTATAGGTAGTTTTATTGCAAGTAATTCCTTTCCACCTTGTTGTTGCAAAGCATCCACTAAAATTCCTAATGATTCAACTCCCACCGGATAGAGTTCACTCATTCTTCCAATGAAGCCAACTGTTTTGCCAAAGAATATCTAATATCCATGGCTACGCTCAACTTGTTCTTCTTGACAGGAATATGATGCTTCTGCATGCTGCATCGAGGAAAGTCTCTGGACATGCCTCGATCCCCAACTATTTTTACCAATGAAATCCGTGGTCTGTGTCCCAACCTACTCTTTGACGTAATCGACAAGCTCAATGCTCTGGTTTCTTCTAAGAACACCAAGCGACTTACATGTGGAACCAACATGGTGCAATCCAACCGAAGGAAGTCTTGTCCCATGATCATTGAGTGATCATCTAACACAACAACTTCCAAATCCATCTTTCCAAGCTACCTTCTGAATTTGATTGGAGTTGCGCTGACCCTTCCCGTCACAGTTTTTGATGTCTAATTTCATTGCTTTGAACTTATCTCAACCGAACTCAAGTGTGCTATGAAGAGATGTTGTAGTCTTGTTTTTCACCAAGCTATGAGTAGCACCTGTTTCAACTAATGCAGAAACTCTAAGGCCAATATCCATCTCTTCTACGAAACTCGAGATTTGTTTATTTTCTTGTAGGGTTGCGTCTTGAATACTTGTAATTTAGTCGAGTCAAGCTTACACTAGCTTCATTTCTTCAGAAAAATCATTCAAGAGTTGAGGTGCTTCCAACACAATAATTGTTTCCATCTGTGTTGTAGGTACCCTTTGTGCAAACTCTTCCCTCACTGGATAGTTCTTTACATAGTTGTTGTACCCACATATATAATAGGAAACTCGTTTCTTCTTAGGCACTTCGGGTTGCATCTGTCTTGACTCTCCTTAAGCATCTTATGACTCCTACCTTTCCTTCCTCCCAGTCGATGCTTGGTCCAAAGGTTCTTGCAACTGGTGTGCTTCTTGTTTTGATTGGGGAACCATGTCCTGGAACACTTTGTACATTATGAACCTAGTCTTTTCCCAACATTATTTTATCGCTTCTAGCAAATATCCTTGTAACTTCCCCACGTATTCCACTTTAGAGGGTGCTTCCTATGAAGCTCCCATTTCCGGTGTCATGGAGACGCCCAACTATCTCATCCAACAAATCTTCAATTTCCCTGGGTGCACTTCACAAGCTCTCCAACATGAGCTCGTCATTGTTAGTTGGGCCTGTACGCGAGCACCTTTAGTCGCTTCCACAAGTGATGTTTTTACCTTTGAAAACCAACTGTAATGATATTCATCGTGCAGTGTTCTCTTTAGCAAACTTCTCCAATGTTCTTTTGTTGAGCGCTCTACCTTCGTATACCCCGTTAAATTTTATGACACCCAACAAAGTGGCTTGCCAAGCCAATCAGTGAGTGAAACCTTACCATCAATTGAAGGTTATGTCCAGATTAGTTGCTACATCTGAGGTGCCCCAACCAAGCACCCTCATGGGAGTTGCTACCGAGCTCCCATTTATGTTAAAGATACGGTTCCAAGTCATCAACACTCCCTCATCGCCCTCTTCATGGTCTACGCGAACTCAAAGTGAACTGCAACTTCGGTGGCTTAACTCGTTCACAACATGCAGTGCATCCTTCTACAAAAACCATAGTGAACCATAGTTGTCCAGTGAAACGTGCCTTTAGCACACCTTGATGCACTCTGATACCACCTGTCACATCGATGCCTAGTGCTTGCAACTGCTGTGACTATCCAAGGGTTGCAGCATTTCCCCGAAGGCATCTTCATGGCTTGGTCACTCAAACACCTGCCGACAGACTATGCCTAAACCTACGAAATTATTGCCCTAATACTTTCCTTCTTTATTAGTTTAATTCTTAGCACACTTAGGTGAGCATACAAACTTAGTTATATTTCATGTATACGTAAGTAATCAAACACAATAGTATGGATGGAGCGACCCAACTAGTGCACCCCTTAACTTTTTATATAAAACAAGTTTTACAATATGGAGTTTCCAAAACCGAAAGAGCTCCATCATGGACCCAACAAGCAACCACATCTTGAAAAAATATCATAAAGAATAAAACTTTCTCCTCCACAAACACCCATCTCGTTCTGACCTACGATTGCTGTAAACCCTCGCTGTGGCTATCAGGACGTTCCTCCTAGATGAGCTTGTTATGAGTGAAAGCTTGCCAAGTTTACATGCTTCTACATACCATCATGTTGTAAGTAAACTCTCTGAGCAAAGTTTTCTTGGTGAGTGTGATGCACTCGGACGCCCCTCCAAAGTGTGCTCTTTCCAAGATTCTTACTCTTGTGCTTCCTTCATGTCTCCCCTAAGAAAACTTCTTGATGTGTTTTTATATCAAGATCACATCACCCAAGAGGGGTGAAGTCTCCACCCTTGATGTGTGCTCCAATTAAGTGTTCCCCTCTTTAAGGTTGTTTTTCTCCCAAGGTATTTTTGTCACCCACCAAGTTGTCCACCAAATTTTTGTCCAAGCACTGGCATACCCATGCCCGGTAGTCTAACGCTCTATCGCGTGTCCACTTCTTGCATCGTTTGGATGTGTCTTCTGTTAGAATAATCAACCCATAGTTAGCTACCTTAGACATTAATTTAATTATTTTTGTCTTATTTGCCTAGTGCATGTGTCCCACCTTATGCAAGTTGTCATTTACCTATCCATAGTGGTAAAACTTGTCTATTTTGACTCATGTAGCACTTGGGAAACCTCAAGGAATCAATTTTGCTTTATTCCTGGCCTCCTAAGCGGCCTTCTGCTTTTTCTGCTTTATTGCCTGCTTTTTCAGTGTTTTAAGGCAATTGGGAAAGTTTGACTAGGTGAGGTGAACTAGTTTTTTGTCCTCCACATCCTCCACTCTTTTCTCCCATAAAAAGCATGTATGAGTTGTCATTCCATCACTCTTTAGCTTGCCTAAGTGCTTTTTCCAATTCGTGAGCTCCTTGACTGATTTGGAAACTACTTTATGCACCTATGGGGGATTTGCTTAATTTTAGTAAGCCTGCTTTTGACTAGATTCGAATTGCCTCCTCATGCATTCGAATCCATTATGTAATTATTTAATGCAGCAACCTATTATATTACAGGGTTGTCTATTGTACACTGAGTTAATACAGTTTAGTGTTCAGCTCCATATTCAGTCTCTTTTGTGAGTGATTTTGCATGTACAATTGATAATTGCTGTGAGTAAAATTAATCTATCACCGGGATTAATTTCCACATGGTATCAGAGCCATTGTAGATTGATTTCTATCCTTCAAATTTGTTTTGCAGGTTCGACATCAGTGACTGGGAGCCTTCTACTGACAGCCGGGACAATTTATGAGCTATGGATCAATCTCAGAAGATCATCTTGACTCCCTTCAACTTCTTTGAATGTAAAGCAGAGATGGAGATACTGTTGAGAGTGAAAGGCCTCTACGGGGTGACTATGGCAATAGAAGCAGATCCCAATGTAGCTGCAGAGAAGATAAAATGGCACAACAGGAGGGATGAGGCCTATGGTCTCTTGTGTCTGAGTATTTCCAGAGACCTCCTTTTCCATCTTGATGGATTGACATCACCGAATGAAGTATGGGAGAAGTTTACTGATCTTTTTGGAAAGACAGATGAGATGAGGGGACATCAAACCGAAAATGAACTAATCTCCCTGAGTCCAAATAGCTTTGAATCCCTGCAACTCTATTTCTCCAAGTTCAAAGCACTTGTTTTGCAGCTAAAACAGTGTGGGATCAAAAAGAAGGATGATCAACTGGTCATGGCCATTCTCTCGAAGCTTGGCCCTGACTATTCAGTGTTTTTTTTGACCTTCTATGCCACAAAGTTGACAGCTAGAACCTGGAAAATGCCTAGCCTTGCAGATTTCATGGAATCTCTCACACAAGAACAAGACAAGATGGTGATGATGGGCACCATCAAACCATCCAAATACCAAGCTCTGGTTGCTAGAGATTTGAGAGTGGATTCAAAAAGCAAAAAGAAAGCTAAAAATCCACCTGACCAAAAGAGAGACAAGAACAAGTCTCTAGAGGAGCCACAAGGTTCCAAGAAGAACTACCAGAAGAAGAAAAACAAAGGAGAAATGAGCAAGTGCGCATACTGCAATAAGGGAAATCACACTGAAAGTTCCTGTATGAAAAAGAAAATAGACATGCTGACCCAACTCCTGGAGAAGAATGGCATCTCCCTTCCAGACAGCTCAAAGAAGAGGGAAGGAGGATCAAGTTTAGATGTCAGAGAGAGAGTTCATGCATTGGTTGCTGGAACATCGAGCTCACCTAGTTTCATCATTGATTCTAGAGCTTCAAGACACATGATTTCGACCAAGGAGGCATTCACCTCACTTGACATGTCGAAAGGACCACCTATAGTACTGGGAGATGACTCTCTCACTAAAAGTTTGGGCAAAGGGAGGATTGATCTTGATCATGGTCAGTTCAGCAATGTGTTGTATGTGCCTGGTATTTCCTCCAACCTCTTATCAGTGTACCATATGACTCACACTGGGTCTCCAAATAAGGTCATATTCTCCCTTGATGAAGTTGAGATCACAGAGATCTCAAGTGGTAAAGTCATTGCAAAAGGAGTTGCAAATCATGCTCAAAAGGTATACATGTTCTCACACTTCCTACCCTACTCAAACCCCTCTGCTCTTTTGATTCATGCTAATGAGGCAAGCAATCTTTGGCATGAAATATTTGGCCACCTAAATTACAAGTATCTTTCTGATCTTAGTGAAAAAGAGATGGTCATAGGGTTGCCCAAGATAAAATTTTCCAAAGGAGTCTGCCAATGTTGTATCCTAGGAAAACACCCAGAGCATAAATTTGAGAGAGCTAGTCATGAGAGAACCTCTGCACCCCTCGAGTTGATCCACAGTGATGTTGCTGGCCCATTCCCCCATATGTCCATGAGTCAGGAAAAATATGCATTGACTTTCATAGATGACGTTTCCAGGTATTGCTGGGTTTACTTCCTAAAACACAAGTCTGAAGTTTTTGGCCTCTTCAAAGTATTTAAGGCTTTGGTTGAAAACCAGTCTGGGAGGAAACTCAAGGTCCTCAGATCTGACAATGGTGGTGAGTATGTCAAGTCTGAGTTTATTAATTATTGTGCAGATGCAAGTATTCAGATGCAGCATTCTATCCCTTACACACCACAGGAGAATGGTGTTGCTGAGGGGAAGAACAGATCACTGAAGGAGATGGCAACATGCATGATGGAGGCCAAAAATTTTCCACCAAAGTACTAGGCCGAAGCTATAAACTATGCAGCCTATATCCAGAATAGGGTGCCTCATAAGCAGCTTGATGGTATGACTCCCTTTGAAGCATGGAGTGGGCACAATCCAGATGTGACCCATTTCAAGATTTTTGGCTCAAAGGCTTGGGCTAGAATTCCAACAGAGAAGAGGAAGGCTTTGCAGCCCCAAAGCCAAGAGTGTCTATTTGTTGGGTACTCTAAAGATTCAAAAGGGTACAAGCTGATAAATTTGAGCACAAATAAAGCCTTTATTGAAAGGTGTGTTCAGTTCCAAGAAGAACCCCTTGCAGTAGTGGAAGTTGGAGACGCCTCTTCACCACCTGAACCTCTGAAAGTAAGTGAAGAGATTATTGAACATGTTGTTTCTGATATGTCTAATAGTGATGAGTTTATTGCAGATCCTAACATCCCTACAAGGCCAAAATGGGAAGCCAAGACACTACATGTAGCAGGAGAGCTAGCCGGGGATCCCAATGACCCAAGGAGGACTAGATCTCAGTTTGAGAGTGGTCTGTGCATGAAGGATCCTATGTTTGTTGAGAAATTATATATGATGGTGGAATCATATCCTCAGACATATGAAGATGCAGCAGGAGATCCAAGATGGCAAGCAGCCATGAAGGAAGAGTTCAGCTCACTCCAGAAGAGCAACACTTGGGAGCTAGTGGATCTTCCCCCAGGGAGGAAGCTAGTTCAGTGTAAGTGGGTGTACAAGACCAAATTTGCTGCTGATGGTTCACCTCTGAAGTACAAGGCCAGATTTTTAGCCAAGGGCTACTCACAGGTTCATGGCATAGATTACAATGAGACCTTTGCACCAGCGGCAAAGATGAATTCCATCAGGCTAGCCTTAGCCATTGCAGCTTCAAAGCAATGGGAGGTACATCACATGGATGTAAAGTGTGCCTTCCTGAATGGAGATCTCACTTAAGAGATATACATGCAGCAGCCTCAAGGATTTACTACTAAACCATATCTTGTGTGCAGGTTGAGAAAGTCATTGTATGGGCTAAAGTAAGCCCCCGGGGCTTGGTATGCCAAGATTGATAGCTTCTTGCTATCACTGAATTTTGT
>LPNX010445221.1:38137-62110 GCA_001517045.1 Pseudotsuga menziesii
GAAAGTGATAGCATAGATAGAAAGTCCACATCAGGATATGTGTTTATGCTTGCAGAAGGGCCAATCAGCTGGTCAAGCAAGAAACATAGTGCCATTGCACTCTCATCTACAGAAGCAGAGTACAGAGGAGTTGTTAATGCAGCAACTCAATGTTTATGGTTGCAGGGGTTACTTGGAGAGTGTGGTTTCGAATCAGAGTACTCAACTACCATCTACTGTGATAACCAGAGTACCATTCAAATCTGCAATGATCCAGTTCAGAAGCAGAGAACCAAACACATTGAGATCCATATGCACTACATCAGAGAGCTTGTGCATGATGGCACCATTCACCTACTCTTTTGTTCATCTTCATAACAAGTAGCTGATATCTTCACCAAAGCATTTTGTGAGAAGACCTTCAGCAATCTCAAATCATTGCTGGGGATTGCTGATCATGCTATGAAGCATGAGTGAAGACAAGATTTCCAAATTTTGTTATACAGTCCATGTTTAAGGGAGGATTTTCCCATGTGGTTTTTGCCTCTTTCCTTGGTTGTATGGACATGCAGTATGTAAAGGGTGACTAAGCCTTGTTGCTAGGCCCTATAATTTTCTGATATATTACTCATAAGTCAGGCTTAAGGGGGGGTGTTAGAATAATCAACCCATAGTTAGCTACCTTAGACATTAATTTAATTATTTTTGTCTTATTTGCCTAGTACATGTGTCCCACCTTATGCAAGTTGTCATTTACCTATCCATAGTGGTCAAAATTGCCTATTTTGACTCATGTAGTGCTTGGGAAACCTCAAGGAATCAATTTTGCTTTATTCCTGGCCTCCTAAGCGCCCTTTTGCCTTTTCTGCTTTATTGCCTGCTTTTTCAGTGTTTTAAGGCAATTGGGAAAGTTTGACTAGGTGAGGTGAACTAGTTTTTTGTCCTCCACATCCTCCACTCTTTTCTCCTATGAAAAGCATGTATGAGTTGTCATTCCATCACTCTTTAGCTTGCCTAAGTGCTTTTGCCAATTTGTGAGCTCCTTGACTGATTTGGAAACTACTTTATGCACCTATGGGGGATTTGCTTAATTTTAGTAAGCCTGCTTTTGACTAGATTCGAATTGCCTCCTCATGCATTTGAATCCCTTATGTAATTATTTAATGCAGCAACCTAATATGTTACAGGGTTGGCTATTGTACACTGAGTTAATACAGTTTAGTGTTCAGCTCCATATTCAGTCTCTTTTGTGAGTGATTTTGCATGTACAATTGATAATTGCTGTGAGTAAAATTAATCTATCACTGGGATTAATTTCCACATATTCTGTGAAGTGAGTGGGTGCTCATTCAATTTCTCTCCAAATCCCAATTCCAAGTGCACTCATTGGTCCTCATGTGCGCATGGAGTTCCCAATACTCCATACCACGCGACCTTTCGATGTGCCATACCCCTCGTTATTTGGCTTACCATGAGCCACTCAGTTAAGTGTGGGTATAAGGTGGGGGATCATGTCTGTCTATGGTCCACACGTCCCAACTCATATATGAAACTAATTTATGCACCTATGGGGGATTTGCTTAATTGTAGTAAGCCTGCTTTTGACTAGATTCGAATTTCCTCCTCATGCATTCGAATCCCTTATGTAATTATTTAATGCAGCAACCTATTATGTTACAGGGTTGGCTATTGTACACTGAGTTAATACATTTTAGTGTTCATCTCCATATTCAGTCTCTTTTGTGAGTGATTTTGCATGTACAATTGATAATTGTTGTGAGTAAAATTAATCTATCACTGGGCTTAATTTCCACATCTTCTGTGAAGTGAGCGGGTGCTCATTCAAGTTCTCTCCAAAACCCAATTCCAAGTGCACTCATTGGTCCTCATGTGCGCATGGAGTTCCCAATACTCCATACCATGCGACCTTTCGATGTGCCATACCCCTCGTTATTTGGCTTACCATGCGCCACTCAGTTAAGTGTGGGTATAAGGTGGGGGATCGTGTCTGTCTATGGTCCACACGTCCCACCTCGTATATGATTCCATTGTTTAGAAACTTTGGGAAAGGCCCCTCTTCTCCAAATCACTTGTTAAATAACCGATGTGCACTTTCCATTCTAGGCACCCAAGCCAACCTCTTGAGCAGAAGTGCTTGGATCCTTTAGGAATTGGTGAGTGCACTTGGCCCTCGTAACACCCTCTTCCACCCAAGATTGTCGACGTCCCAAAAATGTCCCCAAGTAAACTATGTCCTCAGAAAAATGTTGCAACCATTGCTTGAGACCATCATTGCCTCGTGCTTCTTGTACAATCCACAACTGTTGTCGCAACCATTTGAGCTGTTGTAAAATCCTCCTACAGTTTGTGCTTCTTCCCACCTACTCTGCAACTAGTGATCCATGGGTTTCTTCCTGCTTTGATTTTTTGTACACCTCATGAGCAGTCTAGTTGGTTAGCTAGTCCAACCATAGAGTCTCACTCATAAGACTAACTTATTCATTCAAAAACCATATTTCCTTAGTGTGTTTCGGTGTCCTCGAGCCATATGCATTTTTACCAAGTCCTTCCTGCATTTTTTTACCTTGGCAATTTTTCACTTTAAGGCCACCTTGATAAGGCACCTATGGACTCACTACCATCACCACGGGAAGTGATCCAACTTGGTGATAGCTCAGGCTATGCAGAGAGTAGGGTGGTGCAAATGACCACCGCCCCAAACATCCTTGCAGCCATTTTTGCACAAGTATCTTAATGCCACTTCTATTTCTGCATTGTTGCACCCAAGTTCACCCAACCGATTTGGAGTTAGTTTGGACTCAATGAATTTGAATATAAGTGTGCTCATATTTGTCATGATCCTACAATAGTCAGGTGAACCTATCAAAGACATATCCTCCATCCTTTTCCATTGCATCCCTTTCTTATCTCATATTTTGGCACTTTTTCTTGACCCTTTGAACAAATCACTCATCTTGGTTTGGAAAACACCTTGGTGGTTTGAACCATCCAAGGCCACCAACATTCCTTGCCCATCTCACTTTTAAGGTGTTGAATTCTTCAATGACCCCTTAGGTCTCTCCCTACAGTTCACTTGGACAACAACCCACTTGTTCCAACTTCTCTTGCAACAACTGAGATTATGGGATTCCTATAGTGTGAATGAAAATGCCATGATTTTTGTTGCATCTTAGGATGGGTAATATTCACTAGTGCTTACTTGAACATTCTTATCTGCATCCGAAATATTCCCTAATTCGCTTGTCTGGTCGAACACCTGGTCATGCGATCCTTTGTCAAAACCCAGTTTGACTAGAACATCATTGTCTTGGCTGCTAGACAACGTTCCCAATGTGCTTTCAATGGTAGCTTATGTAGACATTGCTAGTGGAAGTAATGCCTTACCACCATGTTGCTGCAAATCATACCCTGAAATACATAATTGTTCAATCTCCATATGGATCTTGTTCACTCATTCTTCCAACGAAGCCAACCTTTTTGTCGAAGAATGGCTAATCTCCATGGCTGCGCTCGATTTGTTCTTCTTGACCTGAATTTGATGCTGTCAGATGATGCATTAAGGAAAGTCTCTAGACATGCCTAGATCCCAAACTATTTTTACCAAGGATATCCGTAGTCAATGTCCCGACCTTCTTTGCGACATCATCGACAAGCTCCATGCTCCTTTTTCTTCTAAGAACACCATGAAACTTGCATGCAGAACCGACACGTTACAATACAACCGAAGGAAGTCTTATCCCAGGATCATCGAGTGATTGTATAATGGGACAACTTCCAAATCCATCTTGTCGAACCAAATTTCAATTTTTATTGGAGGATCACCCTTCCCGTCACTATTTTGACGTATGAGTTCACCGCTTTGAACTTAGCTCGACTAAACTCAAGTGCGCTATGAAGATATGTCACAGTCTTGTTGCTCACCGAGCTATGAGTAGCACCTATGTCAACTAACGCTGAAACTCTAAGGCCATTTATAGTTTCTTCTATGAAACTCAGTATTTGTTGATTTCCTTGTAGACTTGCATCTTCACTCGTCGTTTCATTGAGGAAACCTTGAACTGGATTCATTGCTGCAGAAACCACATCCGAGAATTAATGTGCTTACAACACCCTCATTTCTACCATCTACATTGTACGTCCCCTTTGTGAAAACATTTCCCTCATCGGGTAGTTCCAGTGAATAATGGTTGTCCCCACATATATAACAAGCAACTAGTTTATTCTTAGGATTTCCAAGTTTCATCTGGCTTGACTCTCATTGAGTGTCTTGCGACTCCATCCTTGCCTTCATCTTAGTTGCTTCCTAGTCCAAAGGTTCTTGCGAACGGTGTGCTTCTTGTTTTTCTTGTGGAACAGAACACTTTTTCCATTCTGCGCCTAATCGTTTCCAAACATTCTTTTGTTGCCTCTAGCAAAGCTCCTTGGAACTTCCCCAAATATTGCACTTTTTATGGTGCTTCCTAGGAAGCTCTTATTTCGGGATTCATGGAGACGTCCAAATTTGTCGTCCAACAAATCTTCAGTTTCCCCAGGTTCACTTCACAAGCACTCCGACCTGATCTCATCATTGTTCCTTGGGTCTGTACATGAGCACCTTCAGTCTCTTACACAAGTGACGATGTTTCCTTTGACAACTAACCATCGCAAGCTTCAGCACGTCGCGTGCTCTTCATTAAACTTATCCAACGTTCTTCTATTGAGAGCTTTTCCTTCATCTACCCGGTCAATTGTTAAGGCACCCATAAAAGTGGCTTTCCAATCCAATCAGTAAGTGAACCATTATTTCCGATTGAAGATTTTGTCTTCCTTAGCTTCCATGTCTGAGGTTTTCCAACCAAGAACCCTCATGGGAGTTACTATTGAGCTCTCCTTTCTTCAATGACTACAGTTCCAAGTCGTCTGGACTCCCTCTGTGTCCTCTTCACTTTCTGTGCAAACTCTAAGTGAACTGTGACTTCAATGTCTCAATTCGTTCACAACCTATGGTGCGTCCTTTTGCAACAACCTTAGGGAACCATA
The DNA here is from genome assembly GCA_001517045.1 of Pseudotsuga menziesii. Classification (NCBI taxonomy): domain Eukaryota; kingdom Viridiplantae; phylum Streptophyta; class Pinopsida; order Pinales; family Pinaceae; genus Pseudotsuga; species Pseudotsuga menziesii. Next base: position 43,157 of record LPNX010445221.1, read on the forward strand.
GGTTTCCACCGAAAATGTCTTTTGTGCACCTTGTTTCACTTTGATACCACATATCACATCCCTACCTAGTGCTCGTTACTTCTGTGAGTAGCCAATGTGTGCGACCTTGTCCATAAGGCGTTTTGATGGCTTGGTTTCTCAAGCACCCATCGACAGACTACAACTGAACCTGCAGAATTATTTCCCTAAAAATTGTCTTCTTTATTAGTTTACTTCTTAGAACAATTAGGTAAGCATCCACATGTGGTTATATTTCGTGTATGCACAAGTAACCAAACACTATAGTATGGGTGGGGCAGCCCAACTAGCACACCCCTTAACTTTTTATATAAAACAAGTATTACAACATGGAGTTTCCAAAACCGGCAGAGCTCAGGTGTGCACCCAAAAAGAAACCATGCCCTCGAATAATACAAGAAACAAGCAAACTATCTCCTCCATGGAAGCCCAACTCAACCTGTCCTATGACTTCTATAAAACCTTGCAGAGGCTGTCGAGATGTTCCTCTTCACTAAGCTCATTATGAGCATAGACTTGATAAGTCAGCGCGCTTCTACAGACCTTCATGCTGTAAGTAAGCTCTTTGAGTGAAATTTTCTTGGTGAGTGTGTTGCACTCGGATGCCCCTCCAGAGTGTGTTATTTCCAAGCTTCTTAGTCGTGTGCTTCCTTCATGTCTCCCCTAAGAAAAATTCTTGAAGTGTTTTTATATCAAGCGTCCATGACCCAAGAGTGGTCATGCGTCAACCATTGACTTGTGCTCCAAGTAAGTGTTCCCCTTTTTAAGGTTGTTTGTCGCCCACCAAGCCGTCTTCCAAAGTGTCATTCAACCGCTAGCGTATCCATACCCGGTAGTCTAACACTTCATCATGTCTCCACTTGTTGCATCATTTACGCATGTCTTCCATGAAGTGATCAGGTGCTTGGTCAAGCACTCTCCAACTGCCAAATCTAAGTGCACTCGTTGGTCCTCATGCACGCGTGGAGCTTGCAGCGTTCCATCCCATGCGACCTTTCGACGTTCTGAGCCCCTTTTTCTTTGGATTACCATGCACCATTCAGTTAAGTTTGGGTGTAAGATGTGGGAGCACACTTGTCTATGGTCCACACATCTCACCTCATATATGTCCATTGTTCCATCACTTTGGGAAAGGCCCCCCTTTTCCAAACCACTTGTTAACTGACCAACATGCACTTTCCCTACTCACCCCCTAAGCCAGCCTCTTGGGCAGGAGCACTTGGATCGTTTGGTCGTTGGTGAGTGCACTTGCCTCGAGGCCGTGACACAAAGAGATAACACCTTTCCTCCCATGGGATTTTAATAATTTATCATCGCCATGTTTTGCTATGAAGATCATGGAAATCCGTTCTTATCTTCTCTATATTAATCTTCTTCTTTGAACTGGTTAAGATAGAGAGGTACTTTTGATATTCTAAATTGGGATTAATGACTTCCTTACAATATCTTAGTTTTCTTTTAACTGCTAAATCTTTCTCGTCCCACATTCTCTTTTTGAACTTAGATTTGACATTATTTTTTAGGTTGTTGATATTTTGTAAATTGGTATTCTTGTCAATCCTCCAATGATTTAACCAAGCCATTGCATCCTTATACCAACTTTTCATGAGTGGAAGATGGCCTTGACTAGAATTTAAAGCAATTATAGGGAGTCTTTGGTATTCCTCATTTAAAGAGAAAGCGATTTTTAGCTTCAAATCTCATTGTGTCACAAATATGACAAATTATTATCCCCCAAGTTATTAGGAATTCCCCAATGCTCCTCTTTCACTATAAAGTTGGCTAGAGTTTTTTTTAGCAATGTTGATTTTCTCTTATCCTTTAATTCTTTATCGCACCATAACTTCTCCTAGATGTAATATGTTAGTAACAAGTATATATTTAATTTTAAAGTAAGTATATTAAGTTTAACATTATTCAATATTTTTAAAAAATGAACATATAAAATGAGATTAATTTTTTTTTTCAAAACTGTTAGTTTTTTTATATTTAAATAGTGTAAAAATAGAAGTAGCAAGGTTATTATGATTTTCCAAAGAAGTCATGTCTATGTCAGATAACTCTATCTATACATCTTGGAATTGTTTCTACCGCATAAATGTCTCTTTCTAGAGAATAATTTAATCAAGTAAATTTAGGTAAAGTTATGTCTTATAATCTCATACACAATCATTTTTAATTATATTGAAAAAAAATGGTTGGAGGGAAGCTTATTATTCGGCTAATGTGTAATGTAATGAGAAGCCCCCCCTCACGTACACATGCATGTGTCATCCAATCTTGTATAAAACTCTTTGGAATTGAATGATCTACAAAGTTTAGAGTTTCCATCATTATGGGGGGTTTTGAACATCATTTCACCATGCAACAAACTTAGATCATGGTGCAAATTTGATAAGAAACAATTTGACTACAATAGAAAGGAAATAACCTAAGAGAAAAGAGGCGGTGCAAGGTAATGATACCCACTTATGAAAAGTTATGAAAATTTAGTTGCATTGGACTTCTGGAAAAATAGAATTCGAATCATTAAAATGTATTATTAGACGTACCTACTCAAGTTTTTAGAATATGGTTAAAAAAGATGAAATGCAGACAATCATATCACCTTCTAAAATATATGACTTTTTATTATTGAAACTAGGTATAACTCCCCAAAAATGGAATTCTTCTAAGATTAGTATGTTATTTTTTCTCTAAAACATAATGCATGTGTTCACATTAGGCCCCAGATTTGGTATGTAGATTATCCAATTTTGTGAAAAACATTACGTAGAGTTGTAGATAACAAGTAGTTCTTATGCATCACTATTTTCCAAAATTTTCAAAGTTGATTTTATTTTTTGTAAAAATTAAAGGTAAACAAAGCCCTAAAATGACAAGGTCAAACATTAGGCCCTACTATCATGGCCTTAACATAATATTGATTTAGTTTTTTTTAGTGCTTAGCTATTCTAGTATACTTGTGTGGGTTCTTTTCCATTTTCGAAATAGGTGAGCTAGTCAAAAGTTATAGCTAAAATACATGTTGGGCGTAGGGATAGGTAAGCAGAATTCACTTAGAATTCCACTTAAGTATGGAAAGGATCTAAGAAAGAAGAAGAATGAATTGTGATAGAGACATCGACAGAATGAAGGAAGGAAGAGTGGATGAAGGGAAAGAAGGAGAATGAGGTACGACAGAGGCAGATAAAGAGGAAGCATCAGAAGAAGGGATGTCGCGACAGAAGAAGATGTCGCGACAAAACAAAAGCCATGATAGAAGAAAAGGTCACAAAAAAGAAATAAGGTGACTGAGTGGAGCCATGTCAGAAAGTGATAAGTCATAAAGATCATGGGTACGAGGTAGGCTAGAGCTGGCGGAAGCCGCATGTATGAAGGTATATTTGTAAGTTAGGTTGTCATCGTCTTTTGTCACGTGTCGCTAGAATAAGAAAGAAAACGTCTTGGCTAAGTATAGGAAGTCAACTGAGAAAGCGACGGGTAAAGAGTCTGTAAAGAGTCTATAAAAGGGGCAACCCAAGTTGTATGCGGGTTAAACATTGTAGGCTCCCGAGACTCCTTAGAATATCCCTGGATATTTTTGTCTATTAGTTTTGTTAAGTGCATTGAGTCAAGAATCTGCAGTTCAGTGCGCAAAAGTGTAGAAGAGATTGAGTCGATCCACGCTGTGTGCATATAAGTAGTTGATTCAAGTAAAGAAATTCCATAGATAGCATAGAAGAGAGCATGAGAGGAGAGAGGAATCTGTAAATAGAAGAAAGGAAGATATATAGAAGAGTCTGTAGCTTAGTGCATAGACCAAAGATGCCATATATTTCTCATGCTATATGAAGAGCACCTTTGTGGTTTTTCTCGGATGGGTTTCCACATTAGATTCTGTGTTTTATGTGTAAATGTTGAATATATTTAAGTTGCATGTGTATATGCTATTGTGAATGAATTCTCATGTATTTTCTTATGAATGGGTTTATATACATCATTCATACTATTATAAGTTGAATGTATCTATGTTGTACTGGGGTTCATGATATTATATTATTCACAAGGGAGGAAGTGCTTTGCGGTCTAACTGCACATAGTAATTAGAACTAATCCATCCATAGGATTGGTTGAGCACATTGGAAATAGGCAAAGGATGCAAAATCCCCCACCCAACTGCGGAATCCTGGTTCTAGCAGTTACCCATAGAAAGATATCTTGGGTGAGACTGCATCTTCATTGTGGCGCAGGTGTTGCCAATTGGGCTTTTCTCTATTGAGTCGTTATCTTGGGCTTTGTTGTCCACAAGAGGGAAGGGACTAAACCTGAATCGAAGAGATTACCTAAGGACAACAATACATGACCTATATTTTACACAATTCTGACATGAGTGCAAATAAAAATGAATAAAAATATAAAACATTAACAAATTTATTCATATATATATATATATATATATATATATATATATATATATATCACTAGTACAAAATGAGAAATTAATGGCTAAAATGAGGCTATAAACGACTATTTTTGAGTCGACGACTAATAGTAGCTAATTTCCACTATCTTATATCTAGTCATATTTCACTTAGTCATTAATAACTTGACGTATTAGTCATTGATTTAGCCATTGATAGTCAATAATTTAGTCATTGATAGTCACTGATTTAGTCACTGATTGCAACAATTAATGACCAAATATACGACTAAATAAACTACTAGATGATAACATATTAATGACTAAGCTAAATACGACTAAGATATGGGAAATTAGCTATTAATAGTCATATATATGTGAATTTAGTCATTTTTGTAGTCACAAATTTATGATAGGGCACGGAGGAATCGAACCACCAACCTCCTGCCTATAATTAGGCAGGCGCTCTACCATTGAGCTAGCACCCTTTAAGAAGTTGTTATTGCTTGACAATGATGATATTCAAACAAATTTATGATAGATAGCAATCTACAAACTACATAATTCTTACTATTACAACTTACCAGTAACTAGTATTTATGATAATCTAATTCTTGAGAGCTATATACAATTTTCACTATTTGGCATATCCATTCATGTTACCAGAGAGAACAGAATACCTCTGTGATGGATGTGATACCAATTAAGTCAACCAATTTATGGAATATCTCTTGATGTGCCTGAATATATGAGAAAAATATCATTATAGGAAATCAAGCAAAGTAAAAGTCAAATAAGGTAAGCAAACATTGCCATTCATAAAACAATCTATCAGTGACAATATAAAAATACATGAAAGCGAAAGATTTCAAAATGGGTGTTGCAAAGCATAAGCTACCATATCATCCAATTCTAGAAAATGAAACATATTTTTATAGAAGTCTGAAAGCTACCAAAATAAGCAAGCAAAAAAAATTCAACACATATTTTAAAAAGAGTTGAATGAAATAATAAAAGCATACCCAACATTATAGTTGACACATTTTATATGAAAATCAATGTGAAACATCCAATCATGTTTGTAAGTTTATCTCTGGCCAACCTTCCTTAGATATAGCCACAACTAGACCAATACAAATAATTATCAGAACCAAGGGCACTCCAGAAGTGCACCACAGGCAAAGTAATAAAGACAAGAAAAAAAATCACCACAACAAAGGAAATATTTGAGAACAGGCAAATGTCGTATGGTGGTTCTACTGTATTTAGACACACATGTGCTATAATAAACAACAATTAGAAGATAACCAATTAGTTAATTTTCAGTTATCATCCCTTGGCTCTTTTAGAAGTAAAGTTGAATATAATGAGACAAACCTGTTCTCCCATAATTTAGCCTCCCTACTAACACGAACTTCCTTAATCTTCTTAATGGCCTTCAAAGTATTTTGAACAAAATTTCTATCATATCTCTCAAGCCTGTTTCTTCTTCTCTCAAACTCAAACGTTGATTTCTAAACATGAAGTTTTAGACAACACAAACCTCATGTGCGCTACCCCCATGCATTTATATTCTAGGGCACCAGCTGCCATTTCTTTGTTTCTCTCATATGTTAAGGCACAAAACCTATAAAGGTAATAGAGAAGCTAACCTAACAATATTTGAATCAGCATCACTATATTTCAAAATTGCTTGAGAAATTTTCAAAATTAAAGCTAATACAGTATGCTCACATCCAGATTGACTAATGAAAAAAATGGATAAAACTTTCAACTCAAAATCTAAGAACTTATGAGACTTACTCAAAGATCCTGGCAATATCTGTATACACCTTCATAGCCTGAGTTGTTTCTCCATGCTTTGCATTGTCAGAATTGCAAGGCTCCAATAATGAAGCACCATGAAGAAATTTTAAAGCCGCTTGAAAGTAACGACCAGTGATTTCAAGGTTGCTAGCTCCCATAGTATGCAACATCTATTGCAGCTATGTTATAATTCTAAGGCAGTTAGCATTTTAAACATTGGATTGCATCAAATCACGAGAATAATTTTAGGCTATGTATATGTGGAGCAATAAGGATAATTAACATCAAGTAGACCTTTAATCTGTCTGCAGAGTGCTTCAGATCCTTGGCCTCTTTCAGTACAAAAATTCCTGTAGCTTTCCCATGGTCTCTTTTAATAGGACTTGCAGCAACTCCTCCACTAGGATCCATTCCTGTAACTCCATTAGATCCAATAGGTCTCACACCACGCATCGATGGTCCATGCATGTTATCATATTTGTTTGATTCTCTAGGAACTGTTGACAATTCACCATTAGAGCCATCAACTACTGCTCTGGCCTTAACCTTCTTAAGAGGCTTATGCACGTCTGTCTCACTTTCATTCTTGCACTTTCCTTGCACTGCATCACCCTTTGACACAAAGGAGGAAGACATCATTGTGATTTTTTTTAAAGAATTAAGCACAATTATTTATGCTCTTGATGGAAATGTAGGACACACAAAAGAACAAAAGTTTGAATGAAAATATAACAAGTGAAGCATATATAACAAGTGAATCACTAAGTGAAAACCAAATAAAAATAAAGGATTCGTAGACACATACCTTTATCAGAAGTATTCAATTTTGGCTTCCATTTTTCTTGCTATTTGGACTTGTGTATTCCCGCTACAACATCATTCCCCTTCATTGCTTGGTGTAATATGCTTGTGCCTACTTGAACCTTTTCTAGAGACTGTTGACCTACATCATTTAAGCTCTTGCTCTTGACAGAGCTCTGTTTACTCTTTTTTGGAAGAGAATTTGAGTGGTTCATTATTTCTGGATTTAGTTCAAGGAACACAAATAAAGCACACATTATTTTTGGATTTAGTTCCCTTTCAAAAATTATATTTTCCCTTTTTCTTTATCTCCTCAATTGTAATCGGTCAAAGTATAGAACACACATTAAATAATAACTAGCTAAAAAACAACAATACATAGATCCTAACATGGTCTCTTAAAATATTGAAAAGTTGACAACCTATCTTGTACCATATGTAAGGTATGGGTTACTATCGGTAATGGGAAAAGGTACATGCTTAAACTTTGTTAAGTATGCTGTAGTTGTACCATCCTTGGATTCTTGGACCTATGCTCTTGCTGTAAACAAGTTCAACAAATAGAGAAACTTGAGATTTCATACTCTAAAGGTTGGATTTAACGTTTAAGTTAAGAGTTGGTTTTCCTAAGTAAGAATCAAATAACTAACATGGACTAGGAAACAGTGGAATGTTAGTGAAAAATATTGATGAAGACAGGTCCAATTAACTTCGAGAAGCACAATAGGTTTAATATTTCTTCTGTGTAATTGTACAAATTTTCACAAGAGAATTCTAAAAAAACTAAATGCCTAGACACAAAAACAAATTCTTGAAGTGGAAATGAGCAGCAAATAATTAAATTATCAAGAAACGAGGACATCTTGAAGAAGCACTGGTGTTCCTGAAGTTTATCATGTAACTGGTAACTGTTGTCTTCTAAATATGCCATACTCAAATATCTATTGTTGTCTTCACATATATTTGAAACTAATTAAATTCAACTAGATCTTAAAGCAAATAACAATGCCTGAGATTTTAGAAAATGAGAAGCCCTGGTCACTATAATATGAATTATTCAACACCAGAGTCCACATATATGGCTTGTTCCTCATATATGACAGGAGGTCTTTTGATTATTCTAATATACAACTATGCTTGCCAGTCCTAGTTTTTGCAGGTGATGTTACACTTTTGAGTCATTTGATGGAAAAGTCATGTTGTCATATATTTTAGTTTTAAGTTTTAAAGCAAAATTTGGAGAAAGCATATGAGACAACGAATCCTTGATATTGACAAATTTTGGGTCACCAAGATTCATCCTTACATAAAACATATGTTTGAAGGCCTCAATTGTACAGTGTAGGCCCAATATTCCCTGTGCTGCATCAGCTGTTCCATAGCTTTCAAGAGTTTTGGCAGCCTGTCATAAACAGAAATGAATGTTGATATGTTCTTTAAATAACCAACTAATGTGGAAAGGAAATCTAGTTGGAACAATGCATCTTGGCATGGATGTGTTATAGAGGTGTAAAAGTAATAAACTGAGTTCATTGGTGTGGAATAATTCATCATATGCAGATGTGGTGGGTGGGAAATAGAAGAAACACGCAACTATGTAAATAAGTACTAATGATGTATTAGAGGCATGTGGAAGTAGGTACTTACTAAAATTAGCCCTGTAGCTCCAGAAGAGGGAGGTGAAATTCCCAGAATTGTATATCCCATGGCCTCCACTGAAATAGGATTCATGACTTCCACTTTATAGTTCTACATATACTCAAAAGAAAGGACCCTCGGGCTGCTTGCACTTCTGCTACTAGTCTCCTTCCAATGATACCATTGTAAAAGACACTTGGTTCTAAATCAGAAATGGCTTGCAATGTCTCTGCCAACTTCTTGTTGTAGAAAGTATCACCGGAACTTAGGAGTTTCCCATTCATTGTAAAAACTCCTCTAAGACCTTTGTCAGCCATAATAGATTTTTTATGTTTTTTAATGTTTGAGGAAATATAAGGAGAAGTGGAAAAACCCTTGGCTGCCAATTTAATTACAGGTTGGACAAGCCTCTTCCAAGGCAGTTTTCCATACTGTGTCCATGCTAGATGGAGCCCTGCAAGCTCACCTGGTACACCTACAGATAGAGGACCAATCTTTTTGGATGCAGGAATTTTGGCATACATGTCCTAAGTAAAAGGGGTAAATAAAATAGTAATTATGGTACAACTATGAGGATAAAAAGGTATTTCATGGAGAAAGTAAGACTGATCATATTATTGAAACGGGAAAGAAGTATTAGATAGTCAAAAGTATAGGTAAATAATATAAAAACACACAGACAAATTTTGCACAGTTAGATAATCACTGAATGTGCTTTTTTCTGAGGTTGTCGAAATAGGAGAATAAAATGGATATTTTAATGGAAGTAGAAAGTGGCAGGAAGACAGTTTCAGGACTCATTTCGAAAACATTGCTATGGAGAGTGAAATCAACTGTTGATGACAGGATATTGGACATGTTTTATTGGACACCTCCTTTTAAAGTTAGTGCTAGGTGTATACTTGGGGTTGTTATCAAATGATCCTAAGAAAAATCTTAGCCAGGGACTCTCCCTTGGATAGTTGATACTTGTTTGCTGCTGGGTCTAGGAGGCCAAAAGTGACGAACTCCCTTCGTTAGAGACAAATTGGGGTGGATAGGTTAGCAGCCGATCAACTTGTCCATCTTCTTGTGCTGCTATTTTGTGCATCAACAATGCCCTCATAAAATACTCCTAACATAGGCACATTTGTATCATAAAGTTGCAAAAAATCAACCACTAGCTATGATATGGAAGAAAGACCTCAAATTGGCCCCACTAAGTCTCATCAAGAACGGTAATTCTGATTAGCATTATTTTTTCACAGTTGAATTGTCTCTCCATTTCCCATGGTGGACTAACCACCATGGACTAATAGGAAATAAGGAAAAGATTAAGGAAAAGAAGGGTATTGATAGTATTTTGCAGTGCCCTATGAAAATATCTTAGTGGTCCTTCCATCTTTAGAAAAGGGAAAAACTAGAAAGGGAATGACCAAACTCCGAATAGCAATCTAAAAGTAACGTTTATATTTATAGATTTTGAAAACTCAGCCCAAATATTTGTTCATAGATTAGAGAGTCATATCTTGGAATGCTCTCCCAGAAATCCATAATAGTCAAATAAAGATTATATTCTATAGTAGAAAGGACCAGTGAATGAAGAAATATGATCTATCACAGCTAATGGGTTTATCTGGTAGTCAAATTAGTCCAAATCATATAATACCAATCACCTCAATACAGGTTCCCAATAAAAATTTATATATAATGTTAACATCCAATAAAAAGCCTTAAATAATAAACATAGAAGAGGAATTCGGTCATACCAATATTTTCTAAAGAAATATCTCCTCCTTATATCTTGTTCTATACCAGAAGAGGAAAATATATTAGTATAAAAGGAGAAGATAATTCATTTCAAAATATCAAAATTTTGTTTCTTTGGAATGAAATTCATCCCATAGAAATAAAGAATAAATAGCCAACGTAACTAGGCAGACCGCAAACTTCTAATCTTATAGAATAACAACTGTTTGCATTCACATGAGATGCCCAAGGCTTTGATATGCATGTCATCGCAATTGAAGAAAATTTTGAGAATGCAGATTTCCATAGTTCATGATATTGGTAGAATCTTTTGGAGAATAACTTGTGTTAGAATTCCAAAACATTCCCAACGTTTCAAGTAGACACTCCTCATCATCAAAGGAAAAAAATTGGCTTTGAAAATATTAAAAAAAGAGAACTATCATGAAATAATCATCAGGTAAAAGTTGAAAACATTAGTCATTTATAATGAAGATCTCAACGCAAACTAAATTAATTAAATAAGGGAGACCAGGTCTAATTTAAATATTAAAGAAATAAATTAAGAGTAATTAATTAGAGTGATAAAGAATAAATAAATTATGATAAATTTTAAATTAGTGGTTACAACATATGCCATGAACTAGTTGGGCAACAAATATAAATCTAGCCTAAGTGGGGCTAACGGTTAAGAACATGTGTTTCCTCCAAGGTCATATTTTCAAATCCAGTGGGGTAGGGTATGTACACCTTTGTAGACTTTATCAGTTACATCACTGTGCAAAGGGGGTCCCTTGTCCCACAAACAAGGGTGTCTCATACACCAAATTGGTGTATGGCTTGGCTTTGACCTTAAAAATAGATTATTATTATTATCTAAAAGATAAATGAGACTATTATTATTATTATTATCTAAAAGATAAAAGAGGCATTGATAGAGAGATACAATATGGATACATAACTAGCAACATTGCCAACCACTCAACATCAACTCTTTGGTCAATAAGGATTCAACAAGAATGAGAATAGCTGTTGAAAATTTGCATAAAAAAATTCTTAAACTGGAGCTTAGAAGGATATTTATTGGCATACCTAAATCTGCAAAAGAACCTCACTTTTTGGTAATGTCTTAAAAGTTAAACTATCTAAATGCTTGTCTCATATTTTATAAACAAACTCGGTACTTGGATGAGTTCTTGCATGAATATTATCACTATGAGACTTAAAGGCACTATCATCTGTACATTGTGGACAATTTGGGAATTCAAGAAGGAAGTTTTGGAATTTTTCAAAAATTTAATAAACCATCTTTGAAGTATGCTAAGTTAAGTTGCACGATCTATAAAGAAACTTAGCCCAATTAGATCATCTCATATGACTGCTCCAGTACATTTTCAGATTCGAGAAATAATATGAATAGTATACTAGAATGCTCAAGTTGGTTGTGTCTAAAGCAAAGTCTTGTTGTGTGTTTCAGTGTTCTCTCTTGCAAATATAATCTTGTCCTTCTTAGAATCAAATCAACCTAGCAGTGTTGCATCCATGAGAAATAAGATGCACATTATGAGCTTTGATTCCTAAAGAATTAGAAGATTCATTTTTAACCATAAAATTACAATGAGATTTCTAAGAAAGATCATTCATGACCTGATGCCACTGCCACCTCCAGGTCCATTAGTATAAAGAGATTCAAATTCTTTTGTAAAATGAACTGCATGGTCCTTTAGATCAAATAAACCATTCATTTGCAATATTAGGTCCATGGGCTTCATGGTAGACAAAGGTTGTACATCAGAAGAATGTGCCTGCAAGATATCCAATCCAATAATATATGAAAGTATATGCTCTTGAGTTCCAGGCACTCTCCCCTCCATCCATGACTGAACCTATCATTTAAATTCACAAGAGAAAAAAATTACACACCATAGTATGCATTTTCAAGCTTGTAAAGTTCATAGTTGATATTATTTTCATAAAAAATTAAAGCATAGAATATCAAACTGATCACACACTTCAACAAGATAACTCCAAAACCTACAAGCTCCTAATTTACTTATTCAACAATTTTTTTTTTAAATAGGTCTTCTATTTACAGAAAAAATATTTTATTCAACATACTTTTGACATTCAAAATGACATTTTTTTGTAAGAAAATCAAGTCTTATATTACATGAAATAAAAAAAATCAGCCCCAATGGTTAGCTCAATCGGTTGGACCATCTGCCCAAGGGATGTTGCTGACAAAGAGGCCATAGGTCATGTTAATGCATGACCTTGCAGCCCCAAGATTGTCAAATGAAATCTTCTGCTAAACCAACACAACTACAGATTCCCATCCCAATGTGTCAATACCAGAAGGGAATCCATTTTTTGGTTTCCCTAGCCCAACAGAGAATGAGCCTAGACTAACCAAGGGAGAGTCCCTAGCCAAGCTTTTTCTAGGGCTGAAAGATAACCTATCTAGCCCGAATAACCGGCCTAACTATATTTATATGTTTCAATGTGCCTACTTAAAATATTCATTGAATATAAAAGACACAATTCAGTATATCAATGATCAATACTATACAAATAAATGATACAAAGAAAGTACTTGCAAAATAAAATAGACAAATGAGCTTAAGAAGGTAAATAAACCCAAAAACAAGGCTTATAATCAATCAAATTATCTAATCGTTATAGCCATTCTAATAATGAAACAAAGAAAAATAATTGATGGACCACACTAAGTTGCAAAGGGATCGTTTCATAGTGTATTTTAAACTATTACATCTGTGAACTGTAGGTGGAATGGCTGACCATGGCAAGAGAAGAGAAACTATGTTAATAGCCAGGAGAAACAAACTCTATCAGAGAGCACATGGTAGTAGATTACTCAAACATGGAAATAACAAAGATATGTTTAACGAAGGACACTGCATCATTAAAGATAATCTGATAACATGGACAACTATCTTCATCAAAAAATTGGCAGACTGTCAACAAGGCCACACAGTATATACAAATAAAGAAAAGTAACCTTGGAAAAATGAAACACAAGCAGATGAGAAGGTAAGAAATGGTCAAAAGTGAATTCCAGAAGTTCAAGAAAGGGCTCCAAATGTTGTTAAACGGTAGAAATATAAACTGGTTAAGAAATAAAAAGACAAAGAAACACCCTTATGTGTAAAAATTGACTGGTAATATGAACTAAAGGTATGGGAATATCAACAATTATGCATCTCTTGGAGAAATGCAAAGTAATCAGCAACAAGATAAAACAAACTTGCATGAGCAATGATGTCAAATAGACTGAAAAATATGGACAAGAGTGGCCAGTAAAATATCTGCAAGTAATATCAAATAGGTGAAATAGAAATAGAACAACAAAAACATTTTCAAGTTTCAATGGAGATGGACCAATTTTCTCAATTTTATTGGGATTTAAGCACATCTATCGATGATATACATAAGAAGAACTAAGATTTGGGAAGATTTGTCTTGTAAGTTATACAAGGGCTACCCAAGCAAGAAATTGTGACCAATTCAAAAGATTTTCTTCAAGAGGAAATCTATGCCAAGTTGTGTGTAGAAATGGATATTGCTAATGGCTTGCCTCATGACATCTCAATTGAGGTTGTAGGAAAAATTTGGGAAGGAAGGATTACACTCCACCCTAGTTGATTTTAAAAGCTCTAGAAGAGAATATGGGAGGACAAGGGACACAAGAGATGAAGCAAGCCACTGAAAGTGCAGAAAGGAAAGAAAAGTAGAAAACCCCTCAGGTCCATATCTAAGAAAGTTGATATTGTGGCCATTCATAGAGGGTATCAAGTCAGTAGTAAATATATACTTGCATCTGTGTCCAAGAAAACCTCTACTTTTTTACTACTCTGCTGTATGGAAAGATTAACTCGATTCATCTTAAAAATTAGTTTGACTTTTCAACAAAACTTCTATGGAAAATCTAGCCCTCTTCAGTAGTTTTGACCTTCAATATTAGCACATACGAAATCTTTTATCAAGAAAATCATGCATAAGAAAGGAATACTGATAACTTCATGAGTTCATGAGGGTTTCTGAAAAAAAAACTCAATGAAACAATAAAATTTCCAAAAGAAAGAGATTTGGCACTTACACTTGGAGAATTCATCTTTTACTGAACCAGTGCCCAATGAAGAAAAAGGGGAATGAGATCGGAAGGGTTCTATACAGACTCACAAAGACATCTGGATCTACGCCAAAGGAAAATTCACCTTTCTGCCAAATATTCCGCCCCTCAAAATGTATGAATCAGAGAAAATAAACATATTTTATCTGGACTCTTTTTACTTGTGCATTTAACAAAACAAAAATGTGTATATTACTTATCTGAGGTTAGACAAAGTTTGAGACTATCCCACTGGATTCGATCAAGCGCAAGGTGTGGACTCTGGCTCTTCTTCACTGCAGAGGTTAAATTGTCCCATTCTTTGAGAACGCTTATCTTCTTTCTACTGTTTTTGGTTTTGTATTAGCATCCTCTTACACATTATCTGTGAGTCCCATGACTCCACGCAGATTGCAAAAATGTGAAGGAGAAATAACTCCCCAGACAAAATTGCTACCGCCTCCCTCACGCCCTTTTCTTCCAAAGAGACAAAGCCCAATGGTTTCTTAACTGTTTTTCCCTTTTCTTTAATTTATATAAATATTAAAAGATATAGATTACCTATCTAAAGCAACTCTATGATCTCATAAGGATGTATATTATACACAACATCTCATCCATCCTTTATAATATATACACATGTGTATAATGGTTTCAATAGTTAATTAAACAATTATTATTTTTATATGTTTACATATTTACTTATATGTATTTAGTAATTGTGGCTCTTAATATGATAATCTATTTAAAATGCTCTTGTGACATATAACTTATAATACAATTTATTGTTACAGAGATAAGGCAATTTAATTAAAATAAACAATATATATAATTATAATTACATAAAATATTCCTTCTATTTTGTTGGCATCTTATCAAAAGTGTTTAGAATACTGCTTAGAGACTTGATTCCATAAGATGAGAGTTATCACAATAGTACAATCATTTATGCTAATAATAATTAACTTTTTATTCTAACTAACAATATAATAGGGTCGCTTGTATGCTTGCCACCAATTATCAAATTGGTCTACTAAAGATCTCTCTCAACTTATAAGAAAGCTTACAAGTCTTTAGATCATCAAGATTGGTTAAGTCTTCTTCTAGTGCTTGAAACACCAAGATCACACTAGTCATTCAACTCATGGTTCTCAACCATTCAACCTCTCCCTAGTGGATTCATGCCCAATTCGTTCAGTCGAGTCAAACCCCCAGTCTCCTACATCTACTAAAGCAATTCACAAATTAAGAAATTAACATGACATTACTTACAATGATTCTACCAACCTTGAGTTTCTCGTTGAAAAGTTGCACCTTTACATTTACCTTGTATTTTTTATTACTGAAGAATAAGAGTACGAGAGGGGATGTTACAAACTCAGTTGCACGTGTTTTAAGATTTCTTTCCATGTTAATATGGAATCTATTTGAATTCTAGAATGTACCATTAACATCCCAAAATAAGCATACAACAAATCAGATATGGTTTTAAGGCACCTACAGGAAGTCTACAACAGTCAGTGACATTCCACACAAGTGTTTGACGAAATATCAAGTCCAGACCTATCCAAAGTTAAGGACTCTGTCAGGAGGTCTCCCTGGAGGAAACACTCTGAAACTCTAATGTACACCATTATGTGCCCTCGTGTACCACTGTCTACAATTGTGTGCGGTATCAGTACCATTACCTGCATTTTGCTGTTGAAAAGATTCAATGAGACTCAGTAACTCGGTCTTTAGTACATAGTAGATTGGGGTAGGACATAAAACTATGTTGTAATATGTTTGTTGATAGGTAATCTTTTTCCAAGGCATACAGACAGAAAACACTTTTCCTTGGAGATGAGACAATGGCCTTGCTGCCCTCAAATGTATGCTACCATCAAAGGTAATTAGAGCTCATGTATAGAAATTCTTATTATCTGAATTGTATACAACTACATCACACTAATATTGAGGGACAAAGGCAGTAAGTTCCTGTAATATTGTTGCCTTACAACTAGAATTCGTAGGATGAGACAAGCAGGAAGTCTAATGATAGAAAAAATGCCCAAGACAATCAATTTAGTAACCCTAATATTCCAAAAAAGATTAGTCCTAATACAAAGAAGGAACTGAAAACTAAATAAACTCAAAAATTGCTAAAAGCAATCGATCTTACAACCAAAATTTCACAATGAAAATACTTTATATAGGGTTTCGAAGGAAGAACGCGACTGATGGGTTTTAATGAAAAATATTTAATTAAAGTCTAAAAAAAAATAGAAAATGTGAAGCACCTTGGATAGGTCGAGAATATCTTTCTCCATGTGCTCAGGAATTGTAATGTGAAGCACCTTGGATAGGTGGAGGAGAGATTTCTCCATGTGCTCAGGAATCGTAAGAAAAAAAAAGTTCTCGCTTTTGTATTTGCTAGCAAGCAATCCCAACAATCCTAGTTTAGCCAGCCATTCCCCTGTGTTGTTTTTTATTTGTTCCAGCACTAGCGTCCCTGCCAGTTATCCATAGTTCGTTCAAATCCTAGTTCCAAATAGGGTATTTGGGGATGGTAATGGAGTTTGGTGCACAGATTTGTGCTCGAAGGGGTCGAAGGTCTCAGTTAATGTGCTTTTAGGCCCTTCCATGCTAGTGTCGTGTTTGGCCTACTAAATGTCCATGGAGAACTAGGATCCACATTCTTTTCTCCCCTTCGTTCATTATAACCACTAAACGCAATCAATTTTAACCATGAAAGAGGGCAATGTCTTATCTTTATCTCCAACTATTGAAGATTAGGCTATTACAACCATGGAATTTAAAATGGAAGCTATTCTTAGTAAAGATCATAATTTTAGAATCCAGTCCTCTTAATTTTTATTTTACCTAAATTATTGCTATACATTTTTAAGTAATTTATATTTCTATCAAAATAAATGAATAGAAATTTAATTTTTTAATATTAATATATTATATAATGTTTAACTATAATATATTTATACATGAAAAGCATGTTATATTAATTATTATATGTCAAAAACCTATTGAATTAGATGAAAACTTATTGTTATTATTTTAAATTTAAAAATGGCAAGAGATCATTAAAATGAGAGGGAGGATTTTTTTATTAAAATAAAAGATATTGTCATTTTCGTAACTAGGAGCATCAAGGGGTAACTTTTTAACTTTTTTAGAAGAGGCGTGATGACAACACTGATGGGTAGGTGTCAATGATGATTTATTGGTGGACACAAATTTTATAGATTTCATTGTCAAGATCAAAAGACTTTAACTTGCCGAAATTTAACTGGTTGACGAGAGGGTCAAATAGACTCGGAATTTGGAAAACGAAATATGAGCACGTTCGATGAGATTAGTTAAACTGAGTTATACCAAAATGGAGACATGAATATGCATAATGAAAAAACATTTAAGCTACCAATTCAACTTGACCATGGCATGACAACACATGAAATATAACTTGCACAATTAAAAATGACTAACATAAATGACTAATTAATATTCTTCTAGCTAGTCACTTTTTATGTCATGACTAAATTAGTAGTTTATGTTAGTCACTTTTAACTCTCACTTATTATCTAGTAATATTTGTTAACTGGTGACTAAATTAGTCGTTAATTTTAGCCGTTTATAGTTGTGTCCATCAAAATTGCTCATATTTAGTAGTAAATCACTTGAAAAACCTGTGGTGACTAGAATTTTTAGTCACGTAGTCACTAATTCTCATTTTGTACTACTGTGTGTGTGTGTGTGTGTATATATATATATATATATATAGAATATGCACACAAATTTCTATAAAATTTTCTAGTTTCATTAGTAGTGAACAAGTGCAGCATATATAGAATCAAGGTTGAAAATCAAGAAGTTACATAAAATCACGTGTTTTCCTATAAGGTAAATCAAGCCATAGAGTTTGTGATATGAACCTAGAACCAAACCTGCCAACTCATCAACCAAGAAAATGGAAAAATGAAAGTGAACCAAAATAATTTAAATTTATGAGTGTGTGTGCCTCATTAGTGCATGCACGCATGTGCGCATTATTAACTCATGTGCATTAGTAACATTTGCACATTATTAGCTCATGTGCATTAGTAGCATGTGTGCATTAATAGCATGCACATGCTATTGTATAATGTTCTAATTATTTTATTTCATTTCTTCCCCCATCACCCCTCTCTCTCTTGAGATCACACCCCTTCTCTCTCTCTCTCTCTCTCTCTCTCTCTCTCTCTCTCTCTCACACACCTCTATCTATTTCTCTCGCACCCCATATATCTCTCTATTTCTCTCTCACCCCCTCTCTCTCTTTATCTCACACCCCATATCTATCTCCCTCTATCCATAACCCCCCTCTTTATTATTGTAAATCCTAACCCCTCTTTCTCTCCCCACCCCCTGTATCTCATATATTTGTCTCTCAAAACCCCCT
>LPNX010445221.1:62330-77396 GCA_001517045.1 Pseudotsuga menziesii
GGGATTTGTTGATTTTCTTCCAGGATTGTGTCTTGAATACTTGTAATTTAGTTGAGTAAAGATTGCATTGGCTTCATTGCTTCAGAAAACTCATTCGAGAGTTGAGGTGCTTCCAACACTGCAATAATTGTTCCCATCTGTGTTGTAGGTACCCTTTGTGCAAACTCTTTGCTAACTGGATAGTTTTTTACATAGTTGTTGTACCAACATATATAATAAGAAACTGATTTCTTCTTAGGAAATTCAGGTTGTATCTGTCTTGACTCTCCTTGAGCATATTATGACTCCTCACTTTCCTTCCTCCCAGTCATTGCCTAGTCCAAGGGTTCGTGTAATCGGTGTGCTTCTTGTTTTGCTTACAGAACCAAGCCCTGGAATACTTTGTACATTACGCACCTAGTATTTTCCCAACATTCTTTTATCACCTATAGCAAATATCCTTGGAACTTCCCCACATCTTCCACTTCCAAGGGTGCTTCCTATGAAGCTCCCATTTCAGGAGTCATGGAGACGTCC
This sequence comes from Pseudotsuga menziesii, assembly GCA_001517045.1. Classification (NCBI taxonomy): domain Eukaryota; kingdom Viridiplantae; phylum Streptophyta; class Pinopsida; order Pinales; family Pinaceae; genus Pseudotsuga; species Pseudotsuga menziesii. Next base: position 62,847 of record LPNX010445221.1, read on the forward strand.
AACTATGTCCTCCAATGAATCTTCAGTTTCCCTAGGTGCACTTCACAAGCGCTCCAAACTTAGCTCGCCATTGTTCCTTGGGTCAGTACCTGAGCACCTTTAGTCGCTTCCACAAGTGATGTTGTCGCCTTTGAAAACCAACTGTCATGTGATTCAGTATGTCATGTGTTCTTCAACAAACTTCTCCAACGTTCTTTTGTTGAGTGATATACCTCTGTCTACCCCATTAACTGTTATGACACCCAACGAAGTGGTGTGCCAAGCCAATCAATGATTGAACCCTTACTATAGATTGAAGATTCTGTCTAGATTAGTTGCTATGTATGTGGTGCCCCAACAAAGCACCCTCATGGTAGTTTCGACCAAGCTCCTATTTATTTTAAAGATATAGTTCCAAGCCATCCTCACTCCCTCAGTGCCCTCTTCACGATCGACGCAAACTCTGAGTGAAATGTGACTTCAGTGGATCAACTCGTTCACAACATTCAGTGCATCCTTCTACAAAAACCCTAGAGAACCATAGTTGTCCAGTGAAACATGTCTTTCATCCATCTTGATGCACTCTGATACCACCTATCACATCCATGCCTCGCGCTTGTAAATTTTGTAACTATCCAAGGGTTGTGGCACTTCCCCGAAGGCGTCTTCATGGATTGGTCGCTCAAGCACCTGCTGGCAAACTATGCCTGGACCTATGAAATTCTTTCCCTAAAACTTGCCTTCTTTATTAGTTTAATTCTTAGCACACTTACGTAAGCTTCCAAACCTAGTTATATTTCATGTATGCGTAAGTAACCACAATAATATGGACATGGCGACCCAACTAGTGCACCCCTTAACTTTTTATATAATTTTTTTTTACAATATGGAGTTTCCAAAACCGACATAGCTCTAGTGTGCACCCAACAAGCAACCACATCCTAACAAAATATAAGAAATAAGAGAACTTTCTCCTCCACGGACACCAATCTTGTCCTGGCCTATGACTGCTGCAAACCTTTGTTGCGGCTATCAAGACATTCCTCCTGGATGATTTTGTTATGAGTGCAGGCTTTCCAAGTTGACACGCTTCTACAGACCCTCGAGTTATAAGTAAACTCTCTGAGCGAACTTCACCTAGTGAGTGTGTTGCACTCGAATGTCACTCAAGAGTGTGCTCTTTCCAATATTCTTACTCTTATGCTTCCTTCGTGTCTTCCCTAAGCGAACTTCTTGATGTGTTTTTATATCAAGCTCACGTCACCCAAGAGTGGTCATGTCTCCACCCTTGATGTGTGCTCCAATTAAGTGTTCCCCTCTTTAAGTTTTTTTTCACCCAAGGTATTTCCATCTCCCACCAAGCCGTCCACCAAATGTTCATCCAAGCGCTAGAATACCCATACCTAGTGGTCTAACGCTATGTCGTGTGTCCACTTGTTGCATCATTTGGGGGTGTCTTTTGTGAAGTGAGCGGGCACTCGGTCAAGTGCTCTCCAAATCCAAATTCCAAGTGCACTCATTGGTCCTCATGCACACATGGATTTTCTAGTACTTCAGGCCATGTGACCTTTCGACGTGCCACGCCCCTCGTTATTTGGATTACCATGCACCACTTGGTTAAGTGTGGGTATAAGATGGGGGAGTGTGTTTGTCTATGGTCCACATGACTCGCCTCGTATATTTATATTGTTCAGAAAATTTGGGAAATGCCCCTCTTTTCCAAATCACTTGTTAACCAACCAACGTGCACTTGCCCTTCCAGACACCCAAGCCAAACTCTTGAGCAAGAGTGCTTGGAGCCTTTTGGCGTTGGTGAGTGCAATTGGACCCAGGTCATGACACCCTCTTACTCCTGAGCTTGTTGATGTACCAACAATGTCTCCAAGTAACCTATGTCCTCATAAACATACTGAAACCATTTCCTGAGACAATCGCTACCCCATTCTTCTTGGACAATCTGCAATTGACGTCACAACCGTTTGAGCTTCCGTAAAATCCTCCTGTTGTTTGTGCTTCTTCCCACCTACTCTGCAACTAGTACTCCATGTCTTTCTTCCTGCTTCAGTTTTTTTTACACCTCATGAGAATAATAGTTGGTTATATGGTCCAACCATAGATCCTCACTCATAAAAATAAATTCTTCATTCAAAAACCATCTTTCCTTAGTTTGTTTCGGTGTCTTCAAACCATCTACATTTTTACCAAATCCTTCCTGCATTTTTTTACCTTCGCGCTTTTTCACTTTAAGGCCACCTTGATAAGGAACCTATGGCCTCACTTTCATGCCCACGGGTAGTGAGCCAACATGGTGATATCTCAGGCTATGCAGAGTGGTGGGTGGTTCCAATGACCACTGCCCCAAAGATCCTTGCAGCCATTTTTGCACAAGTATCTTAGTGACACTTCTATTCTTGCATCCCTACACCTAAGCCCACCCAACCGCATTGGAGTTAGTTTGGACTCAACAAATTTGAACATAAGTGTGATCATATTTGTCATGACCCTACAACAGTCACGTGAACTTGTCAAAGACATATCATCCGTCCTTATCTGTTGCATCCTTTTCTTATCTCATCTTTTGGCACTTTTTCTTGACCCTTTGAACAAATAACTCATCTTTCTTTGGAAAACACCCTAGTGGTTCGAACCATCCAACACCACCAATGTATCTTGCCCATCTCTCTTTTGAAGGTGTTGAATTATGCAATCAACCCTTAGGTCTCTCCATACACTTCACTTGGACGACAACACACTTGTTCCAACTTCTCCTGCAACAACTGAGCTTCTGGGATTCCAATAGTGTGAATGCAAAATGCCATGATTTTTTTCGCAACTCGTGATGGGTAATATTCATTAGTGTTTCTGTAAACATTCATAATCGCATATGAAATATTTCCTTCACTTTTCTAGTCGAACACTTTCTCAAGACCCAGTTTGACTAGAACGTCATTGTCTTGGATGCTAGAGAATGCTCCCAATGTGCTTTCAATGGTAGCTTCTGTAGACGATGCTGGTGGAAGTAATGGATTCCCACCATGCTGCTGTAAAGCATCCATTGAAATACATAATTACTCAATCTCCATATGGATCATGTTCACTCATTCTTCAAACAAAGCCAACCTTTTTGTTGAAGAATGGCTAATCTCCATGGTTGCACTCGATTTGTTCTTCTTTACCAGAATCTGATGTTGTTGCATGATGCATTGAGGAAATTATTTGGACATGATTGGATGCCAAAGTATTTTTAATGAGGACATCCGCAGTCGATGTCCCAACTTTCTCTTCGACATCATCGACAAGCTCCATGCTCCATTTTCTTCTAAGAACACCATGAAACTTGCATGCAGAATCGACACATTACAATACAAATGAAGGAAGTCTTATCCCAAGATCATTGAGTGATCGTCTAACATGACAACTTCCAAATCCATCTTGTCAAACCACCTTCCAACTTTGATTGGAGTTACGCTCACCCTTCCTATCACTGTTTTGACGTATCAGTTCACCTCTTTGAACTTAGCTCGACTAAACTCAAGTGCGCTATGAAGATATGTCACAGTCTTGTTGCTCACCAAGCTATGAGTAGCACCTATGTCAACTAACGCAGAAACTCTAAGGCCATTTACATTTGCTTCTATGAAACTCGGTATTTGTTGATTTCCTTGTAGGCTTGTGTCTTCACTCCTTGTCGTTTCATTGAGGTAATCATGCACTGGATTCATTGCTTCAACAACCTCATCTGAGCATTGATGTGCTTCCAACACCCTCATTTCTATCATCTACGTTGTACTTCCTCTTTGTGCAAACATTTCCCTCACCGAACAGTTCTTTGAATAATGGTTTTCCCCACAGATATAAAAAGAAACTCATTTATTCTTAGGATTTTCGGGTTTCATCTGGCTTGAATCTCCTTGAGTGTCTTGCGACTGCATCCTTTCCTTCACGACTACATTTTATCCTGAAATCCGAGAGCTTTGATGTCTAAAATTCGACAGACACGTGTTTTTTATTCGACAACAATATTTCTTTTGGCGTCAGTGGGAATTCGCCATTATTTAACACCATTTCAAACCCCATTGATATTTCGACAACATATCATTGTAAATTGGGAAAATTTTACTTCAATTAGGCGTCGAATTTCCAACGAAAAGACGTCGAATAACCGACACCTTGAACCCGTCATTTCTATTAAATATTTGTTGGATGTCATGCCCTAGGAGTTGGAATTCCAACGACCTATAGATTTCCTAGGCATAGGAATCCCGACGGCTTGGGGATGTTTAAAAAAAAACAACACGCTTCTAGGATTTAAAATTCAGCTCCTCAAAAATAGTTGATAAAATCTTGCGAACTGACTGAGAAGCTAATAGACTGAAGACAACTCATGAGAATATTGGACTGTATCTACAAGTTTTCAAAGTTATGGTGTGTAACAAAAATGAAAAATGGAACCTATGCAGGCTTGAAAATTACAACAATTAGGCTTGCAATGGAGTCCAACTAAATCTTACCATTGTGTAAGGCTATTTAATAGTCTCATGAATAATCTATAGCTTTGTAGGAGACTTACAAGCATACTGAGGTTATAAACAATCACAATTTCCAATAGCTATAAAAATTCATTGATGTATGATTAAGTTTCAATCTTGCAATGCCACAGTAATGATGTTTCCATAGCCATGGGATTGATCATCCTTAGGAGTTTGGTTTAGTATCTTCTGTTTGGAGCCCCTTTTAGTTATTGGATTGTCCAACATGAAATCACAACCCATGAATGAATAATGACTACTCTTCCCTAATATTATTGGACCACCTTGAGAATAGCTTGTCCAGATTGTATCCACAGAGATGGACCACGTTGCATACCTTTATATAACCTTGCACTGGAGGTTCCATCCATTACATTTGTTCCTTCTGTTGGAACTCAGGTCGCCTTATGTGGCTTCAAGGCCATGGAAAGACATGTCAGACATTATTTACAACTGAATTAATACTATTTCCTTGTTTTTGTTGTTAGTTAAACATGTTTCATATGTTTCATGGGATTGCTTCATTATTTTGTTTCTTCTTTCAAGTTGTCCTCCAGTACTAGATTACCTTTTGTTCAAACTATGTGGAATCCCTCCACTATTATGTTGCTCTATTACAATTCTTAGGTGGCCTTTAACCACCATTTTCTATTATCTTTCTCAATTAATGTTACTCAACTTCAGAGGACCAAGATCTCCCATAAGTTTACTTAATTTTTCACAATTCACAGGGCAAGGTCCTAATTTGGGTCCACTATTAGTCATCAAAAGAGGACCAAGCTCTCCCACAAGTTGAATTAATTTTTCACAACTCACAAGGCAAGGTATTAATTTGGTTCAACCATTAGTCATCAAAGGGAATAGTAATTTATTTGTCAAGAAGGAAATGCATACAATTGGACTTTCTTTTCTTATATAACTAAAGCTTGTTTTTTACCACTTTCATGTAAATAGACTACTAATCCACTTTCAAGTTTGACTAAAATTAAGATGTACTTGGAAAGCAGTAAGATGATAGAATGATTATCCCTAAAACTTAATTTGAGGGATTGCCAACATCTTAATGCGAGCTTCATCTCTCACAGAACTCAAGCATGAGCAATGGAAATATGGAACATACATTGAGATAAACCTAGGGTTATTGGTTCACCATAAAAACTCTTCTTGAATTCTTGATGCCTAGAAAAATACCAGGTACCGACAGTAGGGGTTCTCCCCAATAATTGTTCCCAAATAGATCGTTTATTGTTTGATATGGGGAATCCGTCTGGTTTGCGGTCCGACTACCGTAGAGTTAAGGTGAAGTTTTAAATCTCTTTTACCGGTTGCATCCCGATCCACCCTTTATATATTTTATCTTTTAGGTATGGAATGCAAGTGCCTAATATTAAATGCAAGTAATAGAAAATAACAACTAATCTATTCTAACCTATCCCCGAGGAGAAATATTGATATAAAATAAGAATGAATAATGTATTGTATGGCTTGCATTGAGTATTCTACAGATAGCTGATAAATCCATGATACATACATACAACAGAAAGTTAACAAAGAGATAGCTCCATGATAAACATTCATCATTCATTGTTACATAAGATTAATCACATAATGCAAAATCAGTCATAACTCGGAAGTAGTTTAGAAGGTTAGAAACAATCTCACAGATTGTATATACTACTAAACAAGAAATCTTTCTCCATTCAACTTTACACAACATGCTTTGAGACTTATGCAACACCCTCTCCAGCAAAATTCCATCTTCTTCATTATAAAAGGAAATAGTTCTTCTTACAATAAGCTTCAACAACTATGCCAGTGAAAAGTCCTTTCTACATCTAATTTACCTATACTTATACAAATTACAAAAATGACTCTTGAGTTGCCCTGACCTTTTGGGATTCCTCTACTCTTCCTTTACAAAATTTTGTCTTTTAGTGCATTACTAGAAAAAAAGTACAAAATTTTAGAATCTTTAGCTTGTGAATAAGATAAATTTAAATGGGCCTAGTTGGTGTCTTAATAAAAATGCCCCATGCTTGTGCTTCTTCATTGATGACCCGATATTTTGCATGTTACAATACACGCACTGCCACTTCATGATTTGACAGTTGAGACTTGATTTCCTTCACTTTGGGTACATTCTAACTCAAATATTTCTCTAATAGGAGCTTGTGGCCTGAAGCTTGTATAATCCAGATTCTGATGTCTTCCTCACTAATAGCTTCGATATTGGATATGATTTCTTCCCCTTTAGTAGCCTCTCTTACAAGTTCTTCAAATGTTCCCCCCTGACTGGGAAATCTTGGTCCGGGGAACCTGTTAGAACCATACACTAATTGTGAACAAAATGTATGCCTTTGTATAATTTAGCACACTTTTCAATAGTTTTTTCAATGGATATGTTTAATCTAACTGTTGTTCTACACCTGAAATTCAATATGGCCACCTCCATCTTAAGACTTCCTGTAGACTTTTGAGGAATTTTTGTTGGAAAATTTGGATGGGTTCCTATCCATGTTAACTGGTTTTTTACAAGTTCAACGACATCTGATAGTCTTTTCCAGAATTCTGATGAGTTGATTGCTATTTCTTTCAATCTAACCTCGATTTGTTTAACTCTATACATCTCCCCTGCAAGACTCAACAAAACCTAATTTATCTCCTTTTGTAGCATTGAGGCTTGATTCTAGAAAGAGGTCTTATCCATCTGCTTCTCATTTGCCACTTGAAGTTGTTCTCTCAGTAAAAGGTTCTGATCTTCCAGCTCCTCTACTCTCTTTCTCGTTGCATCTCCTTTATGTTTTGCTTCTAAAAATTTCTTCTTGAGATCTTTCTTCTCTCCTCCAATGATATTTACTGATAATACCAGAGCATCTTTGTCAGATTGTAAAATTTGGCATGCCTCTCTTGAATTTTCAAACTCACTAAGAATATCTTCATGCATCCTCTGCAGGCTTTTCCCCTCACCTCTTTCCTTTTTCAGAGTTTCCTTCATTTGAACAACCTTCTTCTTATATTGTTCAAAATCAGTCATTATATTATCCACGTTATCTTCATTCGCAAGGGCCAAAGCTACACCTACCTTTGCAAGAAGTCTTGGGTCCTTGTCAGTCCCATGGATGATTGTTTTCTCAGTGACCATGATTCCTTTATTTTCCCCAGTGTCCACCTTCTTCTGAGTTCTCATGACAATTCTTTTCTTATTTTTGTCATAAAAATGGTATTTAAATCAGCTACCTCCTGCCCTTTAGATGGGATGAAAGGGATTAGTTCAATCCCTAATGTCGCAGCTGGATCTTCTATGGATGTGCTACTAGATGGGACAGATGATTCTATCAGACCATCATGAGATTGAGTCTGCTCCAAATTTGCACGATCTTGTTCCTCCTGCTCTTTTTTATGTAGCTCCTTGGTTGCTTTCTCTGCCTAGTCTCTTTCTCTATCAGCTGCTTCCAGTATTAGTGTCTCAACCTCTTCCTGCCTTTTTTTTTTCCTCTACTTCTTGATTCTTTTTCTCAGCTTCTTCTTTGGTTCTCCTTTTCTTAGCTTCTTCTTCTGCTAACCACTGTTCTGCTTCTTGCGATAGTTTGAGTGCCTCCTCTTCTCTTTTCTTCACAGCTTCCTCTTTTTGCTTCTTTTGATGCTCAGCAGCTTTTCCCTTTCCTCCTACGATTGTTATCTTTTGCTTGAATATTTTCCTTAGGGTTGTCATATTTTGGGCATTGCGGAATATTTCCTCATTTTTATCCCAGTAGTTTGTGTACTCAAAATGTACCCCTACGGCTGCACAATAGTTAGTAACCTTATCTTTAGAATCATTTCGATGAAAGCTCATTTCCCCAAAGTGGAAGTACTCTAACTCCTTTACAAAATCCGTTGCACTCTTCAACTTGGAGAACTTATAACAACCTACATAGAATGGGAGTGGGGGGTATACAACCTTCTTCTGATAAAAAGGGAAGTTCCCAATCCCGTCAATGTAAAGCTACCTCACTACTTCCTTGTGAACAACATAGTCTGTGGCGTATATTGGTAAAAGAGAATGGGCCCTTGTTCTACCAAACATCCTTAGGTATAGGCCTTCTTCTGTTAGGTAATAATGACCATTATGCTATACAATATTCAAGGCTTCTTCAAACATGCAGTCACACTCGTTAAGAAAGATTAATCTGTATAGTGGCTTTATGAAATTTTCACAAATACTCTTATAATGGATGAAATACTTATATTCCCAAAACAACTGATAAGCCGCATAGACCGGAGTTTTGGTCTTATCACATTGGCACTTCAGGGTTGGGAACGGCTGTGTGCACAGAATACAATCAATAAGAAAAGAGCTCATATAGAACTCTGACTTCTTTTGTGAGACTCCTCGAAGCGTTGCGCTTATGCATGAGGACAACCTATTGGATATTATATTGGACCAGTTAAAAATGGTGCCCTGAGTAGCCACAAAGAAAATTACCGGCACACAAATTAATTTGTAGTATTTCCCATTTGCTAGCCCAAATATCTTGTTCAACATTAATGCTATCAGCCTATAAGGAGTGCGTAGGTGCGCAGTTTCATATTCCCTGGAAGGCCTTGTATGAAAATGCTTTCCAGGAACCATCATTCTTCGGACACTATCCAAAACATCCAGGTCAAGAAATTTTAACCACTCTTATGTTAGATACTTTTGAGCAGTGGGTATCTTGCATACCTGAGCTACATAATCTGGGCTATAAGCGGCATAAACTTTTCCTTCAGTATTTGACAAAATCATTATGGTTACATCGGCCTTTGGGAGGATCCATCCTATTACTTCTACACATGGAAAAAGTTCTGGTCATGTGGCAACTTTCATGATCGATGACCTCTATATGTTGGCATATATTGGTAAATCCTATAACCCTGTATCTAGGATGCTTTGATTGGTGATCATTCAGTAGATCTCCCCCCACTTGTACTCAAGTTCGATGCTATTGACAACCTTGGTATCTTCATATATAACATCAACTTGCGTTACGATCTCTATCTCTGGATCCTCTTCCGCGGAATACATCTTCATCTTCCCTTTCTGAGGAATATTGCTATATAAATGACGAGGTTTTTTAAACCATACACCAACATGTTAGATTCTATCTATTCCAAAAACATATAACTGCAATTAATAGATTAATAAACAGAGCCATTTTTAACCAGAAATTTTACTGAATCATCTTCATACATATTAACCAATCTTTTGTTTCCACCCTAAACCACGCTCTCTTGAAATTAAAAATAAACAACAGGCTCAAATATTTCAAGAGGCAGACTGAACAAGGATCACCTAAAATTATACTCTACTACACAGGCCCTAAGGATCTCATCATAACAACGCATCTCTCTGAGCATAACAAAGTCAACACCGTCAACGGGTAAGAAAAAAAACCAAAGATTCCTAGGAGGAAAACCTACATGGATAACCAAGGTTTTCACTCTAAATGGAAAATTCCTCACACGGCACTCCACAAAAATTCCCATTCCACCTGGCCAATGTTCGTAATCCTGCCACTCCTGCATTGGTGAAATGGAGTGGTGCAAACGGTGAAACGCTTGTCTGCCCACAGTCCTTCTACTACAAACAACTGTCAGGGAACCTTTCATGGCAAGAGCTAGGCAAACAATGACTGGGGCAGGTGAGAAAAATGATGGCCTTAGCTAACCAAAAGAGATCAAATTTTCACAACTAAAAACAATATCGACCCCATATTTCTAAATACCCTCCACGAAAATGGGAAAAAACCTAACCCTACCTAGTTGCTACAACAAAACTGCCCAACAACAGGACAAGTAGTGAGTAAGATCCTACCTGGCTACTGAGGGGAGCTAGAGGAAACACTATCCCTACTGGCTAGATTCACTCAATCGATTGACAGCTCCACAAAATCAAATGGCCAATAATAACCGTAACATGATTCCTCAAAGGCTTAAATAGGCTTCAAAAAACAAGAGTAAGCATGATAAATGGGCCTCGAGCGGAAAACCCTGTTGGTGCCAAAGGTTGCATCGGGACTAATCCTGTAAGTAACCACAAGAGATTCAGATGGAATAAAGGAACAAAATCGATGTCAATCGGGCGGCTATAAATTAATCTGCTGAGATCAGTCAAAAGGATTAAATACCAATCTCTAAAATGAACAACTAACACCCGCATCGGCATCGAAATATTCTTTGAGAAGATTATCGGTTATGCATCAGACTATGCATCCAAAGCATCGACAAGGAATTCGTAATTAGGATTTTTTGAAAACTCAGAGACAAGAAACCGAAATGACGAGTGGGAAAAAACAAACTCTTCTACAGACATCGGAAAATGAAACAACAAGACGCCCCGGTGCATCGGAAAGGCTACTGATAACCAACCGGGAAGCATCGGAAAATGTTTTTCAATATCATCGATACCATATACCACAATACATATGACGAATCGGTAAGATTCTGTAAGTCTTCCTGAAATGTAAGAAACAAAGAATCGACAGGCCTTCAAACAACTCCTCAGACACATCGAATAAACTCCATGATTTCATCCGATGCATCGGGTGGAAAAAAAAAGTTTTTTATTTTGCAAAAAGCTAAGTCATGAAGAAACTTTTGCAGGGTAAAGATAGACTTTCAAGGCTTCTTTAAAAACTAGAACTTCAAATAAAGGGCAGGGGGGCCTAAAAATATAAAAAAATTTAGGATGGTTGATGAAGCAGCAACATGACTTTGCACAATATCAAAGGAAATCAAAAGATGCTACTTTATTCAAGGTAGAACACAACTAGCTTTGATACAAACACACTTGTAGAATAAGATTCCCACTTAAGATGAATTAGCTTATTTTGTAAAACATATACATGACATTCAATCAATGAAACTGGTAGATTTCGTCGGTATTTTAGCACACAGATTAGAGCAATATCAAAGGAAATCAGAAGCTCCTCAAGGATTTGTATAAGAAACTTACTAATCTATTTAAGAATTCATTTTTTTAGCACAGAAATATCTTGAGTTCAACATAAATTATTAAAATTTTCCTGTATTGAGTTGAACATTTCAATGTGATTTGGTGCCACATTAAAGAATAATTGGTTGGGTGTGCACAAAACCAGAAACACCTACTACTTCCCATTCAAACATAAGAAAATGGAAATTCTTGCCCCAATACAAGAATAAATTTTAGTTTAATAGAAGGAAAGAACTAAAGGAAAACAAAACATTGAAACCCCTAGATAAAAATCAAAGGATGCATGGAAAGAATCGAATCCACTTTTAAAACACCTCCAAACATCTGTAAGACTTAGCATCGTCTATAAAATATTTCCTTGTCACCTGTTTCATCATAAATTTCCCAAGCAGGCCGCACTGGTTTTTCAGTTTTAATATATCTCTGTATGGATCGAATTCACTATAAAGAAGTATTGCATAGGATTTCTAGGATTATTAGCATGATGTGTTGCTTCATAAAAAAGGAAGCAGACATAATCTCTTCAGCAAAATATTTTTTTATGATAGGCTGAGGTTGGTAGCATAAGGGTTTCTTAGGTTGGGCGTTCAAGGCTTTAGTTTCTAGGATGGTTAAAGGGATGCCTAGGGTAGTTTTGCATCTGATTTTAAGTAGATTATGGGCTTCCCACATAGACTAGGAAGTATGCAAGCAAAACTATGGAATTTCTATGGGAAAGAAAGTAGATCTAGGACCTTAGCATTAAGAGAATTGTAGCCCAAGGTGTCGAGGGGTGGTTCCTAGGTTGAGTCTAGGCTATGGGGGTATGCTTTATTCTTCACGTATTCCATCACAACAAAAATATATTCCATCACAACAAAAATATATCTTGGAGTTTCTATAACCTCGTAAAGACGTATGATATGAGGGTGCATGAATAATCTTAATATTTCTTACTTAAAGGAGAAAATTTCACAATATTGGAGTTTCACATTGTTTGAAGTTGCTTTGTGTAGAAAATTGTCCCACAATTAGGAAAATATGCCTACTTGCTTCCATATAACATAGAAAAAAATCATATCTATGAGTAATGCAGAAAGCAAAGGATTCCATTATGTGCACAATCATTCGTATCAACCCTTCAGGCCACAAATACAAGCCACTATTTCGCTGAAAGCCAACCATCCAATATATTCAAATATTGTTCCAATGGATCCAACAAGGATAAAAGTATACCTTCTTTATTTTTATATATGAACAAATTAATGCACTCTGACTTTACTATTATAATAGGAAAAGAACCACCTGGAATTCCCCAAGAATTTTAGTCTTGTCTAATAATGAGCTCAGCACATAAAAAGGGGGCTTGATTATTCGGAGAAAACCTAAATGAATATATGGTTTAGAGATTCCCCCATATAGGCTGCAAAACCTACTAAACCCTAGAATATTCATTATAGAGTGTGTTATACAATTGTTGTACGTGGGTGAAGTTTGTATTAAGAGTGCTCACAAAAATATCCACATCATAGATCACATCTCCATGTGGGTATATTACGTTTTGAGCAACAAAGCAACTCTGCAAGTAGCCATATTTTTTTTAGAAATGAATCTCTACTTAGAAAAACCATGGATGCATGACCCTAAGTTTGTGATTTCTCAGCTGGAAGGAAACAAATCCCGAGGACCAAATGATCATGAGAGTAGACCTGCATAGGAAATGCTAGAAAAGGAACATTCATGGATGGAGGTAATGGCAATAGATAAAGATCCTTACAAATGCTTAGCTAAAGGAATAAAAATGTGGATTCCCTCCATACATGACATTTTATAGGCCTCTAAATTTAGTAATTACCCTTACAGATATGAAATCACCTGGAGATAAGTAAAGAAGTGATAAAGGAGAGGTTTTTATTATCAAAATATGGGATCCTAGTGGCATATGAGGAAGTAATTTAGAGATTCTATTTATCCCTTTGGCCAAATTCCCCAATATACACATTTTTATTATTTGTCTGATCAATTCCATGATCAGGATGAATAAGAAGTTAGTATCTACAAAACTTGGGCTGGAAAAATGACAGTAGGAGAACATACTACCATCCCAAGCATCTCTATACAAACCCAAGAGATTGAACAAGTATATCCAAAGGGACATACCATGCTTGCTTCTATGGAAATCAAGGTTACTAGAGGACCAGGTAAATATGAACAAGGGCCTAAAAATCACTTTATTAGTGGAATAGAAACTAAAGGTACATGTATTGGGAGCTTTCATAGCATAGATCACAAATGAAGGTGTTGCAGTTGCAACCTTTTCCCCAAATTTTCTAAAATTTTGGACCCTCCTTTCCATTTTATCTAGCCTGGGATTGTTTGGGTTCCTGAACTCTGTTTTTCCTTTGCTATAAATTTGGATTTTTTTTTATGTGGAAGTCAGATGACTAATTGACTATTTTTTCCCGCTGTTTCGGAGGTTAAACGAGCTAGTGTTACCGCTACCCAACTGTTAAGTCAGTAATTTTTCTGTCCATTTTGGCTTGACTTCTTAAATTTTTTGGTTTGTTTCTCATTAAGCTTTTGTTTTAAGTTTTAGTTTTGATTTCCTTCAGGAGTTTTCTTGATGAATTGATAGTTTTTTGGGTATCCTTTTCATAGGTTTTATTTGATTGGTGGTCTTTTGCATTTTCAAAAGGGGTTAAAGAAAGTCATATTATCAAAATGGATTCATTAATGTGTTTAGAGAGCAGTTAGACTTGTTTCTTAAACCAAACAGCTTTTAAAACCTCCGACAAATTAGCTGAAAATTGCAAAACAGCGAAAATTTGGCCTAGCAACTATTCTTGTAGCGCTGGATGAAAATTTAACAAAGGGCACGCTACAAGAATATCGCGTCCCTTTGTTTTTCCGATTTTTATGCATATTTTCATCATGATTTTCATCTGGAAGTGACTAATCGTATTGTGTGAGTGTTTTAACACATGTTTACTGCAGTTTAGACACGATTTTAGTTGGTTATCAGTCACGAAGCAGAGCAGGTTCATCATTGCATATTATGCGGAATCAGTTGGACAAAATCAGCAAATCTCG